>BPTQ01000008.1:157614844-158132468 GCA_019973895.1 Chrysanthemum seticuspe | reverse complement strand
CTTTCTATCGTTTTCGTCGAGTTTCACACTAGATACTACCTTTAATCTAAGAATTTGGATCTGTCTTTGGATCAACGCAACTCACGTGACTCCTTCTATTCTTTAGTCTACTTCAGTGATCCCTTTCCTACTTGTTTTTTAATCTATTGGGATTTACGTTTCTCTTTTTTTATTAATAGTGAGGGGTACTGATGTTCTTCCTTTTGACCTAAAGGAACTTGTATAAATTCGGAGTCTGTAACAACTGAGGGCTTGTTCAAAAGACCTTTTTCCTAAATCTATTTGTCTTTCGACTTTTATAACAACTTTGTTTGGGGGGGAAAAACCTTTTACGGATCTCGCTGACACATAGGAGGATTATGTGGTTACGTAGAACAAGGATCTTTTTAACGGTGATTTTCGTTCTGGAATTAATCGGTTATACAGTATAAAGTTGATAAACAACTAAAACTCTTTTGAACGTTCTTTTCCTAGTGTGGGTGACCATATTGCCTTCCTCTTTCCCCAAAACTCGTTTACTTTCTTACAATAAATTGACTCCAGTACGGAAAGAAATTTGAAGACTTTCTAGTGAAACTCTCAGAATTTTTCCCCTATCTTTGACTATAGTTCCCTTACCTTTTCCTTAAACTACCTTCCGTTATACCAGTGGGTGTGATCCTTTTCTTGCAAGTTTTCTCAAAATCAACAAATAGTTGAAATATGACATATTGGCTAATTAAGGTCTTGCTTTTAGTGGCAATTTTTCTAGGAACAAGATGCATTGGTGTATTAGGAGGATACACAGTCGCTCTAGGCATTTTCCAAAAAGGGGGGGTTTGTTTCAACAATATTTTCAGCTTTCTGTTTATCTAAATCCTTTTTCCAGAAAACTTGTTCGGGAGTCAACAATGTCTGAGGCTTAAATATGTTCAAGGAAATCCAGTTTTCCTTCTTGTAGTCATGGGGAGTGATAATTATTTTTTTCTCTTTGCATTTAGGGTTATCTAATTTTTTGTTCATCCTTTCCCTAGTGACTTCATCTGATTTCTTATCTTCCTCAGTGCACTCAACGCAACTAGGTTTCTGTCTAGGTTTAAGAATCTAATTTCCATCATAGATCACACTTTGAGCTGCTTTTGCTATCTTTCCGTACTCAGGGTTGGGTTTATCTATAATGGGAACACTATGCTTATCGCTTAGAACTCTATGTTTAGTGACCATGTGAGCAGTCTGAATGGTGTTTCCTTGTATGTACAACTTGTTTTCAAGCTTGTTTTTCAAGGTTTTCAGATTAGAAAAGTCTCTCAAGAGTTTTGATTCCTTTGCATTAAATTCTTGCTTGAGCATTTTCACATTTTCTTGAAGTTCTTGTTTTTGCTTAGCTGTTTTAGAAAGTTTTTCTTGCAAGGAATTTAATTCTTGTTTCAATACTTCTTCTCAAAAGTTACTTTTTCTAATGACTGTACGTACTTGGTCATCCATTTCCTGCTCACGAGTGGTCAACTCAAATTTTGCACGTTGTTCATAAATAGCAACACGTTCTTTATAGGCATTTAGTTCAGAAATTACAGAATCATCAGGGGCACATGCAGTGTATTCATCAAAAACATAGTCATTGTTGACTGCAGAAGATGCATCACTTGGTACACCTTCACTTTCACTTTGTTTCACGTATTGATCATATGGGATAATGTCGATATTACCCATATTTTCAACATTTGATTCAATAGTTTCAGTTGATTGTACTTTGTCATGCATCTGTTGCACATCAGCATTATCGTATAGTTTTAATACCTCTGAGATGAGTTTGTCTTGGGATGAGCCAGCTAGTGGTGAAGAAGAGACCTTGGGAGAAACCATTGGAGAAATGCTAGCCATAAAAATTGTGTGTGCCATAGGTCCATCATCCACATCAGAGTCGTATGCATCACAATCAGCGACTTGAAAGGCATTCTGATGATTGTGACCTATCTCCTGAATAGGCTGCTCATCCACATCTGCATCATAGGTCTTGGCATTGCCCTCAGCAAGAAACAGCAATTCCTCTTCATCCAAAGCAGCACCATTGTCCTGAGCTTGTGCCATCAGCATCTTATCTCTGAAGTAATCAGCATTCTGTGGACGCTTTAGAGATGTGCAGTTCCTTGCAATGTGTCCCTCACCACCACAGTTATAACATTTGATTGGCTTAGCTTGACCTTGGTTACCATTCCTTCCTCGATTCTGGTTGCCAACATAACCTCTCCCAGCTCCACCTCTTCCCTGATCATACTGCCTTTCCTGAACTGGTTGCACCACGATCCTTCCATCTTTAACGGTGGCTTGATTGTGTGGGTTAGATGCTGTTCTGAGGTTGTTGTTGGTTTGTGGGAGAGAATTCATGTTTTGACTAATCAGAAGAGCTAGTTGATTAATGAAGTTACCCACGTGTGCATCAGCATCAGCTTGTTTGAACATAGGATCAGGAATGAGTTTGTGATTACCATTACCCAAGGGTATGACTTGTGATGCTTTGGTTGTGATTCCGATGTTTGAGTAGAATGCAGTTGAGTCATTAGATGAGCTTGTCTCTCCCTGGTTGGTTTTGAACTGATTGAGAATCAATTTTTCAAACATAGCATGTCTCTCATTCTGAAGGAGGAAGGCATAGAGTTGCTCATAGTTTGTATTCTTCAATCCTTTAGTGAGCTTCACAGCGGTGACAAACTTGTGCCATTCGGGATTCATGTTGTTCACTAATTTTGAGTTCAGCTGAATGTTAGGCATAGTCATTCTGATGTTCCTCATGTCATTCACTAACTTATGAAATCTCACATAGTACTCATAGACATTCTCATCTGGTTTCATCTTGAAGTGTTCAAATTCGTCATAGAGTTGGGATTCTCTGTCTTCCATAGTTAATTTTGAACCTGAGAGAAGCATCTTAACATTATCCCAAACTGCCTTTGCATCAGTGTTATGATTGATCAGCTTGTAGATGTCTTTAGGAAGACCTTGAAGAACACTGTTTGAATCCCTGATATCTGCATCGAATCTCTTTTTATCCTTATCATCAAGCTCATCATACATTTTAGGTCTGTCCATTCCGTAAACAGGAGTACCATCTTCATTAGTATCAAGTATGTCTCTAGTCGTCTCAACTCGATATGGTCCTTCATCAATGGATTTGAGAATGTTGAAACCATTTTCCTTTCCAAGGCAGTACAATCTGATTCGTTGAGCCCAAGAATCGTAGTCAGTTCTGTCAAGCATGGGTGGACGAGTATCTGACCCAGCTGCTTGAACATCCTCTGCAACAGTGGAGATGATAGTAGGAACGTTGGTAGACATGTTAACAGATAATACGGGATTTTATAACTCTATGATTAAACCGAGAAATAGATTCTTTCACGGGATTTTACTAAATCAAGAGAAAACCGTAAACAATCACCCAAGTCGCTAGAAGATAATGCTCCAAGTCGCTAACACTTAATTCGCTACACCACTAAGTCGCTAGAGTCCCAAGTCGCTAGACAAATGCAAGTCGCTAAGTAGTAACTCGCTAAGCCTCAAGTCGCTAGCAAAATTTTGGCAGCAATTCGCTACTCAAGTCGCTAAAGATACAAGTCTTTAAAGAGCAACTCGCTACAGACCAGGTCGCTACCACCAAGTCGCTACCCGTAGTGGAGAGTCCACTACTTGTACTGTAAATCGCTAGATCTAAGTCGCTAGGTCTAAAACTGTAACTCGCTACAGATTCGTAAAGCAAGTCGCTACGAAGAAAGTAATCCGTGAGTTAAGTCGCTAGCAAGAAAAAACCACATAAACATCACTTTTCAATCCAAAAACAACCCAACCAAGATGATTCAAGCTTACCAACTGAAAACCTACACACTTGTGATGATTCTAAACATAAAAGTACTAACAAAATCCAAACTTTAACACAAAAATCAACCAAATGATGCAAAAACCACTAAACTTTTTCAAACTCCAAAAACCACCTAAAAACCACTAGAAATCCAAAGATGTGCAAGATATGATCTAACCATGGCTCTTGATACCAATTTTTAGATATAAGTTTTCACATACACATCAAACCATAACACAAAGTGGCATATAAATGGAATTCTAGAGAGAGAAAGTTAGAGGTTTAGGGAACTTAGTAAGAGAAAGTGAAAGATATTATTATGAGCTCCAACTCTCTACCTTGGAAGGTAGAGAGTATTTATAGTCTTACATAAATCGCCACACATCGGGCTGTGGATCAGGCATACAGTGGGTAAAGACCCGTCCGTCCTCCACGGTGTTACTTAACTAAATACTACTTAACTTAAAAGAACTACGACTACGAGCTTTCTAACGATTACATATACTTGAGGTGACCGACTCTTTAATACCTGGAAATTCTAATTCCTAACACAAATACAGACACTAGTACTGCATCTATTCATAATGATTCCATTACCTTAATTTCTGATATGAATGCTTCTATTTCTGATGTGGGTGTTCCAACCATTGTTACTAACCAAATGGAACCCATTCTTGCATGGGGATCCCAATTATCTAGTTATCCATTCTTGTCTGTGTTCAACTGCAGATCGTTCAAATCGTTCTGTGGTACCTGGACTCAGGCTGTTCCAAGCATATGACTGGCGACCGGTCGCGGCTCATGAACTTCGTGAGCAAATTCATCGGGACAGTTAGATTCGGGAATGATCATTTCGGTGCAATTATGGGTTATGGAGATTATGTTGTTGGTAAAAGTGTTATCTCCAGAGTATATTATGTAGAAGGTCTTGGTCATAACCTGTTCTCTGTTTGTCAATTCTGCGATTCTGATCTAGAAGTAGCCTTCAGAAAACATACTTGTTTCGTTAGAGAACTTGATGGTAAGGAACTTTTAAGAGGTTCACGTGGTTCAAATCTATACACCATCTCTATCGAAGATATGATGAAGTCTTCTCCAATTTGCTTGTTGTCAAAGGCTTCTAAAACAAAGTCATGGTTATGGCATCGTCGTCTCAATCACTTAAACTTCGGAACCATCAATGATCTCTCCAGAAAGGACTTAGTTGTAGGTTTACCTAGACTTAAGTATGAAAAGGATCATCTTTGTTCAGCATGCCAATTGGGAAAAAGCCAGAAGTATGCCCATAAACCCAAACCTACTAACTCTGTCACAGAAGTTCTTCATACAATTCACATGGACTTATGTGGACCCATGAGAGTGCAGAATATCTTTGGGAAGAAATATGTGTTAGTTTTGGTTGATGATTTCTCTAGATTCACCGGGGTAAAGTTCTTAAAGACAAAGGATGAAACTCTAGATATCATCATCAAACTCATCAAACAGCTGCAGGTTCGTCTTAACAAAACGGTCAGAATCATCCGAACAGACAATGGAACTGAGTTTGTTAACAAACAACTTAGTGAGTTTTATGAAAGTATTGGAATCAGTCATCAAAGAAGTGTTCCTCGAACTCCTCAACAGAACGGTGTAGTTGAAAGACAAAATCGAACTCTTGTGGAAGCCGCAGGGACAATGCTGATTTACTCAAAAGTTCCAATGTTTCTCTGGGGTGAAGCCATCGCCACTGCATGCTACACCCAAAATCGATCCCTGATTCACACTGCTCATGGAAAAACTCCATATGAACTTGTCCACAACAGAAAACCTAATCTTTCATTCCTTCGTGTGTTCGGTGCATTGTGTTATCCAACTAATGAGGGCCAAGATTTTGGCAAACTTAGAGCTAAAGCAGACATTGGAGTATTTGTAGGTTATGCACCAAACAGAAAAGGATACCGAATCTACAACAAGAGAACCCGAAATATCATGGAAACAATTCACGTCACGTTTGATGAGCTGACCGGTCAAATGGCTCCTGGACAATCCAGTTCAGGACCCGCTCTTCAAAACAGTCCCATTGTTTCATCCCTTGTACCAAATTCTTCTCCAGCAACTCCATATGTACCTCCATCTGAAGATGATTTAAAGAAATTATTTGATCCTATGTTTGATGAGCTCTATGAGCCAAGTGTTATTGAACTGTCAATTCCCACAACAGAGGCTGCTCATATCCCTGAGAATGAAGTCAATCCTACAGTCTCAATATCATTCAGTCAAGAAGCGGCTGCTGCTGATCACTCAGTCTCATCAACAAATCATCAATCTTCGAATGTACATCATGGAACTATTTCTGGCATCAATGATGAAGTTAATCCCTTTGCTACTCCAGAAAATGCTCCATTTGAAAACATATTTGCTCATGAATCATCATCAGAACCATCTTCTTCAGGAGACATCGACTCTGCTACCTCAGTCCCTCAACAACTACCACATGAACACCTTAGAAAATGGATTCACGATCATCCATTAGACAACATCATTGGAAATCCCACTCGTCCTGTATCAACACGGAAACAAATTGCAACCGATGCCTTATGGTGCTTCTTCAACTCCGTACTCTCTAAGATCGAACCAAAAGATGTTAAAACTGCCATGAATGAAGACAGCTGGTTCAATGCCATGCAAGAAGAAATTCATGAGTTTGATCGACTTGATGTATAAGAGTTAGTACCTGCTCCAGATTGTGCTATGATTATTGCTCTAAAATGGATCTTCAAAGTGAAACATGATGAGCATGGTGATGTGTTGAAGAACAAGGCTCGATTAGTTGCTAAAGGATACCGTCAAGAGGAGGGTATTGACTTTGAAGAATCTTTTGCTCCAGTTGCTCGAATCGAGACAATCAGAATCTTTTTGGCTAATGTTGCTAGTAAGAACATGGTAGTCTATCAGATGGATGTAAAGACGACATTTCTGAACGGAGATCTTAAAGAAGTCGTCTACGTCAGCCAACCGGAAGGATTTGTGAATCAAGAGCATCCTACTCACGTTTATCGTTTGAAGAAGGCTCTTTACGGTTTAAAGCAAGCTCCAAGGGCATGGTATGATACACTATCAAAGTTTCTTCTATCTACCGGATTTAGCAAAGGAGCAGTTGATCCAACATTGTTCACCAGGAAGTCAGGCAAACATTTAATTCATGTTCAAATTTATGTTGATGATATCATCTTTGCCTCGACTGACCCCAATGAGTGTGACCGTTTTTCAAATGAAATGGGTTCTAAATTTCAAATGTCAATGATGGGACAAATGTCATTTTTCTTAGGACTACAAATTTCACAAAGTCCCGGAGGCATTTTCATAAATCAATCTAAATATGCAAATGAGATTTTAAAGAAATTTGAATTTGATTCAAGTGACACTGTTGACACTCCCATGATTGAACGTACCAAACTAGATGAGGACCACTCAGGGATCATGGTAGACCAAACAAAATATCGTAGTATGATTGGATCCCTGATGTACCTCACAACTAGTAGACCAGACATCTTGTTCGCTGTTTGCATGTGTGCTAGATACCAGGCTAAGCCTACTAAAAAGCGCCTTGAAGCGGTTAAACGGGTCCTTTGGTATCTCCAAGGAACCATCAATATGGGACTTTAGTACCCGAAGGACACCGGTATGTCACTAACAGCCTATGCAGATGTTGATCATGCAGGATGTCAAGATACTCGTCGAAGTACGTCTGGAGGTGCACAGTTTTTGGGTGATAAGCTTGTGAGCTGGTCTTCAAAGAAGCAAATGAGTACTTCTATTTCCTCTACAGAGGCTGAATACATAGCCATGTCATCTTGTTGTGCTCAAATCCTATGGATGAGATCCCAATTATCTGACTATGGCTTTGAATTTAACAAAATCCCTCTGTACTGTGATAATAAAAGGGTTATTGCTCTCTCATGCAACAACGTACAACACTCAAGAGCAAAGCACATCGACATTCGAAATCATTTCATCAGGGAACAAGTGGAAAACGGTGTGGTGGAACTTTACTTTGTGAGGACTGAATACCAGTTAGCAGACATCTTCACCAAAGCTCTTCCTAGAGAACGTTTTGAGTTTATTCTTCCACGACTTGGCCTTAAAAGCCTTCAACTAGAAACACTCAAACGTCTTCAAGAGGAAGAAGAGGAGTACAAGGTTTCCTTCATCTATCCCCTGTAAAAAAAAATTTCGAAAAACAAAATACAAAATTATAAAACCTTAAAAAATCAAATAGAAAAATATAAAACTTTCAAAAATCCATAAAAATTAGAAAATCTTGAAAATTTTCAAAAAAAATATATATATTGTTATTTTATCATGTTTTTCCTTGTTCGATATCATCTACGGATTTTGTGTTGTCATTCAAAGAATGACACGGGTCTTTAGATGATGTTCGAATGTTAAAAAAAAAAATATATATATATATATATATATATATATATATATATATATATATATATATATATATATATTTTTGGGAGAAAGAGAAACAATGGTTTATTGTCATTTCAGGCAGTAACCCGCTTTTCAAAGATAGAACAGAGCCATGCTTTATCTTAGTTTTCAAATTTCTTGCTCTGATTCTTTTAACAAATCCTTACTATCTAATGAAAACTAGTTGTTTTGAAAAATAACTCGGACTCTATTTTTGATAATCATCTAGACTTAAAAGGTTGTCTAAATATCTATCTCTCAATCAACAACTTATGTCATTGATTGAGGGGGAGAATGATTTCAATTAAATTAAAAGGTTATTTGTCATTCAATTGTTTTCAAAAGATAATCATGCATGTTTAATTCAATGGAGTCTAAAGTTTCAAAATCCGATCCTTATCAGTTAAAACGTTTTCATAATCAAGTCACAATTCTCCTTAAAATCTTTCAAAATAAATTTAAATCTACATAGATCACAAATCTCAAATGATTTGATAATTGTGATCGGGGGAGAATTTGTGATTTAAATTGGATTTAAACTGATAATTCAGTAAATGGTTTTATAAGGATGTACATGCTCTCCTTCCCATATGTGCCAAACGATTTCAAATTTTCCATGCACATGTTGAGGGGGAGCATCTATCTTAAACCACAAAGATCTGAAACGTGATCAATTTTAACAATGTACAGGTTCCCTCTTGTATGTGCAAAACTCTTTCAAACCTCAAGGCACATATTGAGGGGGAGCAAGTTTATGAAAACCTCATTCTTCCCTTATATGCTTTATCTACCTGTTTTGATCAGGGAAGTGATGTTGATATCTTTTAGAAAATGGTAATTAAAAAAGTTAATTCTTTCTCTTGCCTCCGTGTGCAAAATGATTTCAAACATTTGATGCACATGTTGAGGGGGAGCTCTTGTTCTAAATATATCAAAACAATTCTGGATTGATTTTCAAATGGTTTTCAATTGGTTCCAATGGCAGATGAACAATACCAAATAGACCAACCAACTTTACTTTATGTATGGTGATATAAGGATGATAAAGTTAGGTATTTGTTCCCATGATCCTTCAGAACCGGAGGGATCTACCCAGGGACAATCCACTAGATAGTGTAGAAGTCCTTAGGTATATTGAAAAAGGAGAAAAATGAGATATGGGAAGAGTGCGGACTGAGTCTGAGCTAGTACTGGAATAAACCCAACAAGGTTCTAGCTATGAAGTCTCGGTAAGCACTGAAGGGGTTGAAGAATGAAAAAGAATTGAATGAGAAAAGGGTGAAAACAAATAGCCCTCCAATTATTCAACCTTAGGGCAGAAACCGGGTTCAATTCATTTGCTACTAGTGATTACCAAGGTAACATCGGTATTGAAGACAAGACGTCATGGACCCAGTGACACACTGTACTTCAACTTCCCAAACCACTCAAGTTCCTCTTAAAAGGACTTGTTTCATCCTCACGGGGAACCGACATTATCTATCGACTTTCTCTTAGAGAGTGTTGATATTGAAGAAGGAGACCCTCTCCCTAGTCTCCGTTACAGGATCCAAATATGCACAAATTGAGTCTAGAGCCACGAGATCATCCATAAATCTCATTAGGACACATTCAATGAAGACTCTCTGTTTCACACAATGTGGAAAGAGAGATTATATCTTGAGTCCTACGCATTATCCTTGTGGTATTGCCAGAACATCCGAGTGATATGTAAAAATATTCACAATGAAGATGGAAAGCCTTCTGGAGCCAACTTCAAACAAGCTCCTGGTAGGTGGCATGTGAGATCTATTCAACAGATCAACCATGTGACAACTGAACAGAAACAATGGAGCGATTCAATCTTTTGAATCAATCCTGGTTCAGGTTATGGATTGACGGATACCTTTGAAAAACCGGTCATTGTGCTTAAAAAACTCTTATCTTTAGCACATCGACGTGTTCGAATATTTCAAATCAAAAGGTGTTTTATGATTGATTAATTGATTTTTATCCGAGTGATATGTAAAAATATTCACAATGAAGATGGAAAGCCTTCTGGAGCCAACTTCAAACAAGCTCCTGGTAGGTGGCATGTGAGATCTATTCAACAGATCAACCATGTGACAACTGAACAGAAACAATGGAGCGATTCAATCTTTTGAATCAATCCTGGTTCAGGTTATGGATTGACGGATACCTTTGAAAAACCGGTCATTGTGCTTAAAAACTCTTATCTTTAGCACATCGACCGTGTTCGAATATTTCAAATCAAAAGGTGTTTTATGATTGATAATTGATTTTCACTAAAACCTTCATTGTATTGCAAAAACAATTTCTATTAAGCAATACACGATTGTTTTTCAAATCTTTTTTTTATCAATCAGTGAATCTCTATTTGCTGGTTCACTCACTCCGTGTTGTCTTCTTTGAGACGTTCCGGTTTGAGAACAGCTAGAGCAGCTGCGAAACCCTGTCAAGGAAATTCTTCGGAATTATACCTGATCACAGGCAGTACTTGTACTGATCAACGGGGAACCGTGGGCCGTGTACCTCAATTCAATGAAAGTGATCAAAAACACTTTCGTGCGCTTTATTGCTAACTGTTGTATGCAGGTACACCCGACATTTGCAGCTGATCAGAATGAAGCGGTCAATCCATAGCCACATGCTCACACAATACATTCATTTCTCAAGAAATCATGATAAGTGCATCAATGACTCGGATATTTTCACCCCATGCTTCTGCTACGCTGCTGCCAATATCAAGAATCAACGAAAGCTTTCGCTACTCTGATGAGAAGATATCATAATCCAGAATGTGAGCATGTCGGTCTGAAAGTCACAACATCACATAATACCAACACCACAATGGATGTCACAGAGATTTTTGTTAGCTGATGATCTCAAAAGCTGGCTCAAAATTATCATCACGTGGATCAGTAAAAGACCTCCACTTGGATTAACCAAACATGCAATGAGAAGAATCAATGACTACGAGCTTCGGAGCAAAGTACTACATCAAGAATGCAAGAACAATTGTTAATGTAATATCTGTTTGTATTCAATGTAAATTTAGTATATGTTTGAGGTGACCTCCCTTAGGGGGAGATTGTTAGGAATTAGAAATTCCAGGTATTAAAGAGTCGGTCACCTCAAGTATATGTAATCGTTAGAAAGCTCGTAGTCGTAGTTCTTTTAAGCTAAGTAGTATTTAGTTAAGTAACACCGTGGAGGACGGACGGGTCTTTACCCACTGTATGCCTGATCCACAGCCCGTTGTGTGGCGTTTTATTGTAAGACTATAAATACTCTCTACCTTCCAAGGTAGAGAGTTAGAGCTCATAATAAGATTTTTCTTTCTCTCACTAAAGTTCCCAAACCTCTAACTTTCTCTCTCTAAAACCTCTTGTACGCCTACTTTGTGTCATGGTTTGATGTGTATGTGAAATCCAATATCTTACATATTTCAGTTGTTCTATTTGAGACAACAAAGCATTCTTAGATGCAACTAGATCACATATATGTTTTTCCAAAGATTTTTCGTTTTGGCAAGATTTAGCAAAAGCGACTTCAAAACCTTTTTCACGTTTTTCTTGTGTTTGAAAAATGTTGAGTTGGAAATTTAAGCATTCATTATCCTTAGTCAGCAGTGCATTTTTATCCTTTAATTGCTGATTGATGTCAAGGAATTTTTCCATTCGAGATTTTTGGTCCTTAAGTAAGGTCATGAGCTCAATATCTAGATTAGACAAAAGTTCAGCTTGTTCAATGTGAGTCTCAACATGATCATTATTTAGATCCTCAAATATAACCACGGAGTCAACTCGATTATCAATGGTAACCATAAGGTCATCTTGATCGTCAAATATAACTACGGGATCTATTTGATTATCATCGGAATGAGATGTAGACGACTCATGTTGAACACTCTGATCCTTGTCGGATGTAGATGTTGGCGGAGATATCAGATCAGAAATGAATATAATTTGATCCAGTACCTGAGACAAGACATCAGTGTCATACACCGGGCCTGTGTCACTCATGTGGAGTTCGTGCATGTTAGCCATTAACATCACTACTGTATTAGCCTGCAAGTCCTCCATGTCATCATCAAAATATGAATTTGCCATGAAGCTTTGTTCCTTGTTGGTAAGAGTTCCACCAGCTTCATCCTTGAGAGCCAAGAGTAAAGCCTCTTTGTGATAAGCGCTGCCTCTTGTCCTCGGCTTAGGACATCCATTGGCCAAATGACCCTTCTCATTACAGTTATAACAACGAAGACCATTAACCCCAGTCTGAGCATTTCCCTGTTCAACCACTTGAACCCTTGGTTGTGGAGCACCCATGTTAGTCCTTCCAGTAGGATTAAATCCTTGACCACCACCCATCTGACGAACATTACCATGATTCTGAACTTCAACTCTTCCATTGTTAACAACAACTTGATTCCTTGTGTTAGATGAGCTACGAATGCGATTGTTGGACTTGTTGGAGTATCAACCGAAGGCTCTTGCAATCATAACAAATCCCTGTTGCAATGCATCGAAAGCTTCAACATCCTCATTTGATTCACTGTAAAGTGCTTGAGCATTGCTGTTGTATGAAACCAGTTGATTTTCTTGTGGTTGTTGTTGTTATGAGGGATCATAAGGTGTGATCTGAGCAGTTGGTTGTGGAGGATTAGTGAAGGTTGTTGGCAAATTTGGGTATTGAGGATAACATGCTTGAGCCCACAAAGCTAGAGATTGATTATCCGGGAGTGAAGGCGAAGCAGGGATTCCACGAATGATCCTTTCTTTGTCAACTTCCTTTTGGTGGGGCTTCAAATAGTCGTACAACAATCCGTATGTAGCATGATGAAGATTCTTCGATTGACGAATGAAGATAACATACTTTTCCCAATCAGGACCAAGACTACTTAGGAACTTAGTGTTGACTGCAATTCTTGGCATAATGATGTTATGTTTTTCCAAGTCATTGATGATGTCTGAGAATCGATGATGATATGACTCTAATGTCTCCCCTGGTTCAATCATGAAGTGTTCATATGCTAAGTAGATTTTGGATTCCATGTCTTCTTGATTGAGTTCTATGCCTTCCATGAGAAGATCAATATGCTCCCACATTGCTTTAGCAGTCTTATGAGTATCAACACTACGAAGTATCGGATTGGGTAATCCCAAAAGGATATATTGCATTGCAAGTTCATCGGCTTCCATGTGTAGAAGTTGATCAGTAGCTAGTTCATTAAGACCGACAACGTTGGTGATATCATCTCTTGGTGGATTAACATTCGGATGTCCGGGTAGAGTGATAGTAGGCATCTGAAATGGACCTTCAAGGATGACCTTCTTCAAGAACTTTCCATGTGGCTTCTTTAGATCACAAAACCTAAAGAACCTTATCACCCATTGATCGTAGTTTCTGGGAGTAAGCATTGGAGGTCTATCAAGTGATCCAGCCTCATGAATGGATTGTTGGGTACTTAAAGCTTCACACATCTTTGCAAACCAAGACGGTTCCTTCATAGCATATTTGGATGGATGCTGATTTTGAAAGTTTGTGTAAGGTTGTACTTGAAGACTAGGGGTGGTTGAAACATTTGTGGTTGAATTGCTCCTTGAGGAAGTTTTTGTTGAAGTTGTTGTTGTTGATAGAATTGTTGTTGTTGTTGATAGAATTGTTGTTGTTGATAGAGTTGTTGTTGTTGTTGTGGTTGAAGATACATATGAGGAAAGTAGCTAGAGTATGGTGGTTGATACATCTTGAAACTTGTGCTGAAGATAGATCTTTGTAGTCGAATGAAACTTTGTTGATGAAGTATCCTTATGCGTAGAAAACCAGCTTATGCAAAGAAAATACTTTATGCGTAAAAACACCAACTTACGCGTAAGAATAGAGCTTACGCGTAGGAATAGCTTACGCGTAAACTTGAGGAAACCTTAGCTTAGGCGTAAACCAAAGGCTTAGTAGTAGAATGCTTATGCGTAAGATTAGCTTATGCGTAAGACTAGGCTTAGGCGTAAAGTATTCTACGCGTAAGTGGTTAGCTTAGGCGTAAAACTAGGGTTTTGCCCAAAAATCCTTTACACTTATTCCAATGTAAAAGATATCCAAAGTCGAAGTGTTTTCAGGCTTATCCAAGCAAGAAAATACTGAGTAAACCAGTAGCACTGAAGATCAAACGTTGAGGAGCTTAAGCGTAAACTTTGAATTCTTACGAGTAAAACTAGGGTTTTACTATGCGTAGGATTAACCAACCTTTGCCAAAATTGATTTTTCTCCCCAAAAGTGTTTATAAACCATATTTTATGATGAAAAAGCTTCAATATCACCAAAATAACACAAAAGTGTGAAACTTGATGATCCAAGACACTTATTCACCTTACGCGTAGAAATGACTACACGAATGAAACCAAGCTCAAAACGAATGAAATACACGTAAAGTTTCAAACTTTTTGCCAAAAACTTAAACTTTATCACCAAATAACCTTTAAAGTACAAGAATCTTGAGTTTTAAACTGTAAAAATTAAAGCTTTTAAGCGTTTGAATGTTTATGAACCGAGACTTACGCGTATATACTAAAACTTTAAAACAAAACCGTTTCACCCAACTATTTGGCAAATGATACCACTGTTAGGTCACCATGTTTGTAACACAAGCATCAATATAAGAAATGAGATAAGAGAAGTGATCGGTTGAACAAATCACACAAAACACACGAATGAAAATGAAAAACCTTTAGGCGTAGGATTATAGTGAAATGAACAACCAACTCTCAAATGAGAGATACAAGACTATTTATAGGGGAAGGGAGCTAGGGCAACACATCGAGTCCCTTCCTTTCCTTATTGGGCTTTTGCATAGGCTTATGGGCTTTCTACATGAGCCTTGCCTTAATTACTAACATAAAAGCCTTAATTAAGCTAACTATTTCATATTGATTACTAACACTTGAGAAATGGTTTAGGAATGATTCCAACGTACCCAATTCTCAACTGGGATATTTACACTGAAGATGGAAAGAGGCATTGGAGGATTCACAGAGCAGGTGGAAGTGCTTATTTGTACTTGGTGGATCTATTTGCATCCATTTATAGGGATGATTTACTTAAACTATGGGAGTTAGTCAAAAACAGGTTCAAGAACAAAGATCCAGATAATGACAAGGATCTGGAGTTACTCTATGAACTCCAGAACATATTTGAACCTGATCTAACAAGAGAACAATGGAAGTTCCAACCTAGTGATGAAGCTCTCAGTTGGACCTTGCTTGATTCCTGTGGATTGCACTTGATCACTACATGCAATGGAACTGATATCTATATGTTGGTTGAAAGAACCTACCCACTCGCACTTGGAACCCTTCTACAAATGCTGGATGCAAGACTAAGGATGGGAAATGTAATAGACATGGCTAAAGAGTTGCTGCTGAAGATCTTTGACCAAGCTGGAAGACCTAGCAGAAGAAAGTGAAGTTTGGAAGAATCCTCAAGGACTGAAGAAACTTGTGATTCAGAAACCCAATCACAAGTTTAGGGGAGGATTTTTGGGGAATTCACTTCTAGAGTTAATACTTATAGTATTAAAGTTAGTACTGATAGTGGTGTTAGAAAAGTATTAACTAGTTAGTACTGATAGTGCAAATGTTAGTACTGATAGTGTTGAGTTTGTACTGATCTATATTAAGTATGTCGTGTAAGGTTTGTAACAGCATATCTTCTATACCAATAGAAGATATGATATACTTAATGCATAGTTATCTCTGTAAGGGATCTCCTTAGTGTATAAAAGGAGATCCTAGCTAGGTTAAGCAAATACCAATACTCTAGCCGTCTTAAGAAAAGCTTCAAGGTTGTAAACCCTAGTACTAGGAGAGTACTCGTATTATTAATCAATAATATTGAAGCTGTTGGTGTTACATTTGTGTTTTATATTAATCTTTTAAGTGCATTCAAGTAGATTTCCCATACTTGTGTGTATCTACAACAAAGTTTCTCATTATTGTTTTGAAACCATCCAAGGCAACTATACGTTTGCAAGCTAAGTGTTCTAGATCCAAGGTTTAAGGACTCCACAGATTACTCAAGCATTTAAACTCAACGATAGCCTAGTGCACTCCCAAGCCATTTATATATAAGATATAAGACAACCAATCAATAATTAACAACTAGGTTTCATAGATCTAAGCAAACACACAAGAAATTTATCCGGACATGTTAAACAAGCAAGCATACACACATTCAATGGAAGACATAATGATACTAATGGAATAAAACACTTATCTTGATGTGTATACTAGGGTTTAGGACCCTATGATACTGCCCAAGTCAGACTACAAATGTTTAGGGTTTTTACTCCACAAGGCTACCACTAAAATACTGAAAAATCGAATTCTATATATAGATTTACACTTGCGACGACGTCGCCTTATAGGTGAGATGCCGTCAGATCGCCGTCATTAGGGTTTTCGTCTTGGCCAAGTTATCAATGGGACGGCGTTACGTTGTAGTTGTGACACCGTCGGGCTTTAGCAGGGACGTCGTCTGATTTTGGATCTGGGCCGTCTGAGATGAAAAGTCTTAGTGACGCCCTTCTCTTCAAAGCCTGACGTCATCAGGTGTATTTGTGCAAAAAGTCTATTGAGCAGTCAGGTGCATCTATTATCAAATCTGTAGAGGGGGACGGCGTCGCCCTTTAGTTAGGACGCCGTCAGCTTTAGTTCTAGCAGCTTGAGTGTCTTCGATCCTGACTTTGCCATTTTCTTCATGTGTTCACTCCTTTTCGTCCAAATATGAATCATTCCAACATTTTGCTTCCAAGAGACCTAAAAAGTGAAAAAGGAACAAAATTAAGCAGTAATGGATATAAAATTGGGCAATTAAGGGCTTAAATGACCTTTTAAAAGTGTACATTTTAAATCCTTATCACCTTGCCAAGCTTATGATAGAATACTTGTCATGATTGAGCAATTGAGCAAACTACTTAAATGTTACCACATAGATTAGTTAACCGATTTGAGTGATTTCATTTTCCTATTTTGTGAGGTGTTTGGTTGTGCACTTGATACTAAACGAATAATGCTTACATAGAAAAATCCTAGAAAAATGTTTAAAGATACATTTTCATAAGTTTTATCGAAAGTTTACTTGAGGACAAGTAAAGTTCAAGTGGGGATATATTTGATGACTTCAACTAAGGTCATATTTATAGAATCATTTATCCATGTATATTGTTTGTTTCATATTATTTTATATAAGATTTGATACTTAATTGCTTAAATGTTTCAATCTCAGATATTATCAGGAAATTGGTGAAAGTTAACAATAATGGACGTGTTTTGATGCAATATGGATCAAGTTCAAGAAATTCCACTTTACAGACAAGAACACGCCATATCATTCTAGATAGATGCGCTGTATACCAAGACTTGGACGATTATGAAGACCATTTCCTGACTTTGAAAAATATGTCGTATCCCATTATGAAGATACACCGTATCCATCTCAAAGACTTCACCATATTTTCAAGATAAAGAAGACCTGATACGTCGTATTCATCTATATGATATGCCGTATTATTAAGGCGGTGTACGAACATTCTAGAATATAATAATCTTGTACCCGAGGCGAAGTTACTTCGATACGCTGTATCGGATACATCCGATATGCCGTATCGACCATATTCGAAAAGTATAAATATAAAACTCTAAGTCTAGTTTTCAGAGTGTACATAACCACCAAGTAGAGACAAAAGACATAAAGAAGACCAAGAAAGTCCTGCTAGTTCCATAACTTCATAGAAAGATTCCCTTAATTATTTTACTACACTATAACCGTTCGGTTAACGTATTTTTCCTTTTAGAATTATACTTGAATATTTCTGAACATGATAGCTTGTATTATTACAAAGATTTGGGCAAATACCTGTAGGTATTAGCCATGATTATGATTATTTGATGTTTTGATATATTTTTTTGGATTGCTTACTCATTCGTTGTGTATTGATTATGTTTATTACTTCATTCACGTTTATTGTTTATGTGATTATTCATTCAACTGATTTTTACACTATTCAATAAGTCCTAAGTTTGTGGATGATATGCATTATTTCAGAAAGATCACGTATTACTTAGCTTTATAACTAGATCCATAGTGTTATGACCATTAGGCTAATAATATTGAAGTTAGGGCATAAATATGTAATATAAGCCCTCGAGGGATTAATGATAAATTATAATCTATAAGTGATGCTTTATGCGGGTTTCGATTAATTATGACCGGATTAATCTATTGAAAGACTTAATTAATTAAACCTAGGAGTTTAGGAAGAAGTTTCGCGTAGCTTACATTGAAATCCACCAAAAAAGTGAGTATCATGATTATAAAAAGTAGACAAATCAGGAATTTTATATGATTAACTTGGCTAATACGTATCCTTACAATCGGCTTGACATCTTCTTTATTATCTGTGTTTCTGCTTGTGTATGTTATCTGTCTCATTTATCTGTTACCTATTTATTAAATCTAAACATCGTGCCAGTCTCTTAGACTGAAAACCCTTTTGATGTGTTAGATTTAGGTTCTATCAGATTAACTTAAGTAATTAAAATACAGATACATTTGAGTGTTAACATTTAAATCTTAGTGACCGACACCCTACTTACCAACTAACTCACCATCGATCAGGTAACTGCCCGTCAGCGTTAGTTATAGGTAAAGTCGACAAAATATAAATAGTAAAACTTGATAACATATAATTACCTATACGCGATGACACACACCAAAGTCACGCCTTCAGTCTATGACTTCGACGGACTTTGTAAGGTACACAACTATAACACATGTTATGATAATGAGATATTTGCTATGTCTACTTATACGACACAGCATTCTGCGTCTCCAGAATCTATTGTGAACACATATGTGGAGAAGGAGATTGATAGAAATATTAACTTTGGCACTTTAAATATGGATTCTAATGGAAACTTAGACACTCATAATGTAGTGAATGATGAGCAAACACGTAGTTACTTTGAATCGTTACTTAAAAAATGTAGTTTAGAGATTAAAAAGTTAAATTGATCAATCGCGAGGTTAAAGATGTGAATGTCATGTTTACTACTGAGCATGAGTGATTCAAAGAAAATGAAAAAGTCTTTGAATTTTGCAAACAATGAGCGACAGACTTAGAAACCGGTTATCAAAACTCCATTTTTAGAGAAAAACAATTTAAATTAAGTTTGACACACTTGATGTCAATTTGAACAAAAAGATCAAATCTTTAAACGAATAAATTTATGTTTAAAAAACCTAGTTTCTAAATAACAAATAACTTTACCGGGGCACTGATTTTTGGATAAAGCAACCCCCTTGGGCATTAGGACATACCCCTTGTTGGAATTACTCATTTTGAACCGATTCGCAACCTTGTCCACATATGTAGTATAGCTTAGTCAAATCAGCCCCTTAGTTTTATCATAGATTATTTTAATCCCTAGGATATAGGCGGCTTCTCCAAGATCCTTCATGTAGAAACACTTACCCAATAAACTCTTAACTCCAGTTAGAATCCTCGTGTTGTTTCCAATGATAGGTATGTCATCGACATACAATACCAGGAATGTCACATCTTTTCCACTGAAATTTCTGTAAACACAAGACTCAAATTCACTTTTAGTGAAGCCATATTATTTTTTCTTTTCATCAAAACAGTGATTCCAGCTTCTAGATGCTTGCTTTAATCCATAAATATATTTAAGCAACTTGCAAACCTTATTAGGATTCTTTGGATCTACAAAACCATTCAGTTGTGTCATATACACGTCCTCGGTGAACTTCCTATTAAAGAACAAGATTTTGACATCCATCTACCATATCTCATAGTTATAGTATGCAGATATGGCCATTATAATCCTGATTGACTTCAACATGGCCACTAGTGAGAAATTTTCATCATAGTCAACCCCATGAGTTTAGGTGAAACCTTTCGTAACTAGTCTTTCTTTGTAAGTTTGCATATTTCCATCTGTTAGGAATTATATTGAGTTGATAATATAAAAAAATAAAAGAAGAATGAAGCATATACAAAACATGAAAGACTTAAAAGAAAAAGAAGGAATTCTACAAAAAGATTGAAGATTATAGAAGATTCCTAAGATGATAATGATAAAAGTTAGGAAGATTTACATTCCTAATATAGTTATAAGTACTTTGTAAAACATAATATCTTTATTATATAAAGAGATATAGGCGTATGTTTATTATGTGTGCACAGAAAAATGTAGTTGACTAGGTTAGTGTGTTTAGCCCCAAGGATGTTTTGATTCCTGTTAAACATTAACCGTTCTATACTGATCATATAAATTTGGGGCTTGGAGTGTATGATAATGAAGAAAAATCTTGTTTATAACATTGTTCTTATTCCGCTATGTTTTAACACTTTGTTATTAATCTTATGAACATTGTTATTGTTCATCCTAGATGAGATCTAAAAAATCTCAAGCTAAACGATTTTATCAGGTGGTATCAGAGCCAACGGGCTCGTGATCTAGGATTCGCAAGGTTTTCTTGGCGAAGAAGAAAAAATTCTGATTAGGTTTTTAATTCTGATTAGGTTTTTAATCGTATTAAAATATTAATTGAAGGTTCTTTGCATATCAAGGTACATTCTCACCAGAGGGATCTTCAATCTGAGCTCTTAATCATGAGCTATTACTTTTTGAAAACTGCTGCAGAAAAGGTGAAGTTTTTCGGATTTTTAGGGTTTTGGTTGTTGCTTCACGATCTTCTTAAGTCCTTTGCATCATATTACATCTTTATTATCTTTTGTCGTCAAATGCATGGGGTTTAAATTTTTATCTTAAACTGAATGGTCACCAATTCAACTCATACTTTTGATTCTTCTCATGGGTCAGTGCTACATATATTTGCTTTTCTCCCTACATGGTATATCTTAATATATTAGGGTTGAATTGATCAAACCTCATACAACTACATTTAATTCACCTCATACTGAGTTGATTAAGGTCAGTAGTTCCTAGCATTAATTGGTGTTTTAAATTGGTTGGTGCTTGTATAGTCGGGCGGTGTAGTTTATGTCTATCTTTGTGACAAAATCATGGGTCGGTCATACTACAAAGTATTATTCATTGTATCGATTCATGATGTGTTTTGGTTGGCGATTCATGATCGTGGGTTCTCTACGTAACTCACTTTACTCATACTTGATGACATACTGGGTTCATCTTGAGTTGTGCTACTAGTCATTTCGTGAGTTTGTGAGTGGTGGAAAAAGGATTTTTGAAGGTTGGTTTGTGTGTTAAAAAGAGTAGCCTGCTGTAAAGTCTCGTAAATTTTCTTGTGCATAACAGGTTGAAGTTAGTTTATTGGTGAACTCGTTTAACAAGAGCTAGAGACCAGGTACACGGGAACCAGATTGAATACGTTATGATGAACTTTGGGCCTGATTTGGTTGCAGCATTGGAGCACGATACTACTGCTAATTGAACGAAGATTACTACTGCTCTCGTAAGTTACTGCTTCTCTACACGAGTTACTAATGCCTTCATGTTATTACTACTGCCCATTCGATGTTAACGCTGTTATTGGAAGGTTAGTGATGCTCGTTTGTTAATGTTGTCAATGAAATTTTAGTACTGTTAGCATATGCGTAACTGCTGCTACTCATTTCGTTAATGTTGCTCTACTAACACCACAACCAGATTCAAGTTAATACTGTTCGAATATTTGAGTTACTACTGCTGCCTATTAATGTTGTTACAATATGTTGTTACTGCTGCTACGTGTTTATATCATATCGAGGGTTCAAAAGTAGTTGTGAACGTGGATGTTGGAGTGGTGTGATATTTATATGTTGGATTTATTTCATGCATACGTGGGTTTGAAGTCGGTTTGATATATTTATTCATAACGTGAATTATAAGATGGAAAACCACATATGGCTACTCAACATGTTTAAAAGGAGATATGGATTGTTAATTCGTGAGTTAGACATAAAGAAAGTAATTTGAGTTTGAATGAATTTAATATCAAGGAAGTTCCTCGTACGACTGAATTCGAAATTCTGCATTACTATTAGGATAAGATTGAATTATTCGTGCTACTTATTGGATTCTATTTGTGCTATGAGATTGTGAATAGGAATTTCAATTTGGATTCGTGTGACTTGTGTTTTCGAATACATGTCTTTGATTGAAGCATGGTAACGAGGCACTAAGATGTGTACGTTTTGATAAAATCGTTACTACTGCTTAACCATAGAACTATTCTTCATTGATTACTACTGCTTGGTATCGTATGCTATTGCTAGTCATTTAACAAACCTAATGTGAGGATTAGGATGTTCATTCATGGATGGTACTGGATGGTGTTCATTATTATTGTTGGTTAGTTACTCGACAAGTTCTTATGGTTACTTGAAAGGTTAACACATGGATTTCAGGGAAGAATATTATAGATTGTTTAATCAATTACATGCACCATTTGAGGGGAAGGTTTTTACTACTTCTAATTCATTATTACTACTACTGGTTTAACTTTCTACTGCCTTAAATTCAGTTATAGTAAGCTTTTTGGTGTTCTTCATGGAGGGAAATTTGAGACATTAGAAGGTTGGATCAGAAGTGTGATATTGGTTTGTGATTTTCAAAATCAAAGTTGCATCTATTTAGCTTCTCCTAGTGGATAATGACAAAAACAGGAAGAAGAGTTTACATAGAAGTTTTGAAACTTGCAGATCCTTGGTGGTACAACATGTTATGTAAGTTCACATAAGTTGAGCTTAAGGGGAAGATTATTTTATTCTTGGAAGATCAAAAAGAATGTTTTGTAATTATCAACTAGGGGAAGATTGTTGGGAATTATATTGAGTTGATAATATAAAATAATAAAAGAAGAATGAATCAAATACGAAACATGAAGGATTTAAAAGACAAAGAAGGAATTCTACAAAAAGATGGAAGATTATATAAGATTCCTTAGAAGATAATGATAAAATTTAGGAAGATTTACATTCCTAATATAGTTATAAGTCCTTTGTAAACCCTAATATCTCTGTTATATAAAGAGATATAGGCGTATGTTTTGTATGTGTGCACAGAAAAATGTAATCGACTAGGTTAGTGTGTTTAGCCCCAAGGATCTTTTGATTCCTGTTAGAGATTAACCATTCTATACTGATCATATAGAATTGGGGCTTGGAGTGTATGATAATGAAGAAAAATGTTGTTTATAACATTGTTCTTATTCCGCTAGGTTTTAATACTGTGTTATTAATCTTATGAACGTTGTTATTGTTAATCCTAGATGAGATCTAAAAAATCTTGAGCTAAACGATTTTTATCACCATCCATGTGGATCTTCTTCTTAAAGACCCATTTGTTTCCTACAGCTTTACTCGTAGGAGGAAGATCAGCCAGCTCTCAAACTTGGTTATCATATATGGATTGTATCTCAATCTCTATGGCATCATGCCAATGTGCAACCTCATCTCCTGATACTGCTTCATGATAAGTAATAGGTTCTGAAAGATCCATGCTACCTATCACAAAGCCATAGTATCTCTCAGGCACCACCTAAGTCATTTGTGATCTGCGTAGATTTAGTGTTTCATCAACAACTGCAATGGCCCTCTCTTGAGCTTGCATAATCTGTTATTGACTCACTTCATCTAAAGCCTCATTTGTTTGTTCCTCATCTACAGGCCTTAGTAGATCCATTTCTCAATTTATTTCCTTGTAGAGAGAAACCTCCTCAAGGAAGATACCAGTTTGAGCAACAAAGACTTTGTTGTCAATTGGTAAATAGAATAATAACATTTTTTCCTTAGGATACCCAAAAAAACATGCACTTATCTGTCTTAGATTCAAGTTTGTCACATGCATGTCTTTTGACATGCACATCACATCCCCAGATCCTCAAATGTGATAAAGGCAACATCTTTCCATACTACATTTCGAATGGTGTCTTTTGTGCAGCTTTAGTAGGAACTCTGTTCAGTACGCATGCTACTGTTTCTAGCGCATATCCCCAGAATGACATAGGAAGTGTACTTCAAATCATCATTGATCGAACCATATCCAACAATGTTCGATTTCTCCTTTCGGACACTCCATTCCATTGCGGTGTGTAAGGTGGAGTTAATTGTGAGGTTATTCCACAGCTTTTCAGATGATCATTGAATTCTTGATACTCACTACCTCTGTCAGATCGGAGTGCTTTTCAGATGATCATTGATTATGTACTTTGTTTTGAAAGTCCTTGAATATCTCGAAAGTTTCAAATTTACGTTTGAGCTGATAGACGTACCCATACCTATTATAATCATCAGTAAAGGTAATGAAGTATTTATACACTCCTCATGCCTCATGACTAAATAGACCATACACATCAATGTGCTCTATTTTTAGCAGGTCCTTTTCCCTTTCATTGGGACTCTTGGAAGGTGCTTTAGTCATTTTTCTTGGCAAGGAAGATTCGCAAACATCAAAAGATTCATCCTCTAATGATTCTAGAATTATTTCCTTTTTGAGCTATCATATGCGCTTCTCACTGATATTTCCAATCGAAGATTATAGAGGTGCGCTTTGTTCAAACCATAACATGGTTTCCTAGCACTTACATGAAAGATTTCATTACCAGGAGATTGTAAGTCCAACATGTACCGACAATGGTGAGAAACAACTTTAAATAAAAGATATCATTTTTTAATACAAAAATAGTTTTTGAACCTTATTTATAATCAAATCCGTTGTGACTCAACAAGTCGTACAACATTACAATTTTAATTAGCCTTGGAACATAATAGTAGTTATGCATTTCCAATACTAATCCTGATGGCAAAGGTCGCCTATAGGTTCCTACAGCTTTAACTCTAACAATGGAATTGTCTCCTACCCGTAGGTGCAACTCACATTTTCCCATGTTCTTACTTAATTAAAATCCTTGCATGGTATTGCAAATGCGACTACCGCATACGGTATCCAACTGATGCGCGTACGAAGTGCGTTTGAGGTCAAAGGAACTTCTTTTTCGTCGAGCAAGTTTTTCAACACCCTGGGCAGTGAACCTAATCGTTGTAGTGTAGTATTGGGTAACCTCGGGGATTGATATTGTTCTCTAGAGGAATAGGAATGCTAGTAAGAAGTGTACCACGCTAAGGTTGAGGTTGAGGTAGATTCTTTTTTATCTTTTTATATCTTTTAGAAAGCTAAGGGTAAACTCTCGGGGCTTGGATTTGGGGGGTGGTACTTATACCGATTACTCTACTATTCTATTTATCTAATACTACAGGTAGTCTATGTCTTTTTGATGTGTGCTAGTATGGTGATTAAAAATGTGCTTACCTAGACACTACTACTCCCTAGTTATCTTTTATTGATGGTTGAATTGTCACGTCCTTATTCTTAACGCGTTGTGTTTTCTAAGGTCGTAGGGTGTGCCTTTTTCCTAAACTCTTTGAGACTACCTTAAGGTTATCGCCTACGAAATCCGCTAGATGATTCATAAACTGACATTAAGGTTATCTTTGGATGTTTAGACTACGAAATCCGCTAAGTGATTCATAAACTAAGGTTCAAAAAGATTAATCAAGCATTTAAACACAACAATAGCCTAATTGCACTCCTAAGCTAATTACAATTAAGATAAGAGACAACCAATCAATAATTAATAATTAGGTTTCATAAATCTAAGCAAACACACAAGAAATTTAGTTGGACATGTTAAAAAAAGCAAGCATAAACACATTCAACGGAAGACATAATGAAATCAATGGAATAAAACACTTATCTTGATGAGTAAAATACGGTTTGGGACCCTAAAATACTGTACAAGTCGGACTACAAATGTTTAGGGTTTTTACTCCACAAGTCTACCTCCTCAAAATTCTGAAAATTTGATTTGTATATATAATTTTACACTTGCGACGGCGTCGCCTTATAGGTGGGAAGCCGTCAGATCGCCGTCTTTAGGGTTTTCGTCTTGGTCAAGTTATCGTTAGGACGGCATCACGTTGTAGTTGCGACGCCGTCGGGCTTCAGCAGGGACGTCGTCTGATTCTGGATCTGGGCCGTCTGAGATGAAAAGTCTTAGTCACGCCCTTCCTTTTAAAAGCCTGACGCCGTCAGGTGTATTTTAGTAAAAAGTCTACTGAGCCGTCAGGTGTATTTTAGTTGGGACGCCGTCAGCTTCAGTTTCAACAGCTTGAGTGTCTTCTATCTTGACTTAGCCATTTTCTTCATATATTCACTCCTTATCGTCCATATAAGCATCATTCCAGCATTTTGCTTCCAAGAGACCTAAAAAGTGAAAAGGAACGAAATTAAGCAGTAACGGATATAAAAGTCGCCGATTAAGGGCTTCAATGACCCCCTAAAAATGTACGTTTTAAATCCTTTTCAAATATCCCTACACTTGGTATTTGATTGTCCTCAAGCAAATGTGCTTTTGGCCAATCAATTTATAAGTTAGGGGACATGAAGCAATGGTTTAACATAATTTACAACAAGTAAAAGCACCGCAATAGTCATAACAAGCACGGAAATAATATACTAGCACCTCATAAGGGGTGTTTGGATTCTCTCATCTCTCGGGTGTATATGAAATATAGTAAATGGAAATGGAAGATAAACACTCATTACCCGGTCATAGTACATAGATTACCATAGGCTTGAGACTAGATCAAACCTCCACCGCTTTGTCGTAAGCACCTAGGAACAACTATCTAAGAGGTCTTTAAAAGGATTGTAATATTAGGCTTACGGTAGGGAAACAAAGGGTTTGGTTGGATAGGTGATTTAGTGGTGGCGAGTCAAAAATCTTATGTTACAAGCATGAAAAGGATGGTATTGTTAAGCCAAGACTCGACTCAATAAACTCTAGATAACTTGAAACAAACATACATAAATTGAAAAACATCAACATAAATATAGATGTAGAAAGGTAGCCCGTATGTTTTTCTTCATATATATATATATATATATATATATATATATATATATATATATATATATATATATATATATATATATATATATTGAACACTTTTTTATTTTATTTTTTTTACATACACTTTTACTTTACCATCTTCTAAGATAACATCAAAATATAAAGGATTTATAGGAGCATCCCTACACTTGAGTTTTTATTACTCTAACACTAATTTAACCCAATTTGAAAAGATCAAAACACTTGGAGTATTTAATTACGTAAATAAAGGGAATTGGAATTTAACGTTCTTTCCCGTCACTCCATAAAATATTCCTTTTACCCAATCATCCCAATCATCCCAAAACTGTGTACAAAAAATATGAATCGACTTAGCAACCATGCAAGTAACTAGATAATTGAACTAAGGGTTTAGTATGATAACAATAATGCACTAAAGGTGAGTGCATACAAGGTAGGCTAAGGCGATTTGTGTGTACATTTGGGGGTAGATTGTAAACAATACTCTTCATTGATATTCTGGAAAACTGAAACATTACGAGAACCGCGAAAAGGATAGGATCTGAGGGGTTAACTAGGGGTATCGTGTACTAAAGATGAGTACATCGCAAGGGTTTGGGGTAATTACTCGACCGATGTGGAAGAAGTATTTATAATACGGGTATCAAACAAGGGTTATCCTAATGCCTCTTATCATTTAGTTATTCCTTACTACACAAGTGTAGTCTCACTAGCAATCTCGGAATGCATCACAAAACAAGTTCTAGAATCTATTATACTACCGGTACACTCTCGAAGCATTAAAGGCGAATGCTTTAATTCCTATAGATCTAGGGGCGAACCTCACATTTTTGGGGTGGAATTTGAGTGGTAAACGGTTTTTTGTGCTAGTCATATAATTCCTATCCATGAGACGCTTTATTAAGACTAAAGTCCCACTCGTACATGTCCTGAAAAATTTTAAATTTGATGCTAAAATTGCCCTAACAAATATTTCCCATAGCATATTACACTAATGAAATAGGACAAGACAAATATTCAAGGATAAGCAAAGTTTCAGAGTTCCTGTTTTATTCTCCCTCCCTACACTTAAACTGAACATTGTCCCCAATGTTCACCGAAAGTGTCAAAGTTATGATAAAGGAAGGTAATTAAAAGAGAAAGAAACTTGTACTCCCCTGATTAGCTCGGTAGGATCCGTGTGAAGTAGTGGTTAAATTCTTTCCCAAGAAGAATGTATGCGTGATAAGCTTCATCAAATATTATGTTTCTTCTTCTTGATAAATAAAACATGCACACTTTAAGAAAATAGACGAAACCTTCGCGTAAAATCGGCGGTAAAACTATATATGACTCAACTACACTACGATATAATGCTTGTGGAATGGATGTTTGCAATTTTTTTTGGAAAATTAAGACTTGAGAATTTCCAAAAATTTATATTTAGCACAGAAAACGAGAAAATTTTTATAAGCTGTTTATGCTCCTCCTGACGTCGTCAGGTTCTAATCCTGATGCCGTCAGGTTGTCCTGACAGAAACTGGTCTGCTGCATTTTCCTAGAAAAAATCTAGAAAAATTACACCTTTAAAATCTGGAAAAATTCATGCAAAACATCCATTATGACTCGATACAAGCATTTGACTCTAGCAAACACACATATATATCAATTTCACTAATCGTAGTTCTCATGTTCACGTTCTTTTAAAAACGTGTGTAATCTTCCCTACTTTTATCTTATTGTAAAATACTTTTATATGTAATTAAGACGAGGTTAAAGACAAAATAAAGCATTTTCATAAATTCAAACATGAGAACATACAATAATGAAAAGATATATGACACATAAACAAGCAAACAATTAAGCATGGGTTGCCTCCCATGAAGCGCTTTTCTTGATTTATGAGTCTTGTAGCTAGACTTGAAGTCGTGCTCCTACATGACTTCCTCACCGTCACCTTCTCTATCATGATGATCTCTGTTGGGGTTTTCCATGTTATAGTAATGTCCTATTATGCATCTTTCTAAGAAGTCATTTTCCCCCTAATCGATTCTATATTCCGGTCCTAATTTCACACAATCCTTATAGAACCCAAAAATCTTATTCATCACATAATCTACTCCTTTCTCCTTATCCTCCTCATTCATATAGTAGACTGATAGCTTAAGTTCCTTTTCATCATTGGATAGTGATGAAAATTTCTGAATCTTAAATGGCATTTGGTAAGCTACATCACCGGTCTCATCTTTGAATCTAACTATTCCTAATGACGGATCATAAGTCATCCCGGTGTTTTCTATGAAAGGCTTTCCTAAAATTATGTGGGACAAGCTAGGATCGATGGTCGTACTAATATCCTCTAGAATTATGAAATCTGTAAGGTACGTGAAACTACCTACATAAATGGGCAATCCCTTAACTCTACCAAGAAAATTAAAACTAACTCTAGGATCATCGGGATCTCACCTATTTGGGATAGGTTTCTTCATTACCCAATTATAGTATGTGCTAGTCATGATGTTTATTGGGGATTTTCGATCAATGTAGGCCTTTGCCACGAAAAGATGTCCTATGCAACATGCTATGTTGAGATTCCAAGGATTTCCAAATTTGATCCGAGGGCTTCTCCTAACATACATGTGACGAAGGTCGTGTACTAAGTGTGGGTGGCGTGAAAGTTCCTCTTCCGTAGGAAACCTATTGAAGTATTCATTACCTACTTCGTCTACTTCGTTGGTCGATTCTTCCTTAGGCGTTTCACTAACCTCAAGCATAGTCTCATGGTTCGCTTCGTCACTAGTCCTATTTGGTCTCACTGTGATGGCATTGACGAATTGAACGTGCTTGGATAACTTACTTGGGTCCTTAATTTTCACACCGAAAGCTTCGGGAGAATGAGTCGAGATGGCATTAACCTTTTCGGTGGTCTTCCTATCACTATTGGTCATGGCTTTCAAAAGTTTATCTATCTTCCTATCCATCTCGGCTTGTTGGTGGTTAAAGCGGTCGAAAAGCTTGACTATTTGAGCTTCTTGGGATGTAACTAGGTGTTGCAACATCCCTTCTATTTTTTGTTGGCTAGGGCCGTGGGACCATGGGGAATTATTAGAGGTAAATTCTTTGGTTTGTCACGAATTGTAGACGGGTTTGCCCCTCCATGCTTCTCGGGTATCATTGAAAGTCCTAGGTCCGGGTGTTGTGGGGAATCTCCCTCCCATTCCATTGGTACGTGAGGATGCATAGTCAACGGAAGCTTGTTCGAGGAGTCTCGTGAAAGTACGAGTGTCATGGAAACCACTACATAACTCACACAAGGAAGAGACTTTGTTCACTTGGCGTGAAGACTTAGGATTCTCGTAGGAGCTTATTAGGAATTTGACTTGATCTTCAAGCACGAGCATCCTACGATTGGAAGTTTGTGAGTCAATGGGAGGCAAAGAGATTGCCTTGACGGTTTTGGGCAACTCACGGGGGTCATTCCAACTTTCGTTGTCATAGAGCGCAAGGTCCTCTATTGTACCCCACGATTCTTCCGCGATGAGATCACTAAGTTTGCCACCGGCCGCTTGGTCGATGGATTGCTTAGTTGAAGTTGACATGATCGTAAAAGATTTGGACTTGAAGACAAAGATCGATGCCATGATTAGGGACTTTATGGAGCAAGTCCTTGAATCGAGTCCATGCCTCGAAGAGAGATTCACCTTGACGTTGTTGGAATATCAAGATTTCATTCCTAAGTTTAGTAGTTCTCCCCGGTGGGAAAAATTGGGAAAGGAAACGAGTAGTGAGATCATCCCAACTTGAGATGTGTAATCACCCGCATTTTCAGGTTACTTTTCACTTTCAAATTTACTATTCACTTTCACTATTTATATCGTATATTTTTTTAGACATATATTATTTTACTATCATGAAAAGATAAATAAAACTCGACAATTCGTCCTGACGATGTACGTTGAATCCATTCAGAACCAATTTCACAAAACCGTGAATGAGGATTACTTTAGGGTTTAAACGTCATGCGGGTATCCCAATGTGTCCATAAATCACTGTAAACATTAGAAATATGTAATTCTACCATTTTACGATAATTCCACAAATGTTGGAATTTTACTTTTTTCAGTTCTGCGATTTACGCGAATTACGCATTTTTTACCCGCGTTTCCAGCTTTAGACAGCGTTTTAGCACCCAATGAGACTTATCACTCATTTTATATTTTTATATGGAGTATAATGATGAGTTTCATCATTCCTGCAAGTTTCGTATTTTTACGATACCTGGTTTTACGTTTTATGGATTAACAAATTACGGTTGGCATTTAACGGAACCAAAACACATCATAAAATCAAGACATAATATCTAGATCCACTCACACTATGTGACCGCCCCTTATGGATGAGTCACCATAGTGGTGGCTTCATCTTAGCCATTTTGCATGTATACACATACTAGTGTCTTTAACTTAACCATGGTTAATATTTAACCCAATGCATGGTTAACGAAACCTTCCCTCCTATAAATAGCAAGAGAAAAACTTCATAAGTACCTCATCCTTCCCCCTCCTTGGTCATTGTGGAAAACTAGAAGGGGGTTGAATAGTTTTACCGATTAAAACTTGGTTTTAAACTATTTAGATTGACTTATGTCAATCTATTTAAACATGAGTGTTGGATGTTGATAGACAATCATAGAGGTGTATGAATATGTAATGAAAAGATAAAGAGTAAGAAGCACAAAACCACAACACGAGTATTTATAGTGGTTTGGCTACAAAGGACACCTTCCTTGCCCTACTCTACTCCCCGAGTCACCTACTCAAGAGTTTGTAGACACTACATGACACCAACTCCTTATGGCGGAGAAGCCTTCACAACGTCGCCTACTCTTTTTCCGGTACTAGGCTAACCATCGGGTTCTTCCACAAGGTAGAACACACCTATCACAACATCGCCTACCCTTTATCCGGTACTAGGCTGTAGGATATAGGATTTCACAAACACATTAAACCATAATCATATTAGGCGTTCAAGATGTTTTAGAGAGAGAAAGTTCTAGAGAAAGAAAGGGAAGAGAGTTGGGAACTATGTGAAACAAATAAAAATGGTATTAAAGCTCCAACCCTCTACCTTGGGAGGTAGAGGGTATTTATAGTGTCTTACAAATAAATGCCACCTACGGGCTGTGGATCAGGCATACAGTGGGTAAAGACCCGTCCGTCCTCCACGCTATTACATAACAAACTACTTACTAACATAACTTGACTACGACTATGAGCTTTCTATCGAATACATATCCTTGAGGTGACCGACTCTTTAACGACTGAATTTTCTAATTCCTAACATAGGCTAAATACCGAGTTCCATTACAATGAGGAACTACTACCCAACACTACACAACACCTATCCCAAAGGAGACCAACTCCTTATTACAACACCATCAAGGATATCAATATCCTTGGATACGACCTATCTCTATTTGTATATCAATGCACCTCATTGATTATACAACATTGGCATCTTTCACTAATGACACTTGACTTGACTTCTAGGCATTCTTTACTAATACCTTTGACACGGACATTTGGCACCTTTCACTAATGCCTTCGTCTTGACTCCTTTAGCATTCTTCACTAATGCTTTTGACACTGACATTAAGCACCTTTCACTAATGCTTTCGTCTTGACTCTTTCGGCATCCTTCACTAATGCCTTGGACACAACACTTCTATTGAGGAATAAAGAACTATCAACAAGAGAACCTTAGTAGTCTTGATGATGACGAAGCATGGCAACTCATGGACTTGAGCTTGCTCGACTTCAAGAGGTGGTGATCTCGCCTTTAAGAGGAACCTAGAAAATCACACAAAAACAAAACTACATACATAGATCACTTGGATCTGATGTTTGAGAGTTTATAACTCAAAGAGAAAATATATGTGAAAGGGGTAAGTTACAATGAAGAAATGACTCACTATTTATAGAAGAAAAATCGCTACTGTTCCAAGGATCCCACGGATCCCTCACTTGGGTCATGAGTCATGGGTTATGGATCATGGGTATCCAAGTAGATATAATGTATCTACAAGATGCAATGAATCTAGTCCATATGTCATGGGTTAAAACCATGGGTCATGGATAATATCCATATAAGACTTATGCATGATGTCATGCAATGGGTTATGGGTTATGCTCCATGGGTATGTGTTTTGGACTTTTGGTTTTACCCAACTACATTCAATGTATCTAGTCAATGGTTCAAATACTTAGACTTCTACCCAATTTATATTACCCATTATAATACATACTAGTTATGTATATATTTACCCAATATGTAAACACTAGTTGTTGTACATATGTATTACTAAGTCATAAAATCACTTATACTTGTTTTAGTGTTTTATGTGAAAACATAAGTGTGTTAGTAAACTATTTACTCAAAACATTTACGTATTTTATTTGTTTCGTTAAAATGATTTTACGTTTGTTATCGACAAAATAATAGAAGATCGTAAAATAATAATAAACGTTTTTACGGCTTATTTGTATTAACAATCTCCCCCTTTTTGTTGATGACAAAACATAAAATTATTTTAAGGAAAAACTAAATTCGTAAAAGTTTGAATTATAGTTTTTACTTTCTTCTCCCCCTTTTTGTCGAAACAAAAAGAGTTTTGAAAAACACTAACACATTGTTTTAAGAAAATCATGTGAAAGAAAAAAAATAAAATAAGAAAAAGTAGAGAGCAAGTGACGGGAAGAGTTATCATCTTAACTCCCCCTTGACGAGTCCATCCCTTTTTGAGGGCGTCAAGTAAGAAAAAAAAAATACTAAACTAGTTCATTTGCACCTATGTTCGCAAAAAATTTCTTCTATGTGACGAATATGCTCCCCCTTGATGATTGCAACTTTGCAACAGGACGTCATGAAATGTGATCCAATGAGGATTATAATGCAAGTGGTTTTGCAATGTATTGTTTGACACAAAGCTCACCCTAGCTTAGGGTGTCAAATTTTTCATGTGTATTTTGAAAATCTACAAAACAAAGGTTGGAAAACAAGTATATAATGCATAATTTCTTGCAAGTAAGACTCAAGTTAGTAGAAAACATGTTTTCTGTTGCACGGATCCCACGGTTCCCTCCTTGGAGGGATCCGTCTAGGCAAAACTCAGGGATCCTTTTGTCTGAAGACAAAATCCAGCAATGGTGATGTAACAAATCATGTTAACATCAAAGTAAGATATGTATTCAAGCAATAAACATATACTCAAAATAAAATTGGCATATAACATGTAACTTCATTCAATAAAACTATGAGAAATGATCTACAAATCTCTAAAAATAAGAGAATGATTAAACATGAAATGTGATTACTAAGCGACCTAAGTTAAGCTTAAGACTTAGGACACCACTTTAATCCTTAAGCTCACGGTTGTTTAGGTTTGTTGACCTCATCGAAACATTAGAGGAGGTGATAAAACATGAAACTTTGCTCTTCACGTAGTTCATGTATCAAACTTTCAACATGCTGACAATCATAACAATCTTTGTCATGGCTCGGTAGTGGTGATGGAAGAAAGGAAATTGCTTGATGTGAAGGATCAAATGAAGCGGGTTGAGGAGCCTCAAAAGAAGGAGAGATTGGTGGAGGCGCATTTTAGGATGGCTCAACCAAGAATGATGGTGGTGGTAGAGAGGTGTCAACTTCCATGTGGTCGGATGGATGACTTTGATGATTTCTCATAATCCAAAAGGGATTATTTGATGGTGACAGAAAAAAGGAAGCCGGGGCTAGTGTTGACTCAACACCTTTATTTTAAAGGTGTGGTGATGAGAGTGTGGAGGATGAGATGGCCTAGGAGGAAAATCCTCTATATTGTAAAGGTGTGGTGATGAGAGTGTGGTGGTGAATGATAGGGCTCTAGGCACCAAGAGTGTCGGTGTAGTAGAAATGGGGTTGTTTGGTTTAGGAGGTATGGTGGTGTTTGGAATTGGTAGTTTTGTGGGAACAATCCTTTTGGGGATTGGTTTGATATGTGGAGGGGAGATCCTACCATTTTTGGATTTAACGGGAGATGATTCGGTTGAGGAAATTTTATGAACACGAGCAATTTTCTTGGGTGGTCCTTTGGTGTATGAATTACCACTAGGAGCTTTCCTCATGATGAGATGATTGAAAAGAGGTTTGCAAAGGTTTCTAAGTGCTGAGAATGAGGATGAAGATGATGACTTTAGGAGTCTTAACAATGTGGTTTATAAAGAAGGAGATTTGGCACGTGCATTCAAGACTTAAGCCACTAAGATCCTTTAGAATGTGATGATTAGCATGCACAAGAATCAACTTCAGAGTTGTACTGATCTAGGATCTTAATTAAGATAAGATGGAGTGTTCAAGTTAGAAAGATGAGCTTGAAGTGATTGTTTTAGCTAGAGTTGACATGAATCTGTCACCCGGATCCCACGGTTCCCTCCAATGAGGGATCCGTCTAGGCTAATCCTAGGGATCCGACTCTCAGCAACTAGGAAAGGGTAAAAATGATGTTTGTAAGGTCTAATGCCTATACCTTTTTGAGTGTTTCAGTCTTCCTAAGTATCTTAAATGAAAGGGTACTTAAATGTTCAAGGGCAATGAGTGATGTAGCTAATGATTGCCTTTTATGGAAGAAAATAGAACTTTTATGAGTACCAATGAATAACCAAAGATGACACTAAAAATTTGAGAGTGTCAAATGGAGCTAAATGACCCTAGAGATCAGATAGTAGCTTAAGATAATATTTTGGAAGATATCTTAAAGATTTATAGAAAATGGAAAAACTATATTTTGACCCATTTTGAGGTAAGGATAACTAAAATCAATTTGCTAAAATTGAAAGATTTCTAAAGCTAGATGTATTAACATTATGAGGGATGATGTGTGAGTATAAGACTTGAAGAGTAATGAGTTTTAGTGAAATGATAGATCGAAAAACGCCTTGAGTGTGATCTAAGTGAGTCATGAGTGAGTATGAAACTTTACTCTGCTTGAGAAGGACTTAATTGGTATTAAGGCACTAGTTTTAGCTAGTGTGAAGTGATCTAAAGACATGGTTTGAAGTATAAAGATTGCAATTGCATTTCTCTTTGCCCGGATCCCACGGTTCCCTAAGAGGAGGGATCCGTCTAGCACAAACTGAGGGATCCGTCTCCTGCTAAACAGTACCTTTACAAAAGGTATGCAAGGGTTGCACAAAGCATCATATTTCAAAGCTAGTGTTTTCTAAGAAGTTTGAGCACTAGTATAGTAGAGCTATCAAATGTTAAATGTTTTATTTCATGAAAGAAATTGCATTACATTGTTAGAGCATGCGTACTAAGGATTGACCCTATTTTGAAAAGAAACTAAGTTTCTTGAGCATTTTCGCTAGATGGATCATCAAATGGTTGATGAGTATTTTTCGATTCAGGGATGAAGAAAGTCTTCATGAGAGATGTGTTTAGAGGTTCCATCATCTTGTTCACAAGTACGTACAACGGACTTTGAAATTGAGGGTGGAAGTACATGATGTGATGATAAATGCGTTTCAAGAACATTCCATAAGGGATTAGTTTGTTCTTGGAGCCTTAGAATTCGCCTTGCGAAGAAATATGCGATATTGTATGGTTGTTGTGTTAGCAAACAATACATTATGAGAGCACAAGCGGGAAGGATTTTTCGATTTCTCCTAAGACTCCAAACATTTTCACGTAGGATGAGTGCGAGAGGCTTGTACTCTTCTCTGATATCCTGTGTATAGATAATGTTTGGATCAGAATAATAGGGTCGAGGTTTGCATAACATGCGAGTCAAGTCTTAAGGGGAAGGTATGTGTGAACAATATGGACTATTTTCTTCACGATGGTTGAAGAGAGAATCAAGAGACCAATCTTCAGTGAAGGCACATTGTCCATGACTTGGAATTCGAAGGATGTGAGCAAATTGCCCAAGGGTTAGAACAAACTTTTGGTTTTTGATCCAAAACCAAAGAGATAGAGAGCGATCCTCGTTACGAACGAGTTCATCTTGATGAAGAATTCCAATACAAACCTCGTACATATTTTGTAAGATATTGGATTTCACATACACATCAAACCATAACACAAAGTGGGCGTATAAGTGGAATTCTAGAGAGAGAAAGTTAGAGGTTTAAGGAACTTAGTGAGAGAAAGTGAAAGATATTATTATGAGCTCCAACACTCTACCTTGGGAGGTAGAGAGTATTTATAGTCTTACATAAAACGCCACACAACGGGCTGTGGATCAGGCATACAGTGGGTAAAGACCCGTCCGTCCTCCACGGTGTTACTTAACTAAATACTACTTAGCTTGAAATAACTACGACTACGAGCTTTCTAACGATTACATATACTTGAGGTGACCGACTCTTTAATACCTGGAATTTCTAATTCCTAACAATCTCCCCCTAAGGGAGGTCACCTCAATCATGTACTAAAATTACATTGAATACAAATAGATATTACATTAACAATTGTTCTTGCATTCTTGATGTAGTACTTTGCTCCTAAGCTCGTAGTCATTGATTCTTCACATTGCATGTTTGGTTACTCCAGGTGGAGGTCTTTTACTGATCCACGTGATAATAAATTTGAGCCAGCTTTTGAGACCATCAGCTAACAAAAATCTCTGAGACATCCATTGTGGTGTTGGTATTATGTGATGTTGTGACTTTCGGACCGACATGCTCACATTCTGGATCATGATATCTTCTCATCAGAGTAGCGGAAGCTTTCGTTGATTCATGATATTGGCAGCAGCATAGCAGAAGCATGGAGTGAAAATATCAGAGTCATTGATGCACTAATCATGATTTCTTTTGAGATGACTGTGTTAAGTGAGCATGCGGCTATGGATGGACCGCTTCATTCTGATCAGCTGCAAACGTAGGATGTACCTGCATAAAACAGTTAGCAATAAATCGCACGAATGTGTCTTTGATCACTTTCGTTGAATTGAGGTACACGGCCCACGGTTCCCCGTTGATCAGTACAAGTACTGCCTGTGATCAGGTATAATTCCGAAGAATTTCCTTGACAGGGTTTCGCAGCTGCTCAAGCTGTTCTCAAACCGGAACGTCTCAAAGAAGACAACACGGAGTGAGTGAACCAGCGAATTTAAGTCCACTGATTGATGAAAAGAGATTTGAAAAACAATCGTGTATTGCTCAATAGAAATTGTTTTTGCAATACAACGAAGGTTTTAATGAAAATCAATTATCAATCATAAAACACCTTTTGATTTGAAATATTCGAACACGGTCAATGTGCTAAAGAAAAGAGTTTTTAAGCACAATGACCGGTTTTTCAAAGGTATCCGTCAATCCATAACCCGAACTAGGATTGATTCAAAAGATTGAATCGCCCCATTGTTTCTGTTCAGTTGTCACATGGTTGATCTATTTGATAGATCTCACATGCCACCCACCAGGAGCTTGTAAGATGTTGGCTCCAGAAGGCTTTCCATCTTCATTGTGAATATGTTTGCATATCACTCAGATGTTCTGGCAATACCACAAGGATAATGCGTAGGACTCAAGATATAATCTCTCTTTCCACATTGTGTGAAACAGAGAGTCTTCATTGAAAGTGTCCTAATGAGATTTATTGATGATCTCGTGGCTCTAGACTCAATATGTGCATATTTGGATCCTGTGCCGGAGACTAGGGAGAGGGTCTCCTTCTTCAATATAAAAAATCTCTAAGAGAAAGTCAATAGATAATGTCGGTTCCCCGTGAGAATGAAACAAGTCCTTTTAAGAGGAACTTGAGTGGTTTGGAAAGTTGAAGTGCAGTGCGTCACTGGGTCCATGACGTCTTGTCTTCAATACCGATGTTACCATCAGTAGCATATGAATTGAACCCGGTTTCTGCCCTAAAGTTGAATATATGGAGGGCTATTTGTTTTCACCCTTTTCTCATTCAATTCTTTTTAATTCTTCAACCCCTTCAGTGCTTACCGAGACTTCATAGCTAGAACCTTGTTGGGTTTGTTCCAGTACTAGCTCTATCTCAGTCCGCATTCTTCCCATATCTCATTTTTCTCTTTTTATCATCATACCTAAGGACTTCTACACTAACTAGTGGATTGTACCTGGGTAGATCCCTCCGGTTCTGGTGGATCATGGGAACCAATACCTAACCTTATCATCCTTATATCACCGTACATAAAGTAAATTTGGTCAGTCTACTTGGTATTGTTCATCTGCCATTTGAACCAATTGAAAACCATTTGAAAATCAATCCAGATACTTGTGATATATTATCAAAACATTTTGTACCTGAATTGTTTTTGATATTTTTAGAATAAGTGCTCCCCCTCAACATGTGCATCAAATGTTTGAAATCGTTTTGCACACGGAGGCAAGAGGAAGAATTAACTTATTTGATTACCATTTTCTAAAAGATATCAACATCACTTCCCTAATCAAGACAAGTAGACAAAGCATTTTTGGGAAGGATGAGGTTTTCATAAGTTTGCTCCCCCTCAGTATGTGCCTCGAGATTTGAAAAGAGTTTTGCACATACTAGAGGGAACCTGCACATTGAGATAAGTGATCACGTTTCAAATCATAGGTTTAAGATAGATGCTCCCCCTCAACATGTGCATGGAAAATTTGAAATCGTTTGTCACATGTGGGAAGGATAGCATGTACATCCTTATAAAACCATTTACCGAATTATCAGTTTAAATCCAATTTAAATCACACATTCTCCCCCGATCACAATTATCAAATCATTTGAGATTTGTGATCTCTTATTGATTTAAATTGATTTTGAAAGCTTTTAAGGGGAATTGTGACTTGATTATGAAAGCGTTTTAACTGATAAGGATCGGATTTTAAGACTTTAAACTCCATTGATAAAACATGCATGTATATCTTTTGAAAACAATTTAATGCCAAATAACTTTTTAATTTAATTGAAATCATTCTCCCCCTCAATCAATGACATAGGTTGTTGATTGAGAGATTGATATTTTGACAAATAAGTCCAGATGATTATCAAAAATAGAGTCCGAGTTATTTTTCAAAACAGTTAGTTTTCATCAGATAAATGTTTATAGAATCAGAACATGGAATTTTGAAAACATGATAAAGTATGGCTCTGTTCTTTCTTTAAAAAGCGGGTTACTGCTTGAGATGACAATAAGCCATTTTTTCTCTTTCTCCGAAAAAAAAAATTTTTGAATTTTTTTTTTTTTTTTTTTTTTTTTTTTTTTTAAGAATTCGAACAATATCTAAAGTCCCGTGTCATTCTTTGAATGACAGCACAAAGACCGTAGATATTGACGAACCGAGAAAAAGCATAACAAATTGACAATATTTTTTTATTTTTTTTTTGAATTTTTCAGATTTTTATGGATTTTGAAGGTTTTATATTTTTGTATTTTTGTTTTTCGAATAGATATATACAAGAGATAGATAAAGATAGACCTTTACTCCTCGTCTTCCTCCTGAAGGCGTTTGAGTGTTTCTGGTTGAAGGCTTTTCAAGCCAAGACGTGGAAGAATAAACTCAAAACGTTCTCTTGGAAGAGCTTTGGTGAAGATGTTTGCTAACTGATATTCAGACCTCACAAAATAGAGTTCTACCACACCTTTTTCCACTTGTTCCCTGATGAAATGATGTCATATGTCGGTATGCTTTGCTCTTGAGTGTTGAACGTTGTTGCATGAGAGAGCAATAGCACTTTTATTATCACAGTACAGAGGGATTTTGTTAAATTCAAAGCCATAGTCAGATAATTGAGATCTCATCCATAAGATTTGAGCACAACAAGATGACATGGCTATGTATTCAGCCTCTGTAGAGGAAATAGAAGTACTCATTTGCTTCTTTGAAGACCAGCTCACAAGCTTATCACCCAAAAACTGAGCACCTCCAGACGTACTTCGACGTGTATCTTGACAACCTGCATGATCAGCATCTGCATAGGCCGTTAGTGACATACCGGTGTCCTTCGGGTACCATAGTCCCGTATTGATGGTTCCTTGGAGATACCGAAAGACCCGTTTAACCGCTTCAAGGTGCTTTTTAGTAGGCTTAGACTGATATCTAGCACACATGCACACAGCGAACAAGATGTCTGGTCTACTAGCTGTGAGGTACATCAGGGATCCAATCATACTACGATATTTCGTTTGATCTACCATGATCCCTGAGTGGTCCTCATCCAGCTTAGTTCGTTCAATCATGGGAGTGTCAACAGGGTCACTAGAATCAAATCCAAATTTCTTTAAAATCTCATTTGCATATTTAGATTAATTTATGAAAATGCCTCCGGGACTTTGTGAAATTTGTAATCCCAAGAAAAATGACATTTGTCCCATCATTGACATTTGAAATTTTGAACCCATTTCATTAGAAAAACGATCACATTCCATTGGGTCGGTCGAGGCAAAAATAATATCATCAACATAAATTTGAACGTGAATTAAGTGATTGCCTGACTTTCTGGTGAACAAAGTAGGATCAACTGCTCCTTTGCTGAATCCAGTAGATAGAAGAAACTTTGACAGCGTATCATACCATGCTCTAGGAGCTTGCTTCAAACCATATAGGGCCTTTTTCAAGCGATAAACATGAGTAGGATGCTCTGAATTCACAAAACCCTCTGGCTGGCTGACGTAAACCACTTCTTTCAGATCTCCATTAAGAAATGCGGTTTTCACGTCCATCTGATAAACAACCATGTTCTTGCTAGCAGCATTAGCCAAGAAGATTCTGATCGCCTCGATACGAGCAACTGGAGCAAAAGATTCCTCAAATTCTATACCTTCTTCTTGACGATAACCTTTAGCCACTAACCTAGCCTTATTTTACAAAACATCACCATGCTCATCAAGCTTTACTTTGAAGATCCACTTAAGAGCAATGATCATAGCACAATCTGGAGCTGGTACTAATTCCCATACATCTAATCGATCAAACTCATGAATTTCATCTTGCATGGCATTGAACCAGCTGTCTTCATTCATAGCAGTTTTAACATCTTTAGGTTCGATCTTTGAGAGTACAGAGTTAAAGAAGCACCATAAGGCATCAGTAGCAAGCTGTTTACGAGTGGATACCGGACAAGAAGGATTTCCAATGATGTTGTCTAATGGATGATCGTGAGTAAATTTTCTGAGGTGTTCATGTGGTAGTTGTTGAGGGACTGAAGTAGTAGAGTCGATGTCTCCTGAAGAAGATGGTTCTGATGAAGATTCAGGAGCAAATATGTTTTCAAATGGAGCATCTTCAGGAGTAGCAAAGGGATTAACTTCATCATTGATGCCAGAAACAGTTCCATGATGTACATTTGAAGAATGATGATTTGTTGATGAGACTGAAGGATCAGCAGCAGGTGCTTCTTGACTTAAAGATATTGAGACTGAGGGATTGACTTCATTCACAGGAATATGAGCAGCCTCTGTTGTAGGAATCGACACCTCATTAGTACTTGGATCATAAAGTTCATCAAACATAGGATCAAACAATTTCTTTAAATCATCTTCAGATGGAGGTACATATGGAGTTTCTTGAGAAGAGTTTGGAACAAGGGATGAACCAATGGGACTGTTTTGAAGTGCGGGTCCTGAACTGAATTGTCCAGGAGCCATTTGACCGGTCAGCTCATCAAACGTAACGTGAATTGTTTCCATGATATTTCGGGTTCTTTTGTTGTAGATTCGGTATCCCTTTTTGTTAGATGCATACCCAACAAATACTCCAATGTCTGCTTTAGCTCTAAGTTTGCCTAAGTCTTGTCCCTCATTAGTTGGATAACACAATGCACCAAACACACGAAGGAAAGAGAGATTAGGTTTTCTGTTGTGGACAAGTTCATATGGAGTTTTTCCATGAACAGTGTGAATCAGGGAACGATTTTGTGTGTAGCATCCAGTGGCAATAGCTTCAGCCCAGAGAAACATCGGAACCTTTGAGTAAATCAGCATTGTTCTAGCGGCTTCTACAAGAGTTCGATTTCGTCTTTCAACTACACCGATCTGTTGAGGAGTTCGTGGAACGCTTCTTTGATGGCTGATTCCAATGCTTTCATAAAATTCACTAAGTTGTTTGTTAACAAACTCAGTTCCATTGTCTGTCCGGATAATTCTGACGGTTTTGTTAAGTCGGACCTGTAGCTGTTTGATGAGTTTGATGATGATATCAGGAGTTTCATCCTTTGTCCTTAAGAACTTGACCCAGGTGAATCTAGAGTAATCATCAACCACAACTAACACATATTTCTTCCCAAAGATATTCTGCACTCTCATTGGTCCACATAAATCCATATGAATTGTATGAAGAACTTCTGTGACAGAGTTAGTGGGTTTGGGTTTATGGGCATACTTCTTGCTTTTTCCCAATTGACATGCTGAACAAAGATGATCCTTTTCATACTTGAGTCTAGGTAAACCTACAACTAAGTCCTTTCTGGAGAGATCATTGATGGTGCCGAAGTTCAGGTGATTGAGACGACGATGCCATAACCATGACTTTGTTTTAGAAGCCTTTGACAGCAAGCAAATTGTAGAAGACTTCATCATATCATCGATAGAGATGGTGTATAGATTTGACCCACGTGAACCTCTTAAAAGCTCCTTACCATCAAGTTCTCTAACGAAGCAGGTGTGTTTTCTGAAGGCTACTTCTAGATCAGAATCGCAGAATTGACCAACAGAGAACAAGTTATGACCAAGACCTTCTACATAGTAAACCCTGGAGATAACACTTTTGCCAACAACATAATCTCCATAACCCATAATAGCACCGAAATGATCATTCCCGAATCTAACAGTCCTAATGAATTTGCTCACGAAGTTCATGAGCCGCGACCGGTCGCCAGTCATATGCTTGGAACAGCCTGAGTCTAGGTACCACAGAACGATTTGAACGATCTGCAGTTGAACACAGACAAGAATGGATAACTAGATAATTGGGATCCCCATGCAAGAATGGGTTCCATTTGGTTAGTAACAATGGTTGGAACACCCACATCAGAAATAGAAGCATTCATATCAGAAATTAAGGCAATGGAATCATTATGAATAGATGCAGTACTAGTGTCTGTATTAGCCCTATTCAAAGTGTGTTCACTTCTTAAGGGAATAGTTCTACTAGTAGGCATCCATTTTCTAGTGGGTATTGTCTGATTAGTCTTATGACCAACAGGAATCCAATGATAGCCTATCTTACTAAATGTTCTTCCTGTGGGTTTCCACTGTTTTCTAACTTTCTTTCGTTTTTGCCTTTTAGCCTTCTTAGCATGATTTTTAGCATTAACAATATTAACTGGACAATTAACATCATTAGGCAAAACATTAACACTACATTCATGATTAGAAACATAATTCAAGCAGACATCAATACAAGGTTTGCAAATAGTATCATAATTCGAATTAATTACAGTACGCCTATGGCAAATACTAGAATCAACACGATTCGTTTTATTCGGCTCAAACTTAAAGTTCCTAGATTGTTCTTCTACTCTTTTCCAGTGCACATTCTTAGCTTGCGAGGTCCTATCATTCCTTGTATTGTCTTGAGACTTTGACCTGTTCCCTTTAATGTCACTGATTACTCCTGTAGAGGGAATGGGAACATTAGTTGGTTTTACTACTCTTTGCTTCACCTGTTTAGATGTGCTAGGATCTGAACTACATGTAGGCACACTAAGGTTCACTTTCTTATCACTAGAGTTACTGGGATTTGAACTTCTAGAGTCCACACTAGTGTTTGCTTTCTTAGCATTCAAAGATTTGGAATCTGAACTACTTGAAGGCACACTAAGGTTCACATTCAATACATTGGGCATCGAATGAATAGCATACTTGGCACTAGGCATAGCACATGGAATCAAAGGATTAACTCTCTCACCTAATGACTTAGGACATATTGTGATCAAGCATTCTAGGATTTCTTGAGATCGTTTGGCATATAAGCATGCATGTCCAATTGCATTATCATGAGGTTTCTCTAACTTATCCTCTTCAACAATCTCACGCAGACATTCTAGGCAATCCTTAAGGGATGAGAAGTATGTTTGAATAGCAAGTTTGTTGATCCTGAGATGAGGAGGGACATATTTCACAGACAAAGCTTATTTATTACAAGAGTGAACCTTTGATACACCATTCTCCCCATTGGTCATTGACATTTTCCCTTTTACCTGACTCTTCAGATTCTCAATTTCCTTTTGCAATGAAGCTATTTGTTCGTTATTTTTGTTACGAGTGACCTTTATTGATGAAAATAACTCATTGAAATGACGTTTAACCTTTTCATTTTCTTCTAGAAAACTTTCGTTTTCCTTTTGTAATGCATTTACTAGGTTTTGAAGATGAAACGTTTGAGAATTCTGAGAATCTAGAGGAGGAGGCATTTGGGAACCTGTCATATTGTTCGTTTGACCCTTTAATTGAGAGATTTGGGCTTTCAACTTTCTGATCGTGTTACAATGAGCTTGAATCTGTTCATCACGTTTGTTAATTTGAAAAACTGCATCAAACTCTGGAGCATCTGAGGATGTCGTGATATTTGAAGTTTTGACATTTTCTTTAAGATGTTGATATTTTAGTTGTAAATTAAAATGCTCAGCCTTTAGTTTAGAAAAATGTTTAATCAAATTGTCGTGATCATCCAGTTCAATTTTCTCATTTAGTTTGAAATTAGTCTTTTCAAGCTCAATGACACGATCATGGGAGACTTTCAGGGCAATAGATAATTCATGAAATTGAGAAGCGTTAATGGAACAATTTGTAGCAGTGAAAAACATATCTTGAGCAACACATTCTGTAATAAGAGTCTCATTCAATGTATGCAAGTTCTTCCTCTCAATCTCATTATATTTTAGTGCACGCTCATAATCACTAACCTCAACTATCATTGCATCAAATTCCTTTTCTATTTCTTTAATGTCTAAATTCATTCCCTTTTTAAGATTTTCAAAATGGTCTTTTAGTTGTTTAAAGAAAGGCATGACTTCAGTTAGATAACATTCTTTTGTTTGTTCAAAACCCCTTTCCCCTTCAGTAATTCCAGTGGGTGTGATTCTTTTCTTGCAAGTTTTCTCAAAATCAACAAATAGTTGAAAGATAATGTATTGACTGATTAAGGTCTTGCTTTTAGTGGCAATAGTTCTAGGAACTAGATGCATTGGTGTATTGGGAGGATACACAGTTGCTTTAGGCATTTTCCTAAGGGGAGGGTTTGTTTCAACAATATTTTCCGCTTTCTACTTATCTAAGTCCATTTTCCAGAACACTTGTTCGGGAGTCAACAATGTTTGAGACTTAAACATGTTCAAGGAGATCCAATTCTCCTTTTTGTAGTCATGGGGAGTGATAATTACTTGCTTCTCTTTGCCTTTAGGATCCTTTAGTTTCTTATTCATCTTCTCCCTAGTGATTTCATCTAATTTCTTATCTTCCTCTGTGCACTCAAAGCAACTAGGTTTTTGTCTAGGTTTAAGAATCTCATTGCCATCATAGATCACACTTTGAGCTGCTTTTGCTATCTTCCCGTACTCATGGTTGGGTTTATCTATAATGGGAACACTATGCTTATCGCTTAGAACTCTATGCTTAGTGATCATGTGGGCAGTCTGAATGGTGTTCCCTTGTATGTACAACTTGTTTTCAAGTTTGTTTTTCAAAGTTTTCAGATTACAAAAATCTTTCAAGAGTTTTGATTCCTTTGCATTAAATTCTTGGTTAAGCATTTTCACATTTTCTTGAAGTTCTTGTTTTTGTTTAGCAGTTTTAGAAAGCTTTTCTTGCAAGGAATTTAACTCTTGTTTTAATACTTCTTCTCTAAAATTACTTTTTCTAATGATTGTACGCACTTGGTCATCCATTTCCTGCTCACGAGTGGTCAACTCAAATTTTGCACGTTGTTCATAAATAGCAACACGTTCTTTATAGGCATTTAGTTCAGAAACTACAGAATCATCAGAGGCACATGCAGTAAATTCATCAAAAACATAATCATTATTGACTACAGGAGATGCATCACTTGGTACAACTTCACTTTCACTTTGTTTCACATATTGATCATATGGGACAACATTGATACTATCCATATTTTCAATATTTGATTCAATAGTTTCAGTTGATTGTACTTTGTCATGCATCTTTTGCACATCAGCATCATCGTATAGTTTTAATACCTCTGAGATGAGTTTGTCTTTGGATGGGCCAGCTTGTGGTGAAGATGAGACCTTGGGAGAAACCATTGGAGAAATGCTAGCCATAAAAATTGTGTGTGCAGTAGGTCCATCATCCACATCAGAGTCGTATGCATCACAATCAGCGATTTGAAAGGCATTCTGATGATTGTGACCTATCTCCTGAATTGGCTGCTCATCCACATCTGCATCATAGGTCTTGGCATTGCCCTCAGCAAGAAACAACAACTCCTCTTCATCCAAAGCAGCACCATTATCCTGAGCTTGTACAAGCAGCATCTTATCTCTGAAGTAATCAACATTATGAGGGCTTTTTGGCGATGTGAAGTTCCTTGCAATGTGTCCCTCACCTCCACAATTGTAACATTTGATTGGCTTTGCTTGACCCTGATTTCCATTCCTTCCTCTATTCTGATTTGCAGCATAACCTCTACCAGCTCCACCTCTTGCTTGTTCTTACTGTCGTTCTTGAACTGGCTGTACCATAACCTTCCCATCTCTGACAGTGGCTTGATTATGTGGGTTGGAAGCAGTTCTGAGATTGTTGTTGGTGTGTGGAAGAGAGTTCATGTTTTGACTAATCAGAAGAGCCAGTTGATTAATGATGTTTCCCACGTGTGCATCAGCATCAGCTTGTTTGAACATAGGATCAGGAATGAGTTTGTGATTACCATTACCCATGGGTATGACTTGTGATGCTTTGGTTGTGATTCCGATGTTTGAGTAAAATGCAGTTGAATCATTTGATGAGCTTGTTTCACTCTGGTTGGTTTTGAACTGATTAAGAATCATTTTTTCAAACATAGCATGTCTCTCATTTTGGAGAAGAAAGGCATACAGTTGCTCATAGTTTGTATTCTTCAATCCTTTAGTGAGCTTCACAGAAGTGACAAACTTGTGCCATTCGGGATTCATGTTGTTCACAAATTTTGAGTTCAGCTGAATGTTAGGCATAGTCATTCTGATGTTCCTCATATCATTAACAAGCTTGTGGAATCTCACATAGTACTCATAAACACTCTCATCTGGTTTCATCTTGAAGTGTTCAAATTCATCATAGAGTTGTGATTCTCTGTCTTCCATAGTTAATTCAGAACCTGAGAGAAGCATCTTGACATTATCCCACACTGCCTTGGCTTCGGTGTTGTGATTGATCAGCTTGTAGATATCTTTTGGAAGACCTTGAAGTACGATGTTAGAAGCCCTGATATCAGCATCGAATCTCTTTTTCTCCTTATCATCGAGCTCATCATGTGTCTTTGGTCTGTCAATTCCATAGATCATTGTTCCATCTTCAGCTGAATCAATTAAGTCTCTAGTTGTCTCAACCCGATATGGTCCTTCATCAATGGATTTGAGAATGTTGACTCCATTTTCCTTTCCAAGACAGTACAATCATATTCGTTGAGCCTAAGAGTCGTAGTCAGTTCTGTCAAGCATGGGTGGACGAGTATCTGAACCAGCTGCTTGAACATCCTCGGCAACAGTGGAGATGATTGTTGAAACGTTGGTAGACATGATGACAAATTAAACGGGATTTTATAACTCTATGATTAAACCGGGAAATAGATTCTTTCACGGGATTTTACTAAATCAAGAGAAAACCGTAAAAAATCACCCAAGTCGCTAGAAAATTATGCACCAAGTCGCTAACTACTAATTCGCTATTCCACCAAGTCGCTAAAGTCCCAAGTCGCTAAACAAAGGACAAGTCGCTAAATAGCAACTCGCTAAGCCTCTAGTCGCTAGCAAAATTTTGGCAGCAATTCGCTAAGATACAAGTCGCTAAAGAATCATGTCACTAAATAGCAACTCGCTACTTCCCAAGTCGCTAACACCAAGTCGCTACCCGTAGTGGAGAATCCACTACTTGTACTGTTAGTCGCTAAGTTTAAGTCGCTAACTCCACAAACTGCAACTCGCTACAAAAATGTAAAGCAAGTCGCTAGCAAGAAAAGTAATACGTAGGTCAAGTCGCTAGCAAGAAAACTTCACAAACATCACTTTTCAATCCAAAAACAACCTAACCAAGATGATTCAAGCTTACCAAATGAAAACCTAAACACTTGTGATGATTCTAAACAGAAAAGTACTAACAAAATCCAAGCTTTAACACAAGAAATCAACCAAATGATGCACAAACCACTAAACTTTTTTAAACTCAAAAACCACCTAAAAACCACTAGAAATGCAAAGATGTGCAAGATATGATCTAACCATGGCTCTTGATACCAATTGTAAGATATTGGATTTCACATACACATCAAACCATAACACAAAGTGGGCGTATAAGTGGAATTCTAGAGAGAGAAAGTTAGAGGTTTAGGGAACTTAGTGAGAGAAAGTGAAAGATATTATTATGATCTCCAACTCTCTACCTTGGGAGGTAGAGAGTATTTATAGTCTTACATAAAACGCCACACAACGGGCTGTGGATCAGGCATACAGTGGGTAAAGACCCGTCCATCCTCCACGGTGTTACTTAACTAAATACTACTTAGCTTGAAATAACTACGACTACGAGCTTTCTAATGATTACATATACTTGAGGTGACCGACTCTTTAATACCTGGAATTTCTAATTCCTAACATATTTTCTCGTTAATTTCGAGAAGACATTCTAGTCCTATGGTTCGGAAGGAGGTATTGATACCTTCTTTATATTGTAGAGGAGTGTCGACAATACGTCCTTCATGGAAGTGACGGGTTTCGAGATTATTGAACCTAACAGACATGATTGCCAGGTAAGTTGGGCTCAAGAGAGATGTTAAGGGTGTAGACGCAAGTGAGTGAAAAATTGAACTCATACTCATGAGACATGACGAGACTTATGGAAGTGAAAAGAAAATGATTAGACTTGTTAAAGCACAAAGGATGATCACCTAACGTTTTTACTAGATATTTATTAACAATGACAATTAACTCACTTAGTATTTTAACAATCTAGTGGAGTATTTCTTTTTAGGATGAAAGCAGTTTCTATATTGCATGAAAGACTGTCTTCCATAATGACGGTTCTCACGGTTCCCTTCCATGAGGGATCCGGCTAGTAGAACTACAGGGATCCGTGGATCTGTAGTAACAGAAAAAGGGTTTTGATAAAAACATAGGTTTTTGCATTTAATATTTTTATACCAAGATATGTATATTAGCCAATATTTACTTTAAGCATGAATTATCGGTTTCTAACGTATCTCAAGACAAGGAATACAAAGGATATAAAATAAAAGAAATGACAAACACATTATGGAAAGTAAACTAGAACATTAGTAATATTTCTTTTCAATGCTAAGAACGATACAAAGGATTGGGAATATAACACAAATGTAGATTAACAACACAAAGTACATGTCTCCATAAGAAAACTTAATCATGGAGAACACGAGAGCGATGAGTGTCAAGATGATGAGTACGAAGGCGATGTAAACCATGATGATGAGGATCTTTCTTGGTTTCGGTTTGAGATGAGATGAGATGAGAATGAAGATGAAGTTTTGAATGAGTGGTAATTTTTGAAAGTGGAATATTTATGGGGAAGGAGAAATTTTTGAGATTTGTGTTTTGTTTTATTATTAGAGAGATTTGATTTTTGGATAATGAAAAATAATACACAAATTCATAAACCTAGACTTTAGACAAAAGAGTAACACGTATGCACGAAAAGTTTCCTAACGAAGCTACGTGTAATGCATGAGTATGTGAAAAGATAATCATATAAATTCCTACGTGAGCATACTTATTATTTAAGCTAATGTTATTTAGAGGAAAGTGGGAAATCATACCTCTAATGCACTTAGGAATGTCTTTACAAATGACAAAACAAATGTCAGTACACAATTCCGGTTCCTTCTTGTTTAAGATACCTTCTGAGGGAAGGTATTCTTGTTACCAAGCAATTCCTATGGCTTGATAGGTATGAGCTTTAACTAAGAAACGTGAAAAGGAAGGTTAGTGCAATTTAGTAAAGTAGAAAAAAGAATGTTTTCATCTAATCAACATCCTACAAAAGTGTTTTAAAAATATGGTGTTTGTTTTTGTAAAAGACCTTCTTTGTAGTTTTCAATTAAATATGGATCGTATCAAGTTTTTAAAGTAAAACATACTCTAAGAAACTTGGTAACGAAGATCTGATGCCAATTGTGGAAAACTAGAAGGGGGGGTTGAATAGTTTTACCGATTAAAACTTGGTTTTAAACTATTTAGATCGACTTATGTCAATCTATTTAAACATGAGTGTTGGATGTGATAGACAAGCATAGAGATGTATAAATATGTAATGAAAAGATAAAGAGTAAGAAGCACAAAACCACAACGCGAATATTTATAGTGGTTTGGCTACAAGGACACCTTCCTTGTCCTACTCCACTCCCCGAGTCACCTTATCGAGAGTTCGTAAACACTACACGACACCAACTCCTTATAGCGGAGAAGCCTTTACAACATCGCCTACTCTTTTTTCGGTACTAGGCTAACCACCGGGTTCTTCCACAAGATAGAACCATACCTATCACAACGTCGCCTACCCTTTATCCGGTACTAGGCTAAATACCGAGTTCCATTACAATGGAGGAACTACTACCCAACACTACACAACACCTATCCCAAAGGAGACCAACTCCTTATTACAACACCATCAAGGATATCAATATCCTTGGATACGACCTATCTATATTTGTATATCAATACTCCTCATTGATTATACAACCTTGGCATCTTTCACTAATGCCACTTGACTTGACTTCTAGGCATTCTTCACTAATACCTTTGACATGGAAGTTTGGCACCTTTCACTAATGCCTTCGTCTTGACTCCTTTAGCATTCTTCACTAATGCTTTTGACACGGACGTTAATCACCTTTCACTAATGCTTTCATCTTGACTTTGTCGGCATCCTTCACTAATGCCTTGGACACAACACTTCTATTGAGGAAGAAAGAACTATCAACAAGAGAACCTCAGTAGTCTTGATGATGAAGAAGCATGGCAACTCATGGACTTGAGCTTGCTCGACTTCAAGAGGTGGTGATCTCGCCTTTAAGAGGAACCTAGAGAATCATACAAAAACAAAACTACATACATAGATCACTTGGAGCTGATGTTAGAGAGTTTATAACTCAAAGAGAAAATATATGTGAAAGGGGTAAGTTACAATGAAGAAATGGCTCACTATTTATAGAAGAAAAATGGCTACTGTTCCACGGATCCCACGGATCCCTCACATGAGGGATCCGTCCAGTGTATTACTGGGGATCCATGGGACGCTCCCCTTTGCCCGTGGGTTTTGGGTCATGGGTCATGGGTTATGGATCATGAGTATCCAAGTAGATACAATGTATCTACAAGATGCAATGCATCTAGTCCATGGGTCATGGGTTAAAACCATAGGTCATAGATAATATCCATATATGAATTATGCATGATGTCATGCAATGGGTTATGGGTTATGCTCCATGGGTATGGGTTATGGACTTTGGGTTTTACCCAACTACATTCAATGTATTTGGTCAATGGATCAAATACTTAGACTTCTACCCAATATATATTACCCGTTATAATACATACTAGTTATGTATATATTTACCCAATATGTAAACGCTAGTTGTTGTACATATGTATTACTAAGTCATAAAATCACTTATACTTGTTTTAGTGTTTTATGTGAAAACGTAAGTATGTTAGTAAACTATTTACTCAAACCATTTACGTATTTTATTTGTTTCGTTAAAATGATTTTATGTTTGTTATCGACAAAACAATAGAAGATCGTAAAATATAAATAAACATTTTACGACTTATTTGTATTAACAGTCGTTATTATCATAACACCAACATACATTCCATACTTTGATTCATGACTCCAAGTTGATGCTAAGAAGGTTGCAAGTAACAAGTTACTACATCAAATCTCTAGCAAGTTTAAGTGATCTTCTTGAGTTTAAATCCACTCAAGTTACTTAAGACTTCATCACCAAACCTTCAAAATTACAAAAAGTGTAGAAGAGTACCAAGGTGTTGAAAGCTTGATCAATCAAAGTCCTAATCCTTACTAGTTACTCCATTCTTTAGAAAGCCAAAAGTTGTAAGCAACTCATCGCCACCACCAGCCATTGTCTCATGTTTATTATTATTCATCTTGTCAAATACATTCTATATATATAGTTACTATGTTGATTCAAGATGTACATATACTCAAACATATGTTTTAATTCACATATTGTCATAAAATTAATAAACTAGTAAACAAGTCATATTCTACATATTTGAAGCTATTTAAAACAACTATATATGGACTTGGTAACTTATATATTATTGTAGATAAAAAATGAAAACGTAAACATAGCAACTTGAATCACCCGAAACGGACAAATGAGTCAAAAGTTATGGTAAAAAGAAGTTAACAAACCCTAGAAATGACCAATTTGATTACTGCTGAATCTGTCTTAAAATAAGTGGTACTTCAGGTCTGAATCATCAAAAACTTAAAACACGAAAGTTGTCTGGAACGATGTTTAACAGCTACCGCCATGGAACTCGGCCTAAAAAGACCAAATGATATCATTTACTGCCTAATATTTGTAAAACAGTTTTTATCGGCAAAAATTGGATTTTCTCAAGTTAAAATATAGAAACCATGTTACTTTCATAACTAGTTACATATTGAATTTTTACTAAAATTTCATTTTTGACTATATTAATAAGTGGTAATCACTAGATATTTGCTAAAAACATAATAAAACTTTATAATATAATAATCTTCACTCAAAACATATATTTTATCTACTAAGTGCTACAATACTAGGGAGCTTCACGTGAGGGGTTTCATTTTGGTAAAACGCATCGACGAGTTGTTGGATTTATGATTTAAGGTGTCCTAGCTCCTCGAACGTTTACTACATGACCTATGAGTTATGATGGCCCAAACGGTAGTACGGTATCTATAAATTAAATACGTTTTCACATATTAAAACTGTTACTATAAACATCAAACTATAAATGAATACATCATGATCAACATAGAGACATATATAGGATGGTTTATGTTTTCCTAAAACATTATTCCAAACCTAAGTCGCAACATTCCATTTTTAGGTTGCACGTAGAAGTTACCCGATTTATCCATCACATCCGTTAAAGCACTTAACATCATTAAACTCTAGGTGAGTTCATAGGCCCACTTTTTATTACTTAATTGTTTTACAAACCCTTGGGGGGAATACATGCTATTTTTAAACCGAACACATTACATTGAAACTGTATTCTTATCTGAATGTATTATTTGCACTAAGTACCACTATTGCCAAACTTAAGTCCCTATTATCATGAACCATTAATCACTTGCGGGTGAACGCGAATAATGTGGATAGATCTATCGGGATTGACGAATCCCGTTTGTTTGACCAAGTCCGGTAAACAAACGCACTCTATTTGAAGATCCATAGGTTTATTGGCAAATTACCTATTAGGGCAACTGTTACTATTATATCAATTTCTATTGACAAGCTGTTAACGTTTTTGGTGTCATGAGCTTAGTGCAATAATATGTGTTTTGTTTTTTAAACTATGAATGTGAGACTAATTACCTCACGTTACGAATATTGTGTTCAACTGATTTTCATAAACTCTATGAATTTCACTCAACCTTTGTGTTGACAGTTTTAAGCATGTATTTCAGGTCCATAATGTCGAAAGCTGGCATGGAAGGGCAAGGACAAGATCAAGAAGGCTATAAATATTTTATGATTCACAAAACATCAAAGACTTTATATTGATGTATTTTGTAAACAATGGAACCAACTGGGACCTATTTTGTAAACTCTGATATATTTGAATGATAAATCCTTTTTAAAACGACTCCTTTAGAGATCTTTTTCTATTATTATGTCTGTTGTGCCATCGAGTAACACCCAGTTTGAATTCCGCTGCATATCATGAAATTAGGGGTGTTACAAGATGGATCCGGTGGGAACTCGCTCAAGCCAATTACTAACTCGGTCCCGTAGAGAGAATTGGAAGATAAGCAAGCGTGTGGTCTCCCGTGTGGTAGAATCAAGGTCGATGGAATCAATGAGTTTAAGGAAGTCCTTGAGATGCTGATTAGGATCTTCGAAACAAAGTCCATGGAATGCACATCCGTTTTGCACCAACCGGATGGTGTCGGATCGCAGGGCTGTAGTTTGACCTTGATCGGGGAGCTCAATGGTGTTCCTATAGCCTTGGTGGCTTGGTCTAGAGTATTCACCAAGAGTACGGCCTCTTGGCGGGTCAATGAGTGGTGGGTCGATGGGAAGTGGTGGATGTGATGGCGGGTTATCACCTTCCATGATGAAAAGTGATGGTGCTACGAACAATTTCACGAAGAAGGGGGATAGACTACGAGGAAGATAAAAAAATGAGAAAAAATCTTACTTGATAGGAATCAAGCAAGGGAACCTAAACGAGATAGAAATTTAACTAGCTATTTTGATCCCCGGCAGCGGCGCCAAAAACTTGATGCGCGTACGAAGCGCGTTCGGGGTCAAAGGAACTTCCTTTTCGTCGAGCAAGTTTTTCAACACTCTAGGCAGTGAACCTAATCGTTGTAGTGTAGTATTGGGTAAGCATCAGCGATTGATATCGTTCTCTAGGGGAATAGGAATGCTAGTAAGAAGTGTACTACGCTAAGTTTGAGGTTGAGGAAGATTTTTTTTATCTTTTTATATTTTTTTAGAAAGCTAAGGGTAAAATGTCGGGGCTTGGATTTGGGGGCTGGTACTTCTACTGATTACTCTACTATTCTAATTATCTAATACTACAGGTTGTCTATGTCTTTTTGATGTGTTCTCATATGATGATTAAAAATGTGCTTACCTAGATACTATTACTCCCTAGTTATCTTTTATTGATGGTTGAATTGTTACATCCTTATTCTTAACGCGTTGTGTTTTCTAAGGTCGTAGGGTGTGCCTTTTTCCCTAACTCTTTGACCTTAAGGTTATCGCCTATGAAATCCGCTAGATGATTCATAAACTGACTTTAAGGTTATCTTTGGATGTTTAGACTACGAAATCCGCTAAGTGATTCATAAACTAAGGTTCACAATGATTACTCAATAATTTAAACACAACGATAACCTAATTGCACTCCTAAGCTAATTACAATTAAGATAAGAGACAACCAATCAATAATTAATAACTAGGTTTCATAGATCTAAGCAAACACATAAGAAATTTAGCCGGACATGTTAAACAAGTAAGCATACACACATTCAATGGAAGACATAATGAAATCAATAGAATAAAACACTTATCTTGATCAGTAAAATAGGGTTTGGGACCCTAAAATACTGTCCAAGTCGGACTACAAATGTTTAGGGTTTTTACTCCACAAGTCTACCTCCTAAAAATTCTGAAAATTCGATTTCTATATATAATTTTACACTTGCGACGGCGTCGCCTTATAGGTGGGACGCCGTCAGATCGCCATCATTAGGGTTTTCATCTTAGCCAAGTTATCGTTGGGACGGCGTCACATTGTAGTTGTGACGTCCTCGGGCTTCAGCAGGGACGTCGTCTGATTCTGGATCTGGGCCATCTGAGATGAAAAGTCTTAGTGACGCCCTTCCTCTTCAAAGCATGACGCCGTCAGGTGTATTTTAGCAAAAAGTCTACTGAGTCGTCCGATGTATTTTAATTAAAACCGTAGAGAGGGACGGCGTCGCCCTTTAGTTGGGACGCCGTCAGCTTCAGTTTCAGCAGCTTGAGTGTCTTCGATCTTGACTTAGCCATTTTATTCATATATTCACTCCTTTTCATCCAAATAAGCATCATTCCAGCATTTTGCTTCCAAGAGACCTAAAAAGTGAAAAGGAACGAAATTAAGTAGTAACAGATATGAAAGTGGGAGATTAAGGGCTTAAATGACCCCCTAAAAACATACGTTTTAAATCCTGATCACCAACACACAGGCTGTGTATGAATCCATTGTTGGTACAACCACCTATTTAGACCAGTATGGGCCTGGATTTCCATGATCCCTTAATCTAGACTTACATCGACGTTTCCTGACACCCCATAAGTCAGTGGGATACATGTCAACAAACTGTCTTTTCATTCCTATTCGTAGCCCAGGAATAGGTTAGCAACTTTTGTTGCTAAGAGATGTTCCTGGTGTGTTGTTAAGACACATCTATAGATAAAATTAAAATACATACTTCCTTAGTTATAGATTAAAACAGTAATAAATCATAAAACCCAAAACCTGATTTTTTTTAGCCTAGGATTCATATTATACTATATCCATAAGCTCTGATATGGCATACGCCTATGCAATATAGCTTTCTGTTAGGCTACGCCAGTCAATTGTGCCTCATACAAAACTCTTGACCTCGAGACTCTGGCAAAGCCAAGCATGTTTAGTCTTTTCATGCACCCTGGGTCTCCTATGGCGGAATACTAATTGACTATACCATAAAGCCATCGGTCTTACTAATCATTGGCTTCTACTATGGCTTATGACCATTGACTCTAGGGGCCACCTCATCCCGCGTCAACCATGTACCCACCTCATCCCGTGTAACAATGATGAATACGTCCTCTTATTTTCTTAATGTTTTATTATTAATGAAAATTTTAATCCTGACCATATGTCCAAAATTTTCATCTTTTACACAAAATATAAAGTAATATGTGTAAGGGAATAATAAAAACATTTTCCTATTCATGTTTTTAGTTACTGATTAAAAACAATGATGTAATATTTTAAATAATTGCCCCACATATGTATGCTCACATATAAATGCATAAAACATAATACCAGTAACACAACCAGCCATTCTTTATTTGTCTTGTGAGCCAAAACAAGAAAAAACAATCAATCCTAAGGATGTGGCACAATGTAGGAGTTGCTGAAGTCCATAGTTTCAACTGCTTCTGTCCAACCTTTTTGCCTTTCCTTCTCTTCCTCCTTGTCTTCTCTTTAACTTACAGTTATTACACTCACGAGGAATAAAATTGGCAAGCATGCCTCCTCAAACCCAACAAAATAAAATAAGCAGCCATGCAAATGAATAGAACATGACAAATAAATATTTGGGTGTTGGTAGCGGTTTTGTACCCCTCACATGTTACTAACACATATAAAGATCCTTACTTTTGGCTTTTAAAGGATTTAGTTTGCATGGAACATGCAAAGACATGCAGACTGATCCTGCTTGCTATCCTAGACAACCCTATGGCCAAAAGGTTTAATCTTTACCTCACACATAAACCCTAACTCTTCCCCTAATAATTGTTTGATCCATATGACCTCAAACTTGCAATATTGAGGTTTAGAAAACCCTAATTTCCCAAAACGCAAGATTAGGGTTTTAAAAAAACCATAATCTTCCACTTGTGCATTTTCTTTCCAACAAAGCTTGCAAAGTTCCATATTTTAGAAAAATAGGAAAGTTTTTAGTTAAATAAAAGAATTATTTATTTAGGGAATCTTGATCTAGGGTTTTTGTACTAGGTTAACACCCTCAAGGGTTTGAAAATCCTTGTGTATTTTGACCAAGAAAAACCCTAACCCATATCAACTCCCTCATGGGTTAAAACCCTTGTGTATTTCAATCTAGGGTTTCTAACTATGCAAGAACATTAAGATTCTAAATTTATTAGAAAACAAGGTTTAAGGTAAAACCCTAAACCCTAAATTGATCCAATTAGGATTTTGGAAAAACCTAATTGGTCGATTAGGATTTTCTTACCCAGCAAAACCCCAAGATTTAGTTTTCACTAATAAAAATCAAAACTTTTAGTAACCTAAAACCCTAAATCGACCAGGGTTTCAATCGACTCAATTTTTTACCAAAACACATTTTTTTGTATTTGGCACTAAAAATTTTATGGGTCAAATACATATCATGCAAGACTTAGATTGATTGTAACATCATTACTGGATCTGATACCACTGGAGGGTTACAAATTTAGTTTACACGTAATTAATTAATAATAACAGTTTAATATGCGAAATAAAATTAACTACAAACTCCAGCCACAGAATCATGCAAGTGTTTCAATCAAAGATCTAATTAAAAGAACAGTTAGAACGTGTGTACCTTTGATTTACTCGGCATGATCATTCTTCTTAAATACTCATACTAGGAAGTTGTAGGTATCCACCCGATACTAATCACGTTGGAAACTCCTAGATGGTTCAGCTCGTTGCGCAGGTGATTCTAGATCACCATTGTTAGTCAATCGGTCGGGATTTGGAAACCCTAACCCTAAATCGACTAGGGTATGGAATACCCTAAGTCAATTGTCGACTTTAGTCGACTAAGGGATTCATCCCTTGGGGTGTATGTCGAGCGAACGAGCAGAAGCGGAGAGGGAGAAAGGTTTAGAGTTGTGTCTTGGTTTGTGAATGAGTTATGAAACTTATAAAGAGGGGCCTTGTTTATATAGGCATGTTTCCTTGTCCTACAAGGAACCCTCTTAAGTTTCACTTAAACCCTTAATCTTCCACTATGTTTACACTTTTAATTATATCTTCATAACTAATTAAATTAACTAGTTTTATTTAATACTCTCGATCCTTAATATTTATTACCTTAATAATAAATATTTACTTCCAGAGTGTGATGTACCGATGTAACCCTTTAGTGCTTTAATTACCGTGTGATTTCCCTTATATATTATTAAATATATATTACGTATATATTATCCGTGCATAAAATTTCTTCATTTTTAACCCAAAAGATTAAGTTACCATTTTTCTATTCTTTTGCTTAATTAGATCTTAAGTGAGGCTTGAACAAGTTTAAGTAGGCCAACTGATGATGATGTACTACCTACAGGTGGTTCTAATGATGTGGCTAATATTGCTAGTGAAGCTAGTGAACTTATATTTATTGATGATCTTTTTCTTCACCCTAATAATACTGGTAGCTCTCTCATCACACACTTATCAATATAATGTTTGGAGTATCTCAATGAAAATTACTTTACAAAATAGAAACAAACATGGTTTTATAATTGGAAAATGTAAATAATCAACCGATAAATCACTCACTAATCATAGGATACGTGTAAAATTTGTTGTTCTTGCATGTATATTGGGTCCATCTTACAAGAGCTTTGTTGTTCTTGCATGTATATTGGGTCCATCTCACAAGAGCATTATATAGGCCAATATTTTTCAAAGAATCCTTGTGACGTGTAGGATAAACTCATGGAAACATATGATAAATTAATTGATAATGTCATCTTTAATTTGCATCATCAGACACTAAATGGGTACATTGTTTCTAATTATTATTAAAGCTTAAGTTCTTAGATGAACACAGTAGTAATGCCATGGTGAGTCGTGTATAGAGTAAGTCTAATTCTGGTCGTTAGTCCCTACACACTTCATTCTATAACTATCTATCCCATCGGACGAGGGTGATATCTAATTATGATCAAAGCAATAAGTTTCCTCAACTAACCTATATGACCTTATTTTTATGTGTTTGCCACAAACTTAATTACTAAGTAAGTTTCCAAGGTTACTGTTCACTAAATCTTAAACCCTATCGTCTATCACTTTTATGTTGTTAGCTTAATGAATAATATCCTAGCCACGAAGGGATATCGAACAATATATTAGTGATTCAAGTACTTTTAATATTAAATATTTAACTTACTAATAAACTACTCTCAACACATAGCCATGGCGAACTCAAGGGCGTAAGTCTATAACATGCATATAAATTATCCAAAACAAAGATAATTAAACGTAAACATTAATGTTATTAATAAGAAAGTTTCTGTTAATACAAATAAGCCGTAAAAACGTTTATTTATATTTTACGATCTTCTAATGTTTTGTCGATAACAAACGTAAAATCATTTTAACGAAACAAATAAAATACGTAAATGGTTTGAGCCAATAGTTTACTAATACACTTACATTTTCATATAAAACACTAAACAAGTAATAGTGTTTACATTTATAGAAATGCATATGTATAACAACTAGTGTTTATATATATATATATATATATATATATATATATATATATATATATATATATATAGAGAGAGAGAGAGAGAGAGTTAGGATCAAATAAGAAGATAACTTATAATAAGAAGGAATAAGAAGAACTATAACCGCAAATCCGATATGCACCGACCTAAATTAGATGCATCCCTATAATCTTAGATGCATTATAACACACCATAGTGTGTTTTTTAGTTTTTAGTCAGATGCATATACGTATATTAGATGCATTTCATGATTTCTCTAGTTTTTGGTTCCTCTGCATGTGCCGAAATCATGAAAATCAATTTGCACCAACTATACATCAAATTAACTTTCAAAACACAAGATGTTACATCTATATGAATAGAAATGCATCTAATTTAAGTCGTTGCATCCCAAATGCGTAGTTTTGGTCACTTCTCACCACTTCTTATTTTAATTTACTTCTCACTTGATCCCTACTCTTTATATATATATATATATATATATATATATATATATATATATATATATATATATATATATATATATATATATATATATATACATACTTAGTATATATTGTAATGGGTAATGTAATGGGTAAAAATCTAAGTACTTGACCCATTGACTAGATACATTGAATGTAGTTGGGTAAAACCCAAAGTCCATGACCCATACCCATGGAGCATGATCCATAACCCCTGACCCATTGCATGACATCATGCATGAAGTCATGTTAGGTATTATCCATGGTCCATGACCCATGCCCATGATCCAATGTCTAGATACATTGTATCTATTTGGGTACCCATAACCCAAAGTCCATAACCCATGAAACATGATCCATGACCCATAACCCAAATAGGAGGAGCGTCTGACGGTTCTCCAGTTTACACTGGACGGATCCCTCAAGTAAGGGATCCATGGGATCCGGGGAACAGTAGATGATTTTGCCTATAAATAGTGAGCTATTTCTTTATTATAACACACCCCTTTTACACATACTTTCTCTTAGTATTGTAAACCCTGTAACCTCAGATCCAAGGGATCTTTTTATGTATTTTTGTGTTTGTGTGATTCTCTAGGTTCCTCTTAAAGGCGAGACCACCACCTCTTTAAGTCGAGCAAGCTCAAGTCCATGAGTTGCCAAGCTTCGTCATCATCAAGACTACTGAAGTTCTCTTGTTGATAGTTCTTTCTTCCTCTTTAAAAGTGTTGTGTTGAAGGCATAGGTGAAAGATGTCAAAAGGATCAAGTCGAAGGCATTAGTGAAAGGTGCCAAAGGTCAGTGTCAAAGGCATTAGTGAAAGGTGCCAAAGGTCCATGTCGAAGGCATTAGTGAGAGGTGCCAAAGTTTTGTATCGAAGGTACTAGTGAAAGGTGCCAAGGGTGTACAATCGATATGGTGCATCGATGTACAAGATAGTTAGTTTGGGTCAAAGGATATTGATATCCTTGATGATGTTGTAATAAGGAGTGGGTCTTCTTTGGGATAGATGTTGTGTAGTGTTGGGTAGTCGTTCCTCCTTTGTAATGGAACTCGGTATCTAGCCTTATACCGGATAAAGTGTAAGCGACGTTGTGATAGGTTTGGTTCTACCTCGTGGAAGAACCCGATGTCTAGCCTTGTACCGGATAAAGAGTAGGCGACGTTGTGAAGGCTTCTCTGCCACAAGGAGTTTGTGTTGTGTAGTGCTTACGAACTCTCGAGTATGTGACTCGGGGAGTGGAGTAGGGAAAAGAAGGTGTCCTTGTAGCCGAACCACTATAAACACTCGTGTCGTGGTTTTGTGTTTCTTACTCTTTACCTTTGCATTACGTATTTACATACTTATCTATCAACATCCAACATACACATCTAATAGATTGACATAAGTCAATATAAATAGTTTAAAACGAAGTTTTAATCGGTAAAACTATTCAACCCCCCCCCCTTCTAGTTTTCCACAATTGGTACTAGAGCTTTGTTACCAAGTTTCTTAGAGTATATTGTACTTTAAAAACTTGATACGATCCGCGTATGATTGAAAACTACAAATAAGGCTTTTTACAAAAACAACACCATGTCTTAAAAATACTTTTGTAGGATGTTGATTGGATGACAATATCAATTAATTTTTTCTTATCTTACGAACTGCACTAACCTTTCTTGTCATTTTTTTTAGTTAAGCTCATTTTAATCAAGCCATAAGAATCCCTTGGTAACAAGATTACCTTTTCTAAGAAGGTATCTTAAACTACCAACTTGATCTCGAAGGAACCGGAGTTGTCTATTAACACTTTTTGTCAAAAGTAAGGGACACTCAAATTTATATTAAAGGTATTATTTTCTTAAAACTAATCTCTAAACAATATTAACCTAGAATAAATATGCTTGCATAAGAGCCTCTATAGCTATATTAAATTTTATTTTCTTAGTTTTAATTTATCCTTTAGTGACGTGGCTTCATTAGGAAACCTTTTTGCATATGTGTTTCCCTTTCGTCTAAAATCTAGGTATATAAATATGTGTTATCTTAACCTAAATATCAAGCCTTTCTAATAATAAAACACAATACAAATCTCAAAAATTCCTCCTTCCCCATTAAACCCCATCCGCTCGTTCCAACACCACCAAACCCCATTTTTTCAAATTTTCCACTTTTAAAATACCTCTCATTCAAACTTCATCTTCCTCCTCATCTCATTTTGAATCAAAACCAAGGAAGAATTTCATCACCATGGTTTACATCGCCTTCGTGATCATCGTCTTGACACTCATCGCTCTCGTGTATCCTATGATCAAGTTTTCTCATGGAGACATGTACTTTGTGTTGTTAATCTACATTTGTATCATATATCCAATTCTTTGTATTGCTCTAAGCATTGAAATGAAATATTACTAATGTCTTAGTTTATCCTGTTTATTTCTCATAATTTGTTTGTCATATTTTTCGTTCGTATCTTTAACCTTGACATACTTTCAAAATCTATAATGCATGCTTAAGTAGTAAATATTGGCTGAAACACACTTCCTTTTATAAACCTAAAAGTTGCAAAAATAAAATTTTCATCAAGATCTTTTTTATATCACACTACAGATCCACGGATCCCTAGCGATTAACTAGACAGATCCCTTTTAAAAGGGAACCGGGAGAACCGTGGAACTGAGAAACAGAAACTCATGCAACATTAACACCACTTCATGAAAACTTGCCATAAAAGGAAAAACCCTACTAGAATGTTAAAACTAAGTGAGTTAATTATCATTGTTAATAAAAATTAAGGGTAATCAATAAATATTAGGAGATAATTTTCACCTATCACATGTCCTCTCTTTTGATGCATCACTTTATTTTAACTTGCTCATGTAAATTTCACTTCCATAGGTCTCATCATGACTCATGAGTATGAATTCGACTTTAAACTCACTTGTGTCTACATTCCTAATATCTCCCTTGAGCCTAACACACCCGGCAATCATGTCCGTGGGTTCAATAATCGAAACTCGTTGCTTTCATTAAGGATGTATTGTTGACTAACCTCTACTATACCAAGAAGGTATCAATACCTCATTCCGAACCATAGGACTAGAAGGCCTTCTCGAAATTAACAAGAAAATATTTCCACAGTTTGTGTTGGAATTCTTTCGTCAAGTTGAACTCGTTCGTAACGGGTATCGATCTCCATCACTATGGTTTTGGATCAAAAACCAAAAGTTTGTCTTAACTCTTGGGCAATTTGCTCACATTCTTCGAATTCCAAATCATGGACAATGTGCCTTCACTGGAGATTGGTCTCTTGATTCTCTCTTCAACTACCGTGAAGAAAACAATCCATATTGCTCACACATACCTTCTCCACAAGAATTAACTCGCGTGTTATGCACTGCTCGATCCAATTACTCAAATATAAACATAATCTATATACGTGATATCCGAGATGATCTTAAACCTCTCGCTGTCATTCTACGAGAAAATATTTGGAGTCTTAGGGGAAATCGAGAGATTCTTCCCGCTTGTTGTGCTGACATAATGTATTGTCTCCTAACCCAACAACCATACAATCTCGCCTATTTCTTCGCAAGAAGAATTGTAAACCTTCAAGGCAACAAGAACAAACTAATTCCATATAGAATGTTCCAAACACGCCTTTATCATCATATCATGTACTTTCATCCTCAATTTCAAAGTCCTTTATATGTACTTGTGAACAAAATGATGGAACCTTTGAACACATCTCACATCACATCATTCTTCATTCCTGAATCCGCATATACTCATCATCCATTTGACGATCCATCAAACAAAAATGCACAAGAAACCTAGTCCCTTCTCCAAATAGGTTCAAACCTTAGGATTCATCATTTATCTATGTGATATGATCATTTCCATGAAATAAAACATTTTTCGTTTGATATCTCAATTATTTAGATGTTTAACTTCTTTATAAATCACTAGCTTTAATGTAAGACACCTAGTGCAAAACATGCTCACTCTCTGTGAAGCTACTAGTCTGCAGTAGCCGAATCCCTGGGCTATAACTAGCCGGATCCCTCATATGAAGGATCCATGGGATCCGGGCAAACAGAAGTGAATTTGCAGACCTCCACACTTCAATCCATTCCTCTAGACCACATCATACTAGATAAAAATTATACTTTAGGATTACTCAAGTCTTTCTCAAGCTCACTAGGTCTCACACTCACTCATAAGTAAACTTAGGATCACATTCAAGGTACTTTTGATTTATCATTTCACTAAAACTCATCATCCTTCTGCTCCAATGCTTACACATCATTTCTCACATCTCAAGACACCTAGTTTGATATTTCTCTCAATTTTAGCAAATTAATTTTAGTCATCCTAACCTCAAAATGGGCCAAAACTAGTTTTTCATTTATCATGATTTTTAAAGAATTTTCCAAACTTTTGAGCTACCATCTGATCTCTAGGATCATTTGAATCCACTTGACACTATCAAAACTCTTAGTGTCATTCTTGATCACCCATTGGTGCTCATAAAGCCCTATTTCTCTCCATAAAAGGCAATCATTAGCTACCATCAATCATTTAACTTGATTATTTAAGACCCTCTTCATTTAAGACACCTAAGAAGACTGAAACACTCAAGATGTATAGATACTAGACCTTACAAAAACATCATTTTCCTTTCTCTTGGCTACTGAGAGTCAGATCCCTAGGCTTAGCCTAGACGGATCCCTCATGGGAGGGAACCGTGGGAACCGGCTGCACAGAATTAGCTAATCCTAGAAAAAACAATCATTTCAAGATTTCCTTGCTAACTTGAATATTCCATCTTGTCTTAATTAACCTCCTTGATCAGTGCAACTCTGAAGTTGACTCTTGTGCATGCAAATCATTTCAATTTGAAGGATCTTGGTGGCTTAAGCTTTAAATTCACTTGTAAAATCCTTCCCCTTATAAACCACATTGTTAGTACTTCTAAGTCACCACTTACAACTTCATTCTCAGAAACTAGAAACCTTTATCTCACTAACCTTTTATCATTTCATCATGAGGAAAGCTCCTAGTGCCAACTCCTCCACCAAAGGACCACCCAAGAAACTATCTCGTGTTGTTCACGAAATTTATTCAACCGAATCATCACCCGTTAAATCCACAAATGCTACGATTTCCCCTCAACCAACTCAACCAATCAAACCAATCCCCAAAAGGATTGTTCCCACAAAACTACCATTGCCAAACACTACTATACCTCCTAAACAAAACACCCCTATTTCCACTAAACCATCACCCTTAGTGCCTAGAGCCATATCATTCACAACTCCACTTTCATCTCCACACCTCCAAAACTTAGAGGACTTACCTTCTAGGCCATCTCATCCTCTACCATTGCCAACATTCTCCTCAATAGAGAGAATAGCGCAACAAGAAAACCATGGTGTTGAAACGACACTAGCACCAGTATCCATTTCTCCATAACCCTTGAATAGTCCCTTTTGGATTATGAGGAGTCATAAAAGTCAACCACCCGATCACATGGAAGTAGATACCTCTCTACCACCGTCCTCGACACACATTCCACCACCATCACCCTTAGTTGATCCACCTCCAAATGAATCTCAACAAATCCCTCCTTCTTTTGAGAATCCTCAACCTTCCTCATTCAACCTTCCATATCAAATCACTCCATTTCTACCACCACCACTTCCAAGCCATGACAAAGATTGTTATCATTGTCAGCATGTTGAAGGTTTAGTACATGAACTATGTGAAGAGCTACGTTTCATGTGTTATCACCTCCTCGAACGTTTCGATGAGGTCAATAAAACTACACATTCCTAAACTTAAGGATTCAAGTGGTGTTCTAGTCTTAAGCTTAACTTAGATTGATTAGGAATCATATTTCATGTTTAGATCATTCTCTTAGTTTTAGAGATATGTATATCATTTCTCGTATTTCTATTAAATGAAATTACATGTTATATGACATATGGTCATGAGAATATGTTTGGTGCCTTAATACATAACTCATTTTGATGTTGACACCACATTTTACATCTACATTACTGTCATAAGTATACAGGCAGACGGATCTCTCACTTTGGTCTAGACGGATCCCTCCCAGGGACGAACCCTGGGATCCGTGCAACATAAATAATTTTTCTTACTAATTTGAGTCTTATTTGCAGGAAATTATGCATCATATACTTGTTTTCTAACCTTTGTTTAGTAGATTTTCAATATACACATAAAGACTTTGAAACCCTTAGGTAGGGCGAGTTTCTTGTCAAAGCAAAACATTGCAAAAACGCTTGAAATACATTCACATAGGATTACATTACTACTTGTAGGACCTTAAATATATCAACCTTATCATGTTATACCAATCTTACCTCACAAGTATACACGTAAAAACACAAACACAATATGCGTAAAGTATATTAAATAAAGATGGAAAGATGGTGACTTGAAGATATATGTCGTGTATGTGTAGAGAGAATAAAAGATGAAAAGAACTTGTATTACTTAAAGAAAACACACAAAAACACACTCAAGCACACCCCTCAAATGACCATTTGAGGGGTATTTATACTTCCTTACATATTACCCTTATGGGCTTGGGCTTGGGCTCGGTTTGGACTTGGATTGGATAATAACTTACATAAGGCTAGCTTAACATAACTATTAGCCATTTAGCTTAGCTCAATCCACGAGCCCGTTGAATATTCTAATACGATATCTAATACACGTTACAAAGTTCCTAAACGTGAATGACCATCACTTCTATTAAATATTATTAAGGCTAACAATCTCCCCCTAAGGGGTGGTCATTCAAAAGATGCTCCACTTGATTAGGTCTTTACTTTCCTTGAGCTTGAACTTTGTGTGTAGATATAGAATAGTCTTAATTCTTTGTTCCTTCATGCTTTGTGATCAGTTAATGTGGTATTCTGCCTTACGTCAGCTTCTTTGGAATAGGTGTCTCCACGTCTTTCTCCACCATGCTTACACTACTTTTGACTTTGAGATTCCAATGATGAAGTTATCGAGTCTTTACACTTTTTAGATTCTTTGACATTAACGAAGAATCATCTTTAACTTTTTGTTGCCTTTGAATTTGATAAGAACTTCATTTGTGATGTTGTTGGTATGAGCATGTAGAGAATCTGCATGATATCTTCCTCCCGCGAGCATCCATCAGCAGCAGCTTCCCAGGTACAGTCACGAACACCAATTGATCATTGTAATCTTTTCTTAAATAATTGATTACTACAATTGTTCTACTGATGAATGTCTTGATTCCATTCACCTTGGTCGGGCAAATCAGCCGTCCGAATCCCATAAGGGACAGTTGGCATTACATAGAATAAATTCAAGTAATGACCCACATCTTCATGATTCGATTCGTGAAAGGAATCTCCTTAGCGGGATTTCCAGCACTTACAGGTTTGAAACTCGAGGGTGTTAACAGCATAGTGTGAAAACACATCTCTAATTCTAGCAAAGGCTGTTCCTGAAACTGGAGGCCCTCAAGAAGGCTAACACGACATACCGAAGTATATCTACAGTTCAGGTGAGTTGCTGAAGTACACCGAAGCCTCACTTCACGACTGTAGACTGTTTGAGACACACTAAGCGTAACCCATAAAGAATTACCGAAGTGACCTGCTGTCAGGGCTGTTTGATGTTGACCCTGGCAGGAGTTTCCATTCACTCACATAGGATTACAATTGTAACTCCCCTCATAAATGTTCTGGCAGATTGCTAAGATCTGCGTAGGATTCTAGAATCTATTACTTGTGTCCTTATAGATGAACAACAAGCGATGAAATGTCATGTGTTCCTATGAGATCTTTTAATGAATCTCTTGGCTCTAGACAAGATTAGTGCATTTTGGTTTTCCTGAGCGGAGACTAGGGAGAGGGTCTCCTTTTTCAAAACCAACTATCTCTAAGAGAAAGTCGATAGATTATGTAGGGTTCCCTGTGAGAATGAAACAAATCCTTTTAAGAGGAATTGAGTAGCTAGAAGGTTTAGTGCAGTGCGTCACTGAGTCCATGACGTCTTTATCTTCAATACCAGTATCATCTTAGTGACAACCAGTAGCAGATGAATTGAACCCGTTTTCTGCCCTAAGGTTGATTATGGAGGGCTATTTCTTTTCACCCTTTTTCATTACATTTCTTCTTAATTCTTCAACCCCTTCTTTCTCCTTTCTCACATTACTCCTTTTTTCAATCATACCTAAGGACTTCTAATACTAACTATGGGTATTGTCCTTGGGTAGATCCCTCCGGCTCTGGCGGATCATAGGACGGATTTCCTATCCTTAGTCACCTTATAACTCCATGACTGTCCCATGTTGCCATAAAACCATTTTCTTGAAAATCTCTCAGAGTGTTTATGATTGAAAACATGTTTGAAACACTCCAAGAGTTTTATATTTTCATAAACACTCCTCCTTTACATGTGCTTATAAGTTTTGACAGAAATCTGCACAGTGAGGGTAGAGTTCGCACTTTTTGAATTGATCGGCTCATGATAGACAATTCCACACGAGACACGGTTACGTTGCATAGTTAAAGAGTTCCATTTTCAGTTTTTAGGTGACAACTAGCTCTAATAACCAACTTGAAGTTGTAAACACTTCTTGAAAAGAAGGTTAGACCCATGTAAGTTCATGTCTATCACAAGTTTCTCGAAATGGTACATTTACAGACATTGATTCCTCGTCAATTCAATGGTTTCAACTGAGTCGAGCTCTTTTGAGATTCAAACAACGATTATTAAACTTTTTGATCACATTTTAATCACGTCTTCTCCCCCTCAAAAATAGCATATTCATGATATTTTTTATATCAATGGATTAAACAACATTTTTAGAATTTTTTGTGGAGACAAACGGATTTGATTTAAGCATGAATTTGGAACATTTTTGTTTTATACTCCCCCTTTAATAAAGCATAATCAATTAAAGGGTTTTAGAGGGAGTTATCTTGAGCACAAAATATTTTGAAAAATTTTGAAAATCTTTTTGAACAATCTTGAAAAAGGTGCTCAAGATGATGATGATTTCTCACTAGTTAAATGTAGTGCACGGAAGCGTACACTAGATTTTTTCTTTAAAAACACGAGTTTTGATTTGAAATAATCAAAAGTCATCATTTTAGTCCGGGTTTCATACTGAAGTATACGAAAGCCATTTTTGAAGAAATTTTGAGAAGCGACATGTTTTAGAAAACATTTAAAGAACTCTCGCTCGAGCATCTGTACATGTCTGTATCATTGTTGAATGACATTTCTAGAGACGTACAGAATATCGATTATACGAGAGACATGTCGTGAGAAGAATATTTTTGGATTTTTTATTTTATATTGTTTTTGTATTTTTTGAAAGTTATATATTTTTATATTTTGCTTTTGTTGGTTTTTTAAATTTTGTATTTTCTTTTTCAAAAATATTTACAGCGAAGCTTTTTGGAAAAATCATTTTCAAGAAGATTCAAGAAGACGTTCTAACTCCTCAGGGGTTAGGCTTCGCATTCCAATTCGTCGAACTAAATCGTTAAATCTTTCTTTTGGAAGGGCTTTAGTAAATAGATCGGCGAGTTGGTAATCTGTCTTCACGAAAAATAATTCAACAGTACCCTCTTCTACGTGCTCTTTGATGAAGTGGTAGCGGACACGAATGTGCTTAGTCTTCGAGTGATGAACAGGATTGCACGATATGGCTATGGCACTTTTCGAGTCACAATACATAGGTATTTTATCGAAAGTAAAGCCATAATCTGTGAGTTCTGTTCTCATCCATAGAACTTGAGCACAACACGCAGATAGAGACACATATTCGGCTTCAGCGATTGAAAGTGCAGTGCAATCTTGTTTCTTTGAAAACCAGCTGACTAACTTTTCACCCAAAAATTGTGCTCCTCCTGATGTACTTTTTGCTGTAACTTGATCACCTGCGTGTTCCGCATCTGAAAAGGCAATTAGATCAAATCCGGATTCCTTCGGATACCAAAGTCCCATGTGAATGTGTTAGGAATTAGAAATTCCAGGCATTAAAGAGTCTGTCACCTCAAGTATATGTAATCGTTAGAAAGCTCGTAGTCGTAGTTATTTCAAGCTAAGTAGTATTTAGTTAAGTAACACCGTGGAGGACGGACGGGTCTTTACCCACTGTATGCCTGATCCACAGCCCGTTGTGTGGCGTTTTATGTAAGACTATAAATACTCTCTACCTCCAAAGGTAGAGAGTTGGAGCTCATAATAAGAATTTTCTTTCTCTCACTAAAGTTCCCTAAACCTCTAACTTTCTCTCTCTAAAACATATGATTCGCCTACTGGTGCTTATGGTTTAGTGTGTTTGTGAAATCCAATATCCTACAATTGGTATCAAGAGCCATGGTTTGATCATCTCTTACATATCTTTGGATTTCTAGTGGTTTTTAGGTGGTTTTAGAGTTTGAAAAAGTTTAGTGGTTTTTGCATCATTTGGGTGATTTCTAGTGTTAAAGTTTGGATTTTGATAGTACTTTTGTGTTTAGAATCATCTCAAGTGTTTAGGTTTTGATTTTGAAGGTTTGAATCATTGTGGTTGGGTTGTTTCTGGATTAAAAAGTGTGTTTTTGTTAAGTTCTTCTTGCTAGCGACTTGGTTCTCGTTGTGATATTCATCATAGCGACTTGCTTCATAAAAAGTTAGCGACTTGGAGTGTTATTTGGTAGAGATTTGGTCCTAGCGACTTGTCTATTGAGACAAGCCGACAAATAGTACAAGTTAGTGGATTCTCCACTACGGCTAGCGACTTAGTGAGGTTAGCGACTTGCTTCAAAAAGTGTTAGCGAGTTGCAGTGCAAATTGTTAGCGATTTAGTATTCTTAGCGACTTGGTGTTAGCGACTTGGACCTTAGCGATTTGCTCTTTAGCGACTTGACTGTGTAGCGACTTGGTGCTTAGCGATTTGGTGATTTAGCGAGTTGCTACTTAGCGACTTGGTACTTAGCGACTTGGTACTTAGCGACTTGGTTCAAGGGGTTTAGCGACTTGGTACTTAGCGACTTGGTTCAAGGGGTTTAGCGACTTGGTTGATTTTTTCGTAGAAGAGGTTTGACCAAAGTTGACTTTTTACGTCAAAACTTCAAACGGCCATAACTTTTGATCCGTATCTCCGTTTTCAGCGAAATACCTGTCAAAACGACCGGAACAGGCTGAATATTGTGAGGTTTCACACAAAGTCGTGAAACGAATTTTTCGAGGCCCAAATCAGCTCCGAAAGGAAGTTATTGAGGTTTTAAGTTTTTAGACCTAAAAATTCTCCGTAAAACCGTGCGTCAACCAATCCAAATCTCAACCAATCAACATTTCAGCTTTTCCTACGAACAATCTAAAGTCCTATCACACAATCGTCTTTCATTGTATCGATCCATCAGTCATCTTAACACATCATGTCTTACTCTACTGACCCAGTGATCTCAGAAGTGCTTAAATTGTATGATGCTGTGGATAATAATGATAATGGATGCTACACTGAACGATTAAAGATGTTTGAATTAAACAATGAGGATGTGAGATCTTCATGTTCTGAGTACAATGAGAATGCCTCACAAATGGAATGCAGCATTGAGCCATATCAGCTACTTCATTTGCACCCATACAACTGTTATCCATAGCTGGGGATCGAACATGTAGTGCTCTTTTCTGCCAGGACTTACCTACATTGACAAGAAGCTTGTTGTTGAACTTATAACCTTTAAAGCTGCAACTTACTAATGAAGAGGTTCAAAAGGATGGTTCCAGTGCAGCTCTTCAAGTAATCTACAAACAATTTCAGCCATTCATCAGTGGGGAATATTCAGCAGATTACGATCAACACATGACTGGAATTTCCTTCAAAAAACATACTGGAATGGAAATTCAGGAATTCATTGAGACATTTATCCAACTCATGGATAATATGAAAAAGTTCATTGAAGAATCTGCACAAAAGAATGAAGACGTGAATGAGTGTCAGGTGCAGTTGAAAGATTGTTGTGATAAGTTGGGTAATGTATCTGTTGAAGAATCGGGTGTTGCTGAATGCAGAATGTCAGTGACAACAAAAATTGATGAGTCGGATAATGCAAAAATGGAATCTTCGTGCTCAAATTCACAAGAGAGAGAGGTGCACCAGACACAACATGTGCAAGTTAATGCAAAGGAACGATCCATGGAAGCTTCGGATGTACCCAAGATAGAGATGCACCCGTCACAGCCTGTGCATGTCAATGCTGAGGTAAGTTGCATGGAAGTTTCTATTGTACCTAGTTGTGCATCTTCTACTCAAAATGATGATTATGAACTGCATGAGTACGCTGCATTTGTGCCTGATGATTCCCTTACCACTGAGCTTAACATATATAAGGATCAAGTTGCTATTTATGAACAACGTGCTAAGTTTGAGTTGACCACCCGTGAGCAGGAAATGGATGTCCAAATACGTACAATCATTAGAAAAAGTAATTTTAGAGAAGAAGTATTAAAACAAGAGTTAAACTCCTTACAAGAAAATCTTTCTAAAACTGCTAAGCAAAAACACGAACTTCAAGAAAATGTTAAAATGCTTAAGCAAGAATTCAAGGCTAAGGAATCAAAACTTTTGAATGATTTTTCCAATCTAAAAACTTTGAAAAACAAGCTTGAAAATAAGTTGAACGTACAAGGGAATACCATTCAGACTGCTCACATGATCACTAAGCATAGAGTCTTAAGCGATAAGCATAGCATTCCCCTTGTTGAGGAACCAAATCCAGAGGTAATTAAAAAGGCTAGAAATGCTCATAAGTTGCTTTATGATGGTAATGAAATCCTTAAGCCTAGGCAGAAACCTAGTTGCGCTGAGTGCACTGAGGAAGATAAGAAATCTGATGAAGTCACTAGGGAGAAAATGAATAAGAAGTTAGAAGATCCTGAGTGTAAAAAGAATAACATAACGATCAAACCCCATAATTACACTAAAGAAAATTGGATCTCCTTGAACAAGTTTAAGCCTCAGACTCTATTAAGCCCTGAACAAGTGTTCTGGAAAAAGGATATGGAAATGCAAAAAGCTGAAAATCTTGTTGAAAAGAATCCCCCTTGTAGGAAACTGCCTAAAGCAACTGTGTATCCTCCTAATACACCAATGCACTTAGTTCCTAGATCTATTGCCACTAAAAGCAAGACCTTAATCAGTGAATATGTTATCTTTCAACTATTTGTTGATTTTGAGAAAACTTGTAAGAAAAGGATCACACCCACTGGTATAACTGAAGGGGAAAGGGGTTTTGAGAAAACTAAAGAATGCTATTTAACTGAGGTCATGCCTTTCTTTAAACAACTAAAAGATCAATTTGAGAGTCTTAAAAAAGGGACGCATTCTGATATTAAAGAAATGGAAAAGGAATTTGATGCAATGATTGTTGAGGTTAGTGACTATGAGAGAGAATTAAAATATAGTGAGATTGAAAGGAAGAACTTGCATACACTGAATGAGAATCTGATTTCTGAATGTATTGCTCAAGATGTGTTTTTCACTGCTACAAATTGTTCCATTAATGCTTCTCAATTTCATGAATTATCTGTTGCTCTGAAAGTCTCCCATGATCGTGTCATTGAGCTTGAAACAACAAATTCAAAATTGCATGAGAAAATAGAACAGGATGATCATGATAACTTGGTCAAACATTATTCTAAATTAGAAGTTGAACATCTTGCTTTGCAATTAAAACATCAACATCTCAAAGAAAATGTTAAAACCTCAAATATCAAGACATCCTTTGATGCTCCTGAGTTTGATGCAGTTTTTGAAATTAGCAAACGTGATGAACAAATTCGAGCTCATTATAACACGATCAAAAGATTGAAAGCCCAAATTTCACAACTGAAAGGTGAAAAGAAGGATGTGACTGGTTCCCATATGCCTTCACCTTTAGATTCTCAGAATTTCCAACTTCAAAACATAATTGATAACTTGCAAAAGGAAAATGATTGTTTTAAAGCTGAAATTTCAAAGGTTAATGATCAAAACAAAGAGTTATGTGATTCATTTAAAGTTAATCATGATAAACAAATTGAAAAGATAACTTCTTTACTTAACGATATTGAGAATCTGAAGCGTGAGGTGAAAGGAAAGTTGCCAATCCCCAATTGCAAATACTCTGTTCCTAAGGTTTCTGCTTGTGATAAATATGCTATCGAAATGTTATATATTCCCCTGCCCATTAGGAATAATGAACTTGCACATAAAGCATATCTCTCATACCTTAAGGAAAGTTTGAAGGGTCTCCATGAGATTGTTGAAGATGAAAGATTAGAAAAACCTTTTGATAGTACTATAGCCTATGCCTGCATGGATGCCAAACGATCTCAGGAACTCTTAGAGTATGTAATTGCCACAAGTCCGAAATCCAGCAATAGGCGAGATAGAATAGTTGTGCCTTGTTCTATGCCTAAAGCCAAGCATGTGACCCTTGATATGCCTTGTTCCATGTCTAAATTCAAGCAAGCAACCTGTGATGTGCCTCCTAGAATTTCAGATCCCAGCACTTCTAGACCAGAAATGCAGAAAGTAGTGAAGCCATGTAATGTTCCCATCGTTACTTCTACAGATGTTAAGATTAACACTAAAGTTAGCGGGTCAAAACCTAGAAGCAATGCAAAGAAGGATAGGATTACGCTAACTCAAAGTGTTCATGATAAGGGAGTGAAAAAACACCATAGGGACAAGAAGTTTGATTTGAACAAAAAGAATCGTGTTAGTTCTAGTATTAGCTCTAAGCTTACTGAAATTAATTCGAGGCCTCATGCTGTCTGCAAAACATGTAAAAAATGTTTATTTTCTGGTAATCATGATAAATGTGATGTGTTATTTCTGAGGTCTAAGATTCATAACCCAGTTAAGAAAGTTTGGAGAGCGAAACAGATTAAGCAATCTTGGAAACCTACAGGGAATGTGTTTACCAATGTAGGATTTCAGTGGAAGCCCATAGGTCGAATATTAACGAATGGCAAACCTTACCCCTTAGCTAGATCCACTATGCCTAGAATAGTGCCTGTTAAGGTTTGGAATCCAACTGGTAGAATAATCCCATTAAGCACAAAATGTCATTTGACTAAGTCTGATGCTTCTACTAGTTCAGCTCCTAGGGATAATGCCATTGCATCTAGGGTTTCTATTGATTCAAAGACTGTTTGTGCTAACCAAAAGGAACCCATCAGCACGTGGGGATCCAATGTTTCCAATTCTCTGTCTTCGTCTGTTGTCCAAAGGAGGTCGTACAAATCGTCCCTTGGTATTTGGATTCGGGCGGCTCTAAACATATGACTGGGCTCTTAACAATGACGTATGTTCAAATCAGTTCAGGCCTCGTACTTCATCATTATGGCGTCTGCAGATAACACTTCAGGCCCCGTTCCTCATAGAAAAGAAAAGTGTACGCTCTTCTGTGCGCTTTATCTTCAGCTAATGAGAAATTCTCTCATGAATGGCCATACTCATCTACATTCTTCATCAACAAGCTTCATGTTTTTCCACGCTCATTCAGTCATCAAGTGGATCTATGTTCATTGGTGTATACTCTTATTCACTTGTTAAATCAAAAATGGCAACTTCAGATGCAATTTTTGAGGGGGAGAAGAGTGAATATACTACATGATGATGGATGTTTGAATAATGGTTATACGACTTAATTTTTGATGATGATGAGTGTATATTCTTTTTGATGAAGAGTGAATATACTAAGGATAACTCGGATTCATTGTTTTGATTTTTGATGACTCTCCTCCAACGCCTAATGCTTCACTTACTAAGGATAAATGGGAATCAATGTTTGGGATTCATTGTTTTTCAAGGATATGTTTGATGACTATTTTCAACCTCCGACGAATAGTTATTTCACAAGGCGTTTATAATGACTATCATGATATTGTAAGTTGCACTATTGAATAATGATCCGCTCTTTGGTATTCCTGTGCCAAATCTTCACGGATTGTTGTTCATGGATAATGATCCGCTCTTTGGTATTCCTTTGCCAAATCTTTACGGATTATTGTTCCTCTCATTGTGCACGCTATAAATCAACCACATGAACATTAAGGAAAATGACTACCTCATTCGCTTGAAGACATTTGTGGTGAATCTTCCAGATCAGTCTCTACATGTATACCTTTAGGAAGAATGCATTAATGTCGAGAAATCATTTGTTCCGGTTCATTCAGTGGATCGACGTACATCCGGTTGTACGTTTATTCACGTGTTGGGCATTTGACACAAACTGATTACTTCGGAGTTAATCAATTATCACTTATTTGAGATTGAAGTTAAATTTCAAAGGCGTGTTCTTATTTGATAACTTGCTCGGGTCTAAGAATTTTAAGTTGGAGACTTGGTTTATCTAGTTACCAGCTGTCGGGATGGATGGTTGAAGATCTGGTTAACTATCACTTTAAGGAGTTACGTAGTTTTACTCAGTGACACACGAAAATGACGTTGTGGATAATCGCAAGAGGTGTTAAAGTCTCATACTTTGGTTGAGTATTGAGTACTTAGAGATTTGCTTGAAGCATAAATTCTCGACACTGTTCTTCCAACATTAGTGCAAGCTTAAGATGCAAATGCAGGGAATTCTTCTTCAGTTTCAAGTTTGGTATATCAGGTTTTCTTCATCAGTGGTCACTTCAAATTGTCTACATATGGGTTGATAAAGATAGTCAGAGAGAGTTTCTATCGCAGTGGTCCTATGGCTCCTGGACAATCCAGTTCAGGACCCGCACTTCAAAACAGTCCCATTGGTTCATCCCTTGTACCAAATTCTTCTCCAGCAACTCCTTATGTACCTCCATCTGAAGATGATTTAAATAAATTGTTTGATCCTATGTTTGATGAACTCTATGAGCCAAGTGCTATTGAACTGTCAATTACCACAACAGAGGCTGCTCATATCCCTGAGAATGAAGTCAATCCTACAGTCTCAATATCGTTGAGTCAAGAAGCGCCTGCTGCTGATCACTCAGTCTCATCAACAAATCATCAATCTTCGAATGTACATCATGGAACTGTTTCTGGCATCAATGATGAAGTTAATCCCTTTGCTACTCCTGAAGATGCTCCATTTGAAACCATATTTGCTCCTGAATCTTCATCAGAACCATATTCTTCAGGAGACATCGACTCTGCTACATCAGTCCCTCAACAACTACCACATGAACACCTCAGAAATTGGACTCACGATCATCCATTAGACAACATCATTGGAAATCCCTCTCGTCCAGTATCAACACGGAAACAACTTGCAACCGATGCCTTATGGTGCTTCTTTAACTCTGTACTCTCAAAGATCGAACCTAAAGATGTTAAAACTGCTATGAATGAAGACAGCTGGTTCAATGCCATGCAAGATGAAATTCATGAGTTTGATCGATTAGATGTATGGGAATTAGTACCAGCTCCAGATTGTGCTATGATCATTGCTCTTAAGTGGATCTTCAAAGTAAAGCTTGATGAGCATGGTGATGTTTTGAAAAATAAGGCTAGGTTAGTGGCTAAAGGTTATCGTCAAGAAGAAGGTATAGACTTTGAGGAATCTTTTGCTCCAGTTGCTCGTATCGAGGCGATCAGAATCTTCTTGGCTAATGCTGCTAGCAAGAACATGGTTGTTTATCGGATGGACGTGAAAACCGCATTTCTTAATAGAGATCTGAAAGAAGTGGTTTACGTCAGCCAGCCAGAGGGTTTTGTTAATTCAGAGCATCCTACTCATGTTTATCGCTTGAAAAAGGCCCTATATGGTTTGAAGCAAGCTCCTAGAGCATGGTATGATACGCTGTCAAAGTCTCTTCTATCTACTGGATTCAGCAAAGGAGCAGTTGATCCTACTTTGTTCACCAGAAAGTCAGGCAAACACTTAATTCACGTTCAAATTTATGTTGATGATATTATTTTTGCCTCGACCGACCCAATGGAATGTGATCGTTTTTCTAATGAAATGGGTTCAAATTTTCAAATGTCAATGATGGGACAAATGTCATTTTTCTTGGGATTACAAATTTCACAAAGTCCAGGAGGCATTTTCATAAATCAATCTAAATATGCAAATGAGATTTTAAAGAAATTTGGATTTGATTCTAGTGACCCTGTTGACACTCCCATGATTGAACGAACTAAGCTGGATGAGGACCACTCAGGGATCATGGTAGATCAAACGAAATATCGTAGTATGATTGGATCCCTGATGTACCTCACAGCTAGTAGACCAGACATCTTGTTCGCTGTGTGCATGTGTGCTAGATATCAGTCTAAGCCTACTAAAAAGCACCTTGAAGCGGTTAAACGGGTCTTTCGGTATCTCCAAGGAACCATCAATATGGGACTATGGTACCCGAAGGACACCGGTATGTCACTAACGGCCTATGCAGATGCTGATCATGCAGGTTGTCAAGATACACGTCGAAGTACGTCTGGAGGTGCTCAGTTTTTGGGTGATAAGCTTGTAAGCTGGTCTTCAAAGAAGCGAATGAGTACTTCTATTTCCTCTACAGAGGCTGAATACATAGCCATGTCATCTTGTTGTGCTCAAATCTTATGGATGAGATCTCAATTATCTGACTATGGCTTTGAATTCAACAAAATCCTTCTGTACTGTGATAATAAAAGTGCTATTGCTCTCTCATGCAACAACGTTCAACACTCAAGAGCAAAGCATATCGACATACGACATCAGTTCATCAGGGAACAAGTGGAAAAAGGTGTGGTAGAACTCTATTTTGTGAGGTCTGAATATCAGTTAGCAGACATCTTCACCAAAGCTCTTCCAAGAGAACGTTTTGAGTTTATTCTTCCACGTCTTGGCTTGAAAAGCCTTCAACCAGAAACACTCAAACGTCTTCAGGAGGATGACGAGGAGTAAAGGTCTATCTTCATCTATCTCTTGTATATATCTATTCGAAAAAATAAAAAAAAAAAATTGTCAATTTGTTATGCTTTTTCTCGGTTTGACAATATCTACGGTCTTTGTGCTGTCATTCAAAGAATGACACGGGACTTTAGATGTTGTTCGAATTCTTAAAAAAAAAAAATAAAAAAAAAAAATAACATTGGCTTATTGTCATTTCAGGCAGTAACCCGCTTTTCAAAGAAAGAACAGAGCCATACTTTATCATGTTTTCAAAATTTCATGCTCTTATTCTATTTTTGAAAAATTTATCATGTTTTCAACATTTATCTGCTGAAAACTAACTGCTTTGAAAAATAACTCAGTCTCTATTTTTGATAATCATCTGGACTTATTTGTCACAATATCAATCTCTCAATCAACAACATATGTCATTGATTGAGGGGGAGAATGATTTCAATAAAATTAAAAAGTTATTTGGCATTAAATTGTTTTCAAAAGATATACATGCATGTTTTATCAATGGAGTTTAAAGTCTTAAAATCCGATCCTTATCAGTTAAAACGCTTTTATAATCAAGTCACAATTCCCCTTAAAAGCTTTCAAAATCAATTTAAATCAATAAGAGATCACAAATCTCAAATGATTTGATAATTGTGATCGGGGGAGAATGTGTGATTTAAATTGGATTTAAACTGATAATTCGGTAAATGGTTTTAATAAGGATGTACATGCTATCCTTCCCACATGTGACAAACGATTTCAAATTTTCCATGCACATGTTGAGGGGGAGCATCTATCTTAAACCTATGATTTGAAACGTGATTACTTATCTCAATGTGCAGGTTCCCTCTAGTATGTGCAAAACTCTTTTCAAATCTCGAGGCACATATTGAGGGGGAGCAAACTTATGAAAACCTCATCCTTCCCAAAAAATGCTTTGATTAGGGAAGTGATGTTGATATCTTTTAGAAAATGGAATTCAAAGAAGTTAACTCTTTCTCTTGCCTCCGTGTGCAAAACGACTTCAATCACTTGATGCACATGTTGAGGGGGAGCACTTGTTCTAAAAATATCAAAAACAATTCAGGTACAAAATGCTTTGATAATATATCACAAGCACCTGGATTGATTTTCAAATGGTTTTCAATTGGTTTCTATGGCAGATGAACAATACCAAATAGACCGACCAACTTTACTTATGTATGGTGATATAAGGATGATAAGGTTAGGTATGTGTTCCCATGATCCGCCAGAACCGGAGGGATCTACCCAGGGACTATCCACTAGTTAGTGTAGAGTTCTTAGGGATGATGATAAAAGGAGAAAAATGAGATATGGGAAGAGTGCGGACTGAGACTGAGCTAGTATTGGAACAAACCTAACAAGGTTCTAGCTATGAAGTCTCGGTAAGCACTGAAGGGGTTGAAGAATTAAAAAGAATTGAATGAAAAAAGGGTGAAAACAAATAGCCCTCCATTTATTCAACCTTAGGGCAGAAACCGGGTTCATTTCATATGCTACCGATGGTAACATCGGTATTGAAGACAAGACGTCATGGACCCAGTGACACACTGCACTTCAACTTTCCAAACCACTCAAGTTCCTCTTAAAAGGACTTGTTTCATTCTCACGGGGAACCGACATTATCTATCGACTTTCTCTTAGAGATTGTTGATATTGAAGAAGGAGACCCTCTCCCTAGTCTCCGGCACAGGATCCAAATATGCACAAATTGAGTCTAGAGCCACGAGATCATCAATAAATCTCATTAGGACACTTTCAATGAAGACTCTCTGTTTGACACAATGTGGAAAGAGAGATTATATCTTGAGTCCTACGCATTATCCTTGTGGTATTGCCAGAACATCTGAGTGATGTGTTTACATATTCACAATGAAGATGGAAAGCCTTCTGGAGCCAACATCAAACAAGCTCCTGGTAGGTGGCATGTGAGATCTATTATATAGATCAACCATGTGACAACTGAACAGAAACAATGGGGCGATTCAATCTCTTGAATCAATCCTGGTTCAGGTTATGGATTGACGGATACCTTTGAAAAACCGGTCGTTGTGCTTAAAAACTCTTTTCTTTAGCAAATCGACCGTGTATGGATATTTCAAATCAAAAGGTGTTTTTATGATTGATAATTGATTTTTTAATAAAACCTTCGGTGTATTACAAAACAATTTCTATTGAGTAATACTCGATTGCTTTTCAAATCTCTTTTCATCAATCAGTGAATTTCTACTTCGCTGGTTCACTCAATCCGTGTTGTCTTCTTTGAGATGCTCCGGTTTGAGAACAGCTAGAGCAGCTGCGAAACCCTGTCAAGGAAATTCTTAGGAGTTATACCTTATCACAGGCAGTACTTGTACTGATCAACGGGGAACCGTGGGCCATGTACCTCAATTCAACGAAAGTGATCAAAGACACTTTCGTGTGCTTTATTGCTAACTGTTTTATGCAGGTACATCCTACGTTTGCAGCTGATCAGAATGAAGCGGTCAATCCATAGCCGCATGCTCACTCTACACATTCATCTCAAAAGAAATCATGATTAGTGCATCAATGACTCTGATATTTTCACTCCATGCTTCTGCTACGCTGCTGCCAATATCATGAATCAACGAAAGCTTCCGCTACTCTGATGAGAAGATATCATGATCCAGAATGTGAGCATGTCGGTCCGAATGTCACAACATCACATAATACCAACACCACAATGGATGTCTCAGAGATTTTTGATAACTGATGATCTCAAAAGCTGGCTCAAAATTATTATCACGTGGATCAGTAAAAGACCTCCACCTGAAGTAACCAAACATGCAATGTGAAGAATCAATGACTACGAGCTCAGGAGCAAAGTACTACATCAAGAATGCAAGAACAATTGATAATGTAATATCTATTTGTATTCAATGTAATTTTAGTACATGATTGAGGTGACCTCCCTTAGGGGGAGATTGTTAGGAATTAGAAATTCCAGGCATTAAAGAGTCGGTCACCTCAAGTATATGTAATCGTTAGAAAGCTCGTAGTCGTAGTTATTTCAAGCTAAGCAGTATTTAGTTAAGTAACACCGTGGAGGACGGACGGGTCTTTACCCACTGTATGCCTGATCCACAGCCCGTTGTGTGGCGTTTTATGTAAGACTATAAATACTCTCTACCTCCAAAGGTAGAGAGTTGGAGCTCATAATAAGAATTTTCTTTCTCTCACTAAAGTTCCCTAAACCTCTAACTTTCTCTCTCTAAAACATATGATTCGCCTACTTGTGCTTATGGTTTAGTGTGTTTGTGAAATCCAATATCCTACAGAATGGATGTCTTTATGTACCGAAAGATCCGTTTAACCTCTTTGAGGTGCAGTTTGGTAGGCTTTGCTTGAAACCGTGCTAATAAGCAAACAGCAAAATGAATATCGGGTCGACTAGCAGTGAGGTACATGAGAGAACCAATCATTCTCTGATATTTCTTCGGATCGATAGGTTTCCCAAATAAATCGGCTCCAATTTTTGGTGAAGTTACCATTGGTGTTCCGACCGAATCACAATTATCCGTACCATGATTTTTCAAAATCTCAGTTGTATATTTGGCTTGATTTATAAAAATTCCACGTGGGGATTGATGTATTTGTAAACCCAGAAAAAATTTTAGTTCCCCCATCATGGACATTTCAAATTTGCTTTTCATGAGATTTTCAAAATGTCTTGAAAGATTCGGATTAGTGGACCCAAAAATGATGTCATCCACGTAAATCTGAAAAATCAAAATGTCATTGTTGTATTTTCTTATAAACGAGGTAGGATCAACAGTTCCTTTGGTGAAATTGTTTAGAATCAGGAAAGAGGATAGTTCGTCATACCACGCTCTCGGAGCTTGCTTTAAACCATAGATTGCCTTTTTGAGTTTGTAGACGTAGTCTGGATGTTCCATGTCTATGAAGCCTTCTGGCTGACTCACATACACTTCTTCTTTTAGAATTCCATTCAAGAACGCGGTCTTAATGTCCATCTGATAAACCGTGATGTTTTTGTGAGCTACATAGGCTAAGAAAATCCTTACTGCTTCAAGTCTAGCTACCGGCGTGAATGACTCTTCAAAGTCTATTTCTTCTTCCTGTTTGTATCCTCTGGCCACAAGACGATTTTTATTGCGAATTACAGTCATTTCTTCATCCCTTTTGTTCTTCCATAACCATTTGAGATCAATGACATGAATGTCAATTGGTCTTAGAATCAAATCCCAAGAGTTATGTAGACGGTATTGGAGAAGTTCCTCCTGCATTGCTTCTATCTATGCATTGTCTGCCATTGCCTCCCGAATGTTCTTCGGTTCAATATTGCTAATTGAGCAAATGTAAATGCACAAGTCACAATCGGTGGCAAGTTGGCGTCTCGTCTGAATTGGCCGTGAAGGTTCACCAATAACTTGTTCAATTGGATGGTCTTTTGTCCACTTCAGAGTAGAAGGATACCGTTGGTTAAACATATGCGAGTTAGATGGTTCTCGTAAGCTTGAAGATGATTCAGCTGATTCCGTAGCAAACGGGTTTTCAAATAAGTCTTCATCTAACGTTGCATTGTTCTGGTTTTGTGAAGGTTCTTCTTGAAATGATATGTTTTGGTTTTGCTCATCAACTGCTGGTAAAACTGTTTCAAGAATAGGATTTGCAGAAGTCGATGTAGATGACGTTGATGGATTTGGTGCATTGGTTTTGACCGTTGTAGATGCATCTTCTGTTGGTGGTGGTGGATGATTTTGAGCGGGTGCAGCGGAATGATGGTTTGATGCATTTTTCAAAGTTCCCCCATAGTATTCATCGAACATTAACTCAAAGAATTTCTCCCATTCTTGTTCATGAGGTGTGTCAGCAAAAGTTGATGGAGCTCTTTGTTGTATCAGTCCTGAATTGATGTGTCCAAAAGTCTGCGGGTTTGGTGCGAGTTCTAGAGCGAGTCTCTCAGAAGCCATCTATGAATGTTCGTCAAAATTCACATTCATCGTCTCCATTATCTTCCTAGTTCTTCTGTTATACACCCTGAATGCCCTCTAGTTTTCTGAGTATCCAATGAAGATTCCAATATCACCTTTAGCTTTCAGTTTTCCTAGATCTTCTCTGTCGTTTGTTGGATAGCACAAAGCGCCAAACACGTGAAGGTAAGAGATATCAGGTTTTCTATTGTTCACTAGCTCATATGGTGTTTTATTGAATCTCGGATGGATTAGGGATCGGTTCTGAGTGAAACACGCAGTGGCAACAACATCAGCCCATAGATATAACGGTGCACTAGAATAAATTAGCATTGTGCGAGCAGCTTCCACAAGAGTTCGATTTCTTCTTTCAACTACCCCATTCTGCTGTGGAGTTCTAACAACTGATGTCTAATGAGTGATTCCAACATCTTCAAAATAAGCTCTTAACTCTTGATTAGTAAATTATGTGCCGTTGTCTGTTCTTACTACTCTTACTGGAGTTTGAAGAAGTACTTGAATACGCTTCAGAAAGGTGATGATGATGCCTGGTGCTTCGTCTTTTGATCTAAAAAACCTAACCCATGTATATCTTGAATAATCATCGACGATAACAAGAATATACTTTTTCCCATTAATGCTTTCAACTCTCATTGGGCCACATAAGTCCATGTGCAACATATGCAACCTTGCTTCTGAACTAGGTATGGGTTTGGGTTTATATGATGCTCTTTCTCTTTTTCCTTGTTCGCATGATGGACATAGGTGATCCTTGTTGTATTTGAACTTTGGAAGTCCGTTGACGATGTTGTCTTTGGCCAGTTTGTTGATGGTGTCGAAATTGAGATGGGATAATCTTCTATGCCACAACCAGGACTTTGTTCCAGATGCTCGTGTCAAAAGACATATTGGTGATGAAGCGGCAATTTGGTTAATGTCGATAGCATACAAGTTTGTATCACGATTCCCAGTTAAGAGATCAGTGCCATCCAAGTTTCTAACGAAGCAAGCATTTTTCCTAAAAGCGACCTCTAAATCTGCATCACAGAACTGCCCGACTGAAAACAAATTGTGTCCCAACCCTTCGACATAATAAACCCGAGTGATCAAATAATTTCCAAAAGGTAGATCTCCAAAACTCATGATAGTTGCTACATGATCATTTCCAAATCGTACAGTTCCCATGAATTTCAAGACGAAATTGATCAGCAGCTTCAGATTCCCGGTCATGTGCTTGGAGCAACCTGAGTCGACGATCAAAAGACATATTTCGATAGCCTGCCAAGAACAGTTCCCATGAATTTCCAGACGAAATTGATCAGCAGCTTCAGATTCCCGGTCATGTGCTTGGAGCAACCTGAGTCGACGATCAAAAGACATATTTCGATAACCTGCCAAGAACAGAAGAAGAAGATTTTGGAAACCATTTTGATTTTTGTTCCTTTGGGTTAGAGGTAAAATCCTGATCACACTCATAGAAGTTATCTACTGGGAAGACAAGTTCATCACTCATTCTACTATTCTGGAGTGTGAAGGTTCTACCTGTTGGTTTCCAAATGTCATCCCTAAAGTAAGGACTATGCTTCCTATCAGTAGTGTAAGACCTAAATCTTGCAACTAGTCTTCCTATGGGTTTAGCATAAGTTCTTTTAGGAAGGTTCTTCTGAACAGGCTTAACAATCTCATTCTTAGAAACACAATCATCATGAACATTAGTTAAAGATTTCTTGCAAGTTACACAAACAGAATCAACACATTCATTAAACTTAGCAAGTTTCATAGGTTCAGTACATTCAGATGAAATGTCTTTCTTATTAAAAAGCGGTAAATTCCTAGGGTGTTCTTCTACTTTCTTCTCTTTATTCATGCTACTACTCTTAGAGGCACGCGAGACTCTATTGTTCCTTGTATTGCTCTTAGGCTTTAGTCTGCTGCTCCTAGAGGTGCTTTCTAGTCCTGTAGAAGGTAAGGCACACACATTATGATTCACTTTTTTTTATCAAGAGAAGGGGTTTCGGCTTTCCTAGTCTCTTTAGAGTGCTTGTTTAAACTTATATCGTTTGTTCCAAATGTTTTAGATGTGGAGGCAGAAGCATTAGTAGTACTCATCTTAAAAAGGTCAGGAGCTAAAACTTTTGGTTTCTCGATAACCGCTTTTTCATTTTCAACAATTTTGGCATTTTGCTTAGACAAGGCAGATGTAGTGACTGGTTTTGACAAATCATTTTTCTCATTGACTTTTGGAGGAGGCATAGAAATAGACATTTTTGGTTTGAAAACCTGTTTGGGAACATTTGCCTTCTCCTCAGTCAATGGTTTTGCAATCTTAGTATCCACAGCCTTTCCTTTTTGACATTCCAGCTAAGCCCTCAAAAGATCATTTTGCTCTTTCATGTCTTTGTAGGCACGCTCATACGACAGTTTGTCATACTTGCATTCCTCCATTTTTCGATCAAGTTGTTTAAAATATGAGACATTTTCTTTTTCAAGTTTTGCAAGAGCATTTTCATATTTAGAAACCATTTCAGAGGTCTCAGACTGGAGTCTTTCGTGATCTTCAACAGAATATGTTTGTAAAACAATGGACATAATATCAGTACACAGGACATCTTCGAAGAGAGAATCATTTAAATTTTCCAAAACTTTGATGTGTTCAATACTTTCATTAGCTTTCTTTACCAGGGATTTATGGTCCTTGACAAAGTCAACTGTTTCTTTCAAAAATGCTTGTTCAAAATGAATTACCCTTGAATTGATGTTATTCAGCTGAGGGGCAATTTGAGTTTCAAAAAACTTTTTATTTTCATCATCAAAACTAGAAAACCAGATGTTAGTTGTAATATTGGTTTTAGATTTGACAGTCTCTTGAAGTCTCCCAATTCTAGTTTTAACATCGTCTAAAATGCTTCTGGCATCACTTGTGTTAAAAGGATTGTTTGAAGACATTTGTTCCATGTTTGACAATGATTTTGAGACAACTATAGGAGTTGAAACTGGTTTTGGAACAGGTGTTGACTCTTTGTTTGAAACACTGGGTGTAATGGAAAACTTTGACTTTTCTTTTTGTGAAACAAAAGTAATTTCATTAATTTTGTTCCATTTGTTATAGTCGATTGGTTTTATTTCTGGATTCTTTTGTTTCATTTTTTATCTACTCTCGTCAGATAGTTCTAATGTTTCAAGAGAATCACGAACAATTATGGGTTCATGCAAGGCTTTTCCATTGTTCAAAACATTCTGTTCTTTCTGAGCTTTCTTGAGGAAACAAGGAGGTGTGTTACCAAGAGCCATTTTTTGTGTTGTATGAAATACGGATTCGTTTGATTAATTAGTATATTGGTTGATTTGGCTGAATGACCCGTTATAACAAGCAAATTTTCCAAATTTTTTATTTTTTCATTTTTATCAAGAGTTTCATCAAGAAGAGAATCTTCACTTTTTGAAAAATCAGCAATCAACTGTTTCTTCTCTTTTTCAAGATCAGAATAAGTTGTTTGTTGTTTAGAAAGTTGGTTTTTAAGATCAGAAATATCCTTGTTTAAAGATTTTATTTTCAAATTCAAATTAACATCAAGTGTGTTATACTTGATTTGCAAATGTGTTTCTCTTAAAACGGAATCTCGATAACCAATTTCTAATTCTGACTCTTTGTTTTTGTGAAATTCAAAGGCTTTTGCATTCTCCTTGTACCTCTCAAGCTCAGCGGTCAATTTATCATTCGCGGCCTTAACATCGCGATTGACCTTTTTAACTTTCTCAATTTCAATGCCACAGTTATCGATTAATTTTTAAAATAAGGCACGTGTTTCCTCATCAGTCTCAGGATTTTGTGTCACACAGCCTCCACTAGGATCCACATCTAGAGTTTCAGAGTTAGTATTGCTACAACTCGGATTGTCCAGGTATGTATCATAAGTAGGTGATGATGTCACAGAATGTTGTTCGTCATGAGTAAACATATCAAATATGACATTGTTATAGCATGGATCAATGATTGGTACCTCAGATACTGCATTGGCGTCATAGACAGGAGGTGCTTCTGTGACAACTCGTAATTTCAGGACATTTCATATAGACTAGATTTAGTCTACATATCATTAGTAACATCATTTCATATCAATTTATGCATGGGTTTTGCATTTTACATTAAACGTTTATTTTCTTATTAAATAAACGCTATCGCGTAAACATTATTTGAACATTTGATCCGACAATTCCAAAAATTATTCCGATATATTTTTGTACTCATAATAAGATTATAAAAATAATATTATTACTTTACCCGATGTTTTCAATTTAATTTGTATATAAATTGTTATGTATAACATTTTACGACGGTTTTCGTAAATATTACACGATAATTATTATTTCACTTAATTTTTGTAAGAAATGTATTTTTAAAATTTTTATGACTTCAATATATTTTATTTTGATCCGTTAAAAATTTATTTTTAGCTAACGCTACCCTAAATACTCAAATGTGTATACAAGTTACTACTTATTTTTAATTAACTTACAATTACTTACACTTATACATGTAATTACCTTAATATAAAAAAAAATGTGTATTAGTAAAGACTAATACCCCCTTGTCGACACAAGGGGGTGAGTCATTTGAACTTGCAAAATATCTTTCATGTATATATCATATTATACTCTAAATACAAACACATACAACACAATATTTGCTAAGTGTAAAACATCAAATATCTCTCTTTCTTTCTTCACCATCAAACCGGCCAACCATAAGGATCAAGAGGAGATCATCAAAAATTTTCAAGTCAAGTTAATTCACAATCTAGACACACTCTTAAGTAAGGTTTTGAAATAAAAACCTATGGTGTTAGGATTAACCTTGTTCATTTAACCTCATCAAGTTACTAGTAAGCATTTCATGTTCATATTCATTTTTTTCATATTCATATTATGTTCATATCATCATATTTGAAAAAAACATGCAAGTCATATTGATGTCTATACCACTTTTTATTGTTTTTGAGTGTTATATATATATATTCATCATCCTATAATTACTCCTTGAAACATATCACTTTTGGTGATGTCTAGGAACCCATGACACCCTAAGAAGGTGTATGGAAGGATTAGAATAGCTTCGGAGTTGGTTTGAATTGGTTGGAATAGGTTTGGCGCGAGAAAAACTCATTTCGACAACTTTAGTTAAAGGTCTGATCTTATTTTGAAATTCTGGAATTCTCGACAGTAGGTAAAAATTTTTGGGCTAGATATTTGGAAAATATACTTTAAAACGAAAGCGTGGCCGCTTGAACGGGTTAAAACGGAGTTATAACGAAGAGGTTATGCTATTTTTAAATTTAACGACGAAAACTATTTGTTTCAGAAAATTCAGCATGTATTCTCAACTTTTTACGAGTCAAAAATGAGTCTTAAGCGTTATAAAATGTGTCGACTTATCCAAAATATATTAGTATACTTTAACACGAAGCTAAGGACATATAAAACGTAGAAAACGGACTTGTAACGATTAAATTACATGCGTTTAAATAAAGTTGCCGTAACTATATTATATAAGCAAAACTAATATATTTCTATTAGACAAACATTACGGCCGCGAATGACCATGTTGAGGGTCGTTTTTAACATTGATGGAGTACTTTTTATGAAACGATGTCTTCTAGTAAAACTAAGTTCGTCTAGCCTATTTTCCAAAATGTCCAACTGTTCGTCAAGCGGAGTTGTAACGAATAAAATACGGTCACTCAAACTTTGCCGAAAACCACCCTTAAACAATATTTTGTATACAAGTACCATACTTTACCTACATTTTTCTCCATGATCGAGACCTCTATGATAAAAACTTAAAAGCTAAAACTTTGAGTTAATGATACAAGCTTTCCAAAACCGTTGAGATTGTTTCCTAACACTCGATGTGCACCATTTAACGACTAGCTTTTCAAGGCCGTTTAGTCACTTTCATGAAATTGTCAAATGACATTATTTACGACGAAAAGTTATAATTTCATAATAAATCATTAAATGACTATCGTAGGATATCATCTCAAAGTAAATACTTGTAAAGTATTTTATAATATGACGAGATGTCATAAACATACATTTCGACGTTAAACATTATTTTCAATTGTACAAGTGGTATAGATATCATACGAATTGCATGCATAACATTACATCATAACTTATTGTAGAACATATCATTCATAATAGGTCACGGTTAGAGGTTGCGCCTCATTTCAGTGTATCCACTTTTGCCATTATATCATCATAAACATTGCATCAGGTGAGTTTTCATAGCCACATTTTCAATTGTTTTGAACTATTTTGGGGGAGATACATGCTTAACTATTTTTCACAAGTACTTTAGATTTTTAAGGATAACTTCTATCATGATCACCATCGTTTCAAAACCGAATGTTGTACTATATCAATTGTTCTTGTTTATGTGCTATAGTTCTACGTCGTATAATGTTCTAAATCAGGTGACTACTGATACATTGAGTCAGGTGCTATTGATTATGTGCTATTGTTCTATGTCGTACAATGTTCTAAATCAGTTGACTACTGATACATTGAGTCAGGTGCTATTGATTATGTGCTATGGTTTTACGTCGAGTTAGGTACTATTGTGAATTCATTTATCATCATGTGTTTGAACATAAACTATACACATTTTGGCAGTGGGTTGTGTGCACACAGGTTGCAAGTTTTGTATGGGCGGAACTTGGAACTGAGTGGATTTACAATGCCTTTGCTGCATAAACGATTTTGAAAGGCTTTACATTTCAACACAAACTCTATGAACTCACTCAACCTTTGTGTTGACACTTTTTAGCATGTTTTATCTCATGTATCTAAGGCATTCACTTCATGGCTTGCATATGGACACATCATAGAGTCGCGGTGACGACGCATCTCACTTGGGTTTTATGAACTTTAAAAACATCGTTTGGCTTGTATCAAATTTATTTCCGTACATATTGATTTTCATTTGGGACCTACACTTTGTAAACTGATTATTTTATTAAATCAAACGATGTATTTTTCAAACGACACTTTAGGTCGTTCAATATAACTGTGATTGTGATGCTATGACAGTCAACCCCCAGGAATTCCATTCCGCTGCAAAACACATAATTTAGGGGTGTGACAGCTTCAGACTCAATGTCATACTTAGCTTCCTGAAGATTTGCCATGAAGATGTAGTTTGCATTGATGTCCTCTAGGTCTTCCAAATCATCCATAATAGCAAAAAAAGTCATTTTCCTCAGCACTCATCTGCATCCCTGCTTCTGACTTTTGTGCTAACAGCATAGCTTTGTGAAGATATGCAGCATTTTTCTTTTTCGGCTTAGTGGGACAATTCCTTGCCATGTGACCCACTCCTTGACTGTTGTAACACGTAAACTGATTACCCTGATTCACATTTCCATAATTCCCAACGACTAGAGCTGCAGCATTCCCATTCTGATTACCCACTGCTCTATTCCCAACATTCTGCCCCATCTGATTTCCAACATTCTGACCCAACTGATTACCCTGATACGGACGCGCCTGATTACCTACGTGAAATCCAGTAGCATATCCCTGTTGATTCCCAATAACTCCAACCATTTGTCCTTGATGACCCATATTCAAACCCGGCTGTGCAATTTGCCTGTTGGGAGTGTTTGATGAAATCCTTTGGTTGTTGTTAGTTGGTGTGGAATAGCGACCTCTGAATGCTTTAGTCAAAAAAGCAAATGCAGTTGACAAAGATTATTCTTGTTCAGTTTCAAGATCAGTGATTCCTTGTTCCTGGTATTGTGGATACTGTTGTTGTTGACTGACTTGATGTTCTTATGGGTAGAATTGTTGTTGAGGGATAACAGCTCGTGGTTGTGGAATGTATTGCTGCAAGTTGTTGTTAGTGGAAGATGATGAAGCTTGTTGTTATGAGTTCACTGGAGATGGAGTTTTTGCAATTAGTGCCAATGGATCATGATTCTTTGCCAATCTTTCTTTCCTGACTTCATTCACTTCAGTTTGGTTTTGTTTCATAAAATCATTGAGTTGATCAAAGTTCACCTGATGTAAGTCCTTTGTTTGGTTGACAATAGTGACATATCGTCCCCATTCTTCTGGAAGATTTTTTAGGAATTTAATGTTACTCACGATAGTTCTGGGTGCCAACTTGTTTCTGATAAGCTCATTCATTAAAGTGCAAAACCTTCCATAGTAGGATTCAATGGATTCTCCTGGAGTAGATGTAAACTTCTCCCATACAGTTAGCAGCTTGTTCTCCGTGTCTTGTTGACCAATTTCTGTTCCATAACAAAGCCATCTAACACGTTCCCACATATCGAAAGCAGTTTCACAAGTGTCTAATGCAGCAAAGATGTCTCTTGGCAACCCCAGTTGGACAATGTGAATTGCCATGTCATCTGCTTCGACTTGCTTCTGATCCTCTTCAGTGTATTCTGATTCATTTTGAGCACGAAAAGATGGTGGGATGGGAGGTGTTGCATCAGGATTTCCAGGGTCTTGGACTTGTCAAGGCTGGAAGGGTCCATTCGTAATGGATTGAATCATGAGTTTTCCATAAGGTTTGGTCTTGATGTAGCGGAGCATACGACTTGTCCATTGAAGTTATCTACCTTTTTCCAACATTGGAGGACGGTTTTCGGCACCGGCTGCATGAATGTCTTGTTGAGTAGCCATTGATGAATATATTTGATGATAAAGTTGATGTAGGATTGATTCAATGATAAAGGAGTTGTGTTTGATGAAGATTAAGCTCGGTTGTTGTAGTGAAAATTGGGTCTAAAAACTTAAAAACCTCAATAACTTCTGTTCGGAGCGTTTTTAGGACTCGAAGGTTGACCCGAATGAACTTTAGTTGCTTTGGCGTGTCAATCTCCTCGTTCTCACGGTCGTTTTGATGGGTAGAACGCCGAAAACGGAGTTACGGTTCAAAAATTATGGTTGTTTGAAGTTTTGCTTAAGATCTTACTCGTAAACTTGAGCTTAGGCGTAAACATTGATGCTTAGGCGTAGACTTTGCTTATGCGTAGACTTCCTTAGGCGTAGGATTTCCTTACGAGTAAGATTTGCTTACGAGTAAGGTTTGCTTACGAGTAAGATTTTCTTACGAGTAAGTTTTGCTTACGAGTAAGATTTGCTTACGAGTAAGTTTTGCTTACGAGTAAGTTTTGCTTACGAGTAAGGTTTGCTTACGAGTAAGTTTTGCTTACGAGTAAGGTTTGCTTACGAGTAAGGTTTGCTTACGTGTAAGGTTTGCTTACGAGTAAGTTTTGCTTACGAACCAAAATCCTTCACACTCATCCAAGTGTGAGAGATATCCACAAGTCGAAGTGTTTTTCAAGCTTATCCAAGTAAGGAAAACACTGAGTAATCTTTGTTGCACGAAGATTCTTCACCAAATGCTTACGAGTAGGATTTGGTTCTTACGAGTAGAAATGCTTACGAGTAAGATTAGGGTTTTGACTTTTTGACTTTGAAGACCTTACGAGTAGAATGCCTAATATTTGTCAAAAACACTAATTTTCACCCAAAAACACGTGTAGAAAACACAAAGACCTTGATAGATATTAAGCACTCGGAGATCGTTAGTGTTGCCTATGTAATCACAAGCAAACTAATAGAAGATCTCTAAAACTCGTATTTTGAAGCGGAAAGTAAATACAAGTTATAATAACTAAGAACTCTTTGATCCTCTATGGATCTTTTGATTATAGAAACTCTATGTTTCGGATATTTTACAAGACTTGAAAGACTTGAGAAAAGCTTTTCTATTACAAACTATTATGGTTCCTTTTATAGGCAAGAAACCCTAATGACTCATGAGCGTTTACAATGTACGCTCCTAATACAAACATAGACCAAGCATGCATCTAGACAACCATGCAACTAATCATATTGTTTTACTAATCATATTGTTTATTCTGAGTAAGCTCTATACAATACGGCGCCAACCTATCTTTCATACGGCGCTGACTTTTACTACATACTGAGCTTATCTCTCCTACGTGGATTCGCACTTTCAGCAGAATCACGATTTCTTCTTTAACACTTCTGCTGAAGTATAACTTCAGCAGAATCCATTCTTCTTCGGCAGAATCAGTAGTTTACCTTAATTCCCAACAATCCTCCCCTAAACTGGAATTTGACTAGGTTAAGTTCCAGTTTCCTTGATAGATCGATAATGTTGTTGAGGATTGTACCATTTGATGAAAAATTTCCAAACAAGATCCTCCCCATATCTTAAACACTTCTGAGCTATGAAGGGCCAGTTTCTTGAGGATCAGCAACAAAGATTCAGAAGAAGAGCATCGCTATGATGACTGAACTGTGAGACACCAGATCTTTGCAGCAACATATGACATTATGTACATCAAAACATATAAGTTTCATACTATTCTCATCACTTCCAGGTGTGTTAACTCCTGTGAGAGGTGAATCATTGAAATTAATGGGTTTGATGTCTCTTTACCAATAGCCATCACTACTGGAGTAGCCACATGTTTGAGTTTGAAAACTATGGTACATTGATAACCATCTGATTTATTGGCAAACCAGCAACCATATAAACGGATTTGACTTGTCTTTACCTGTAGCCGTTTGGTCAGGACTAGTCAATTCTTAGAATTGGTGAATTGAGAACCAAATATGGATGCAGTTGCCTTTACCACATGCCATATACATGTGGGCTAGCCAATTCTTGGATTCCAAAAAGGAATAGACCATGGTGAATTGATGACCATACAACCCTCAGCAGTTAAGCATGGGTGGTTGCAGACCCTATGATTTTGAGCAAACCATTACAGCTATCAACAGATTTGTTGTGTCTTTACCAAAGTTGTACCCTTTGGACTAGTCAACTCTTTGACATACACAAGGTACATCAGGTGAGTTAAAAACCATCAGAATTGTACAACAAACAAACCTGCATAAAAAGTTGGTTTTTTTTTTTTTTTTTTTTTAACTCAGAACTTGAAAAATAACTAAGAAATTGATAAATAACACAAATAACAAAAACTAAATGTAACAGAACAAGGTAGTGCAGAGAGTACCAAGTAGAATGAGGCTTATTGCAGTTGTAGAAGTTGTGTCTTGATCAAGCCCACCAATGTTGAAGCGGACAGTCTTTCATTGCCCACTGGATCTGGAGGAATCTCCAATTTCTGACTAAGCATCTTTTCCATAAGTCTCTTGGGCAATGGATACTTTCGTTCAGCAAGCATGCAGACAGTGATCCCACTCTTAGTCTCCAATACATGTATACGAGGGAGAGGATAGAATCTCCAGGACGCAACCTTCCACCGATGTGAGTTCTCCCAAATGGAATGTGCTTTACTGTTGGGAGAATGAGAGTTAATCAGGACTTGAAGATCTCCCGGTAAGAACATCCCAGAACCTTGTGGTTCCTTGTTGCAGTAATGGGTGGTAACAAGAGTGTACAGAGTGAGCAAATCTGCCCTGTCTACCAAGTGTAGAATTTCCTTCAGAAAGGTGAATTCCATTGAAGTGGAATCCTGTCGATGAATGACATTCATCTCATCATCCTTCAGATTCCATTTGACCAACTTATCTTGATCACTCTCAGGAAAATCAGCAGCAGAGCCCTCAATAATGAAAGTTGAGTTATCAGCTTCAAGATCCACTGGAGATCTTTTGGCCATTCTCTTCGTCCTCCTACCAGGTTTATAGATTTCCCCATAGGGAGCATTTTCATCTTGAACATTTGTGGTAAGACTTGACAAGGTAGAGGGAGACTTAGTTGGAACACGAAGTGCATTCATCCTGTGAAGCATCTTTATCGCCCTTTCTGTTTTAATTTCTGCAAGATCAGCTTCCTTAACTGTAGAAGCTGCTTGTGTGTCAATGATTGCCACAGATGAAATGGGGACTGATATATCAGGTGCTTCAGGAGAATTGGTAGATGGTTCAGAAGAGGGACCCTTGTCAGTAGAAGAAGCAACTTCAGAAGTTGCTTCAGCAGGAATGACTGGAGATGATTCCTTGGCTTGAGCATCATCAGGCTTGAGTCTTTTGGCTCTTTGAGCAACTTCATGCTCTGAAATCCTTCTCAAGTTGGTAGAATGTGTTGAAGATGATGATTTGTCCCTCATGATCTGATTATATTTGCGAAACAGGACATGATCAGGAAAAGCCTTGACTTGTTTCATTGTTAAGCCAGAGTTGTACATCGAGCATTGATTTTTCACCACCATTCTTATTTCATCTTTAGTAGGAGGTTTCTCTTTGTTCTTCTGAGCTTTGATGGCTCTCCTTTGCGCAATAGCTTCTTGCTTCCTCTGTCTTCCCTGAGCCATCATTTGCTCCACATAATTTTCACTGAGGAAGTCTCCACCTAGTATACTTTGAGCAAGAGAAGGTCTTGAAATGACTTGCTGAGTTAGAATATCCCAGTGTTCAGCAGGCATCTGTACCCGCATTGCATCCAGTTCTCTTCTTCTCTCAGGAGTTAAAGATGAAAAGTCCTCTGTTTCAAGTTGATGAGCCAATACTTCACTTTCCTTTGACTTCTCAAATTCAGCCAATCTACTTGCTTGACCTAGTCTTTCCTCCTCACTTACCAGGTCTGGACCAAGTTCATCTTCAGTTATTACATCTTTCCCTTTATCATCAGGCTTCTTAGCACACTCATCTTCAGTTAAATCAACAACAGGAACCTCAGTAGCAATACCCAAGTCAACATGTTGATGCAGATTATCAACTGGAGTGGTCATGGCAACAACATCAGAAAGATCTGCTGAAGGTGAAGGGTCTGTTGGTTCTTGAACGGATGAAGATTGATTAGGATCTGAAGATGCATCCTCCATTTGCACATCAGCAGATGCAGCCTTGTCAACATCAGGTTCCTTTGAAGCTTCAGAAGATACCTTATGAATATAAGATCTCTTTCTTCTTTTGTAGAGAACAGGTTCCTTCTTTGAGGAAGCAGCAACTACTGATGAAGGATCATTGAGAGAAACATCAGCCAACATATCAAGAGACCCAAACTGAGGTGCTTCTTGTTCTTCATCAGAAGAAACCACAAGCTTCCTTTTGGAGGCCCCTTTAAGTTTGTCCTCTAATTCCTTGACTTGATTCTGCAGTTCTTCAATCTTACTCCCAAGAGAAGACTTGGTCTCTGCAAGCTCCTTTTTCAGACTAGTAACCTCAGCAGCATACCTGTTGACAAGAGCATAGACAGATGAGAGTGTAATAGGGTCCTCAGCTCCACCAGCAGATTGCTCTGTGGTAAGGGGAGCTTCATTAGACCTTTCAGTAGAATCATGGTCATGCTCAATGTGAGGAAGATCTTCATTGAGAGGATCCCTAACAGGACTTGGTGTGGGTAGTCTATTAAGATCAGACTCATCATGAGTAACTGGTGTGGGTGTTGGACTGGGACAAGGTGGCTGGTCTGGAGCAACATGAGTTGCTTCAACAGTTGATGAGGGGCCCTCATCAATGTTAACTAATGGATTACTATCAGTAGCAACAGGTGACAAAGGACGATTATGAGCCACATTCTCCTCATCAGCAGCCTCATTATCTTGGGGCAACATGGCTGCTAGCAAGGGATGATGTTCCCCCTGAAAGTGGGTTCTCATGGTTGCAAACAATTTAGCAGTTAAAGTACTTATGGGATAAAAGGATTGGGCTTGTGTAGTGGTGTCTAAAATCATTTGCAAAAACCTTGGGTACATTAAAAACTTAGCCTTTTTCTTTTGAATATTTTCAACCATGTTTTCAAAAATATACTTAGAAAAATTGAAAGTTATCCCTTGGGAAAGACACACAATACCATATCCCAGTTGGGTAGAGAACTGGTCCCATCCTCCTGACTTGTTGCTTATGCATTGAAGCAACGTGTGAACCAAGAACCTCCACTTCGGGCAAAGTTCCTTCTTTAGCCACATATCAGTCCTTGTACCACGATAGCCAATTGCCCTTAGCCCAGTAAGCACATTTTCCTGATTAGAGTGAAATGCTCCATCAGCATCTTCCAAGTGAAGCTTCCTCCGAATTAGGTCCTCTGTCACTATGTGCTTTGTTCCGTCAATCACAGCCCTAATCTCTGTCTCATTCCTTTCTTCAGCAGATTCCCAAAACTGAGTAACCAGTGATTCATAAATCTCATTTGGAGCATGTGTTAGAGCATAGCAAATCTTGGACCTTTTCAAGAATTCCACCATTGGTTCGTACAATTCATATCGCTTACCGTTTCCCAGAAATGCAACTTTGTTGTGATCATGTTTAAATCCAAGAGCCATGAGGGATATGAGTTTTTAGGGTTATGTTTCTCGAAGTGGTGAGTGTTTGTGGATGCAGGATGAGAGGGAATTGGATTCATTTGAAGAGAGTGATGGTGGAGTGAAAGTTTTTGCCCAAATTATAGTCAAAGAAAAGATGGACCGTTTGGTTGACCGTTGCTGACGTGTATTGCATCTTTGACCTAACCCAACATAACACTTCAGCAGAAACATGGTCAATTCAGCAGAATGCATCAAAGATAAGACTATCTTCGGTAAGTTTCTAGAATTACTGTGCCACCCACTCGCATTAATTTTCATTGAACCTCGAACCCGTCTATAAAATGATCCCAATGCCACTTATCTCTTCATCAAGATCCCCAAATTTTTACCACAAACCCTAGATGTAAAATAAAACCCAATTAACCAAATTGTACCATGAATACCAAACCTGAGATCATAGATCTCACAACCTCATCTTCATCATCCTCTTCATCATCATCAAGTGGTGAATCAAACCCATTGCTATGTTACTTTCCTCAACCCTATCCACGACCAAATAAATCACCCTTTCTCCCTTCTTCAGAAGATGATAGTGTAGTAAATCCAAGTGAATCTGCTGATGATTCTGATGACTCCTATAAGGAGGGAACATCTTACTCCCAACCTCCAGCACCTCAGCCTCAACAAAGGCCTCGTGTCAGGAATCCGCCACTCCCCAAAGATAGAGAGGTGGTTCTTGGTCTCACTGCGCCATCTTATGGTGCATCAACACACATCGTATAATAGAAGGGCTTAGAGAGGGTGGATGGATTGCATTTTGGTTGAAATGCATAGATGAAGCACACAGGAGACGTTATTTTTCTCCGTCATCATGCGTGGTCATCGTCATCATCAATCGTTTGCATCAATCCATCCTCTCCATTTTGGTCCTTAGCATCTTCGTCGTGCTGGTCATGCATATCCAACCATCTAGTTAGACGGAATGGATGGTTATGCAAGACCTACAAAAGCAAAGCCAGCATCTAATGCATATCCAACATTCACTTAGATTTCGGAATGGAAGATATACACTAGATTAGGATTAGCTTAAGTGTACAGCTCGTATCTTGAAGATGCATATGTAGTAGGTTGACTTTATGTAAGCTGTAAGCTGTAAACTGTTTCTTGAATGAATGAATGAATGAACAATTTGACTTCAATTTCTTTTCTTCAGTATTAAAACTTCAGTGGAATCAAATTGTTTGCTTCAGTACTTTTAATTTCAGAAGAAACAAGCAACACTCTTTAAGCTATCTTGACCATGTACTATTGAGCCACACTTGATGAATTTGATCTTGATCATGGGATAGACAGACTGCAGTTCAGACAAGGAATAGACAAAATGCAATCCAGACAACTGCAAAATAGACACAAACAAAACACACAAGAACAACACAAAGACAAACAAACTAAAGAATTATTAGACAGTTAGTGTTAGTAATTAATTATGAAAAACAGAGGTTTAAATGCAATTAAGAGAAAATTAAAAAGATAAAATATATTAAATAAACGCTATCACTATAGGCAAAATGATGTTTTTACAAACCTAATGAAAGAAGCAAATTTATAGAAAAAGGAAAACTGTTTATAGAAAAATATGACACAAAAATATGCAGAGTTTGCACAAATCCTCCCCTGAGGCATATGCCTCCCCTGAGGCCTATGCCTCCCCTTAAACTATGCAGTCAAGGGTTTAACATTCCAATATTGACCACGAGGTGTTGAAACCTTGGTCCATCAAACGCTTTTGTTAATAGGTCTGCCACATTATTATCAGTATGAATTTTAGCCACTTTTATCAAATGTTTTTCATATGCATCCCTTATAAAGTGGTGCCTGATTTCAATGTGTTTTGTTCGACTGTGAAACACTGGATTTTTGACTATGCAGATGGTACTTTGATTATCTATATGAATTGTAGTGTTCATGAAGTTGTACCCATAGTCCAACAATTGGTTTTGAATCCAAAGGACCTGTCCACAGCAATTGGCAGCAGCAACATACTCTGCTTCAGTAGTTGAGGCAGCCACAATGGTTTGTTTCTTGCATTGCCAAGAAATCAACCTCTTGCCAAGAAATTGGCAGCCTCCAGTTGTGGATCTTCTATCCAGATTTGCACCAGCATAATCACTGTCACTATATGCTTCCAACTTGAAATGAGACTCTTTTGGGTACCAAAGGCCTAAAAGAGGTTGGCCTTTGAGGTACTTAAAGATCTTCTTGACAGCATTGAGATGGGAAGAAAGTGGAGTGACTTGATGTCGAGAACAAACACTCACAGCAAATGTAATATCAGGCCTTGAAGCTGTTAGATACATCAATGAACCAATCATGGACCTGTACAGATGAACATTCACAGGTAGATCTGGTTCATTATTTGCTTTAGTCTTTGGAGCTTCATAAGGTGTTGTGGCAGTCCTAACACCTTCCATACCAAACTTCTTCAAAATGTCTCTCACATATTTATCTTGACAGATAAAGATGCCATCTTGTTTCTGCTGAACTTGGAGACCCAAAAAGAAAGTAAGCTCTCCCATAGCACTCATTTGAAATTCACCCTTCATTAGTTCCTCAAATTCCCTGCACCAAGCTTCGTTTGTGGAGCCAAAAATAATGTCGTCCACATAAACTTGCACAAGAATGATGTCTGAATAATTCTTCTTTAGGAACAGAGTTTTATCAATAGCACCTCTCCTATAGCCATGCTTCAGCAGGAATGATGAAAGCCTAGCGTACCAAGCTCTTGGTGCCTGATGTAATCCATATAGAGCTTTAACGACCTTGTAAACATGATTTGGGTGATCTGGGTCTTCAAATCCCTTGGGTTGAGTGACATAAACCTCCTCTTCAATCTCACCATACAGAAAAGCACCTTTGACATCCATCTGATACACCATGAAACCCATGTAAGAAGCATATGCCAAGAAGATGCGAATGGCTTCAACTCTGGCAACAGGTGCAAACACTTCATCATAATCAATCCCTTCCTCTTGTCTGAAGCCTTGAGCTACTAATCTTGCTTTGTTTTTGATCACAACACCCCGAGCATCTCTCTTATTCTTCAGAATCCACTTTGTTCCAATGGCATATTTGCCATCAGGGAGTGGAACCAAAATCCAAACCTGCTGATTGTAAAATTGTTGCATTTCTTCTTGCATTGCTTCTAGCCAGCTTGAATCGTTAAGAGCTTGAGAAACACTTGTTGGTTCCACTTAAGAAAGAAAACAAGCAAACAGACAATGTTTGAAGTCTGTGTGATTGTCTCTTTGCTGGTTGGAGACATAAGAGAGAAAAGCAATCTGCCCAAATTGAGGACTTGTTATAGCCCTTCGAGTTCTAACAGGTGCCAGAAGATCACATATGATGTTGGATTGAGGATGAGCAATGTTGATCCTCTGAGTAGCAGTGGGGCCGACTTCAATGGATGAATAAAGATTAGTGATTGTTGGTTCAAATTCGGCATCATAAGAGGGTGAAGTGAAAATGCCAGCTTTGGGTTGATGATTTCCAAGATCGGAGGGTTTTGGAAAGCGTGTATGAGGTTCTACAAAGTCTGAAGACACTTGAGAAGGAACATGAGAAGAAACAGCATAACCTTCAGCAGATTTGTGGATGGTAGGTGTGACAGAGTCAACTTCAGTAGACACATGGTTTCTACTGACTCCTTCATTAGCAACCTCTCCATTCAGTTTCTCTGCTTCAAGCTTAGCAGCAAATTCTTGAGTCTGAAGCCTAGCAAGGTCCTCAGCATAATGTGAGTCATCTTCATCACTCTTATCAGCAATCTCCTTGGAGGTGGTACCTGCAATATTGTTAGGGGAGAAAGAAGGCACAAGTATAGGTTGCTCATCATCTTCAAACTCATTTTCAGAGTCATCATCGAAGGGACCTGCATTGTTAGTGGGAGAAGCTTGAGGACCTGCATTTTGGTTAGCCAAATGTCTAGTGTAACCCAACGAATCAGTTAAGTAGTCAAGGTCAAAGGACCACGTATGACCCTGTCCTTGAACATTATGCTTATCTTCCAAAAATCTCAGGTTCAGCGTCTCCTCTATCTTCTTGGCTTGCAAATTGTACACCCTGTATGCCTTACTATGAGCTGAATAGCCCACAATATAACCATCATCAGCCTTTTCATCAAACTTTCCCAACGGATCACTGGTGTTCAGAATGGTCACTTGACAACCAAAAGGTTTTAGGTAGTGAATGACAGGAACCTTTCCAAAGAGAAGTTCATATGGTGTTTTGAGTTGTGGTCTTGTAATGGAGACCCTGTTTAGCACATAGCACGCTGTGCCAACAGCTTCAGTCCAGAACATAGTGGGCAGTTTAGAGTCTGCAAGCATTGATCTTGCAGCCTCTATTAAGGTCCTATTCTTTCTTTCAGCCACCCCATTTTGTTGTGGGTTTCTTGGATTACTATAGTCCCTTTTTATACCTTTTGACCCACAGAGTTCTATAAGAATGGCATTTTTAAACTCTGTCCCATTATCACACCGAATTCCCTTAACCTTTTTGTTCAACTGATTTTCAACGAGAGTGATGAATTCAGTCAGCACTTGAGATGTTTCATCTTTGGTTCTGAGAAAGAAAACCCAACAGAATCTGCTATAGCCATCAGTGATAACCAAACAGAAGTACTTATGATCAATGCTTCTGACTTGAGTAGGACCAAACAGATCCATGTGGAGCAACTGAAGAGGTTCAGAAATGATGCTCATAGTATTGATAGCTTTGTAGGAGGCTCTGTGTTGTTTTCCTTTGTTGCATGCAACACAATTATGATCATTGGTGAAAACTTTGGTGGGAAGACCTTCAACAAGACCCATTTTAGAGAGTTTGTTTATGGTCTTGAAATTCACATGAGCCATCCTCCTATGCCATTTAGTAGATTCATCAAGAGATGCTTTAGCCACCAAACAAGTGAGGTTACCACCTGGTTGAACTTCATTAAGGTTGAATGTGTATAAATTGTGAGTTCGAGGAACCTTCAGCAGAATTGATGTTTCTTCTGGGAGTTTGAAGTCTTTAGACAGCACAAGACATTCACTATCAGAGAAGAGAACTTTGTTCTTAGTGTCACAGATTTGTGAAACGGAGAACAAGTTGAAATGCTGAAGTTCCTTAACATAGTACACATTTTCAAAATCCAGATGAGGTGTCTTTATGGTGCCCTTCCCTGTGATACTCCCATCACTTCCTCCAAAAGTCACATTGCCTCCTCCTTCTATAGGAACAAAATTGTGCGTCATATCTCTGTTCCCAGACATGCTTCTGGAACAACCACTATCAACAATACCAATATTCTTATGCTTAAGGGGATGATCCTACAAACAACAACAAAATATATACAAACGGTTAGAATTCGATGGAGGTTCAAGTCATTACTGACTTGAACCTGCCTTGTGGATCACAGGTTTAGGACATGAAGATTTAGAGGATCCACCATTGTTCTTGGTCCTCCATTGATGATTGGGTCCCTTGTTAGTCCAAGAACAACCTGCTGAGGGCTTCACAGCAGTGCTCCCATATCCCATCCCAGCATACATAGAGTCAACATATGTAGGCCAATAACTATGATTAAAGTATGGGCTAGTTGGTTGCACATAAGGTCTGGCAACTGAATTTCTCCAATGAGAGTCAGTATTAGCTGCTTGTGGGACATAAGGTGGAATATTATCAACATTGGTCCACTTAGATTTGTGTTTCTGGTGAGTAGCACATGCACCCGATCTTTGCTCATAAAAATCACAATCCTTAATTAAATGAAATTTACTTCCACATACAAAACATGTCTTCTTTTTGGAAGATTTATTCAAATAGGGAGATGTTTGATTACATGAAGAAGTACTTAAATCAGGAACATTCAAGGAATTGTTTTTAACAGACTGATTATTCAAAGATTTAAAAGATAAGTCTTCAGAAGAAACTGTCTTGGAAGTTGATTCCTCAGCAGCTTCCCTAGAAGGCTTGTAAGTAGACTGGGGTGCAGGATTGGGTGTAGGCTCAGGCTTGGGAAGGTCAGACTTCTCATTTGAATCACAGCTTTCATAGGAAGTAGACCCTTGATCCGATGAATTGTCACTGTCAGAGCAAGAGACAAAGTCATTAGATGAGGTATCAGGGTCTGGCAAGTCTTTTGACTTTCTGCCATATAGATGATGTGATCCATCAAAGTCAACAGTGATGGATAGGTCAATGGGCATAAATTCACCTCTAATAGGTCCAGGGACAGCATGCATTTCACCTTCTTTAACAAAGTTAGCTAACTTTGCTGGTGTGGATTTACGACCATCATACTTAGCTTCTACTCCTACATACTTTTGAAATCCTAATCCTAAGCCAGAGGTTACTGATTGACTGTTATATATTTCTCTGGCCAGATTATCACCTAAAATTAACCATTCCTTATTCCTAGCTATTTCCTCAGCTAGTTTTTCTTTAAGCTCTAGGTTCTCAGACACAGCTTCATCCTTTGCTTTCTCAGACAGTTTTAAGTAATTATTTGCAACTTCTAGATCAAACTGTAACACCTTTATCTTTTCTTCATAAGCTATTTGATTCTTTTGAAACCATACTTTTTGTCTTTCTACTGTTTTTAATGCTAGTTTATGAGCTTCATTTTCAACATAGCATTCATCAAACTTAGGTTTCATAGCATCATATTCTTCTTTAAGTTCATTGTATCTTAGACTACAACCAAATATACAGTTGTGTACCTGAGATAGTCCCATCAAGGCAAACTGATCATGCCTTTCATCCGAAGTGCACCTTGCCAGCAATCCAAGCTTATCAGTATCATGAGCTTCCTCATTCACAGGTTCATGTGCAGTCCAGTTGACCTGTTCATCCATGGTGAGGAGAGCTGCTGAAGCTCCAGCTTCCTGCTGTTTCTGCTGATAGGAAAGGTAGTTAGCTCCATCTCCATTCTTCCTGTCTTTACATTCCCTTGAAAAATGCCCCATCTGGTGACAAGTGAAACACTTGACTTTTCTCCTATCAAAGCGAGCTGGTTCCTTTCCCTTGAAAGCAAACTTCCTCCCAGACTTCTCTTCAAACCTTTTGATGTCCACTGACAGCAATGCCACCTGCATTTTCAGTTTCATCTCCTCCATTTCAAGTGGGTCCAACTGATCAAAGTCTTCATATGCAAGATACTGCTGAGTATCATAGTCAGCAACAAATGAATGAAGAACATCCTCCATCACACTACTAGTCTTAGTTTGAGAAGATGGTGGAGTGGGACGAGTGTTATGTGGTGGAGTGGGAGTGCAAGATGATGGAAAGTAGTTGGAACTAGGAGATGATGGAAAATAGTTGGAACTAGGAGCAGGTACCATCATGTTGGAGTGAGATGTCCCAACAAAAGCTGCATGGCCAGAAGAAGATGTACGGTAGGGAGTTCTGACATCAGGTTCAAGGGTTCTGAGTCTGTTATACAGCTCATCAAAGGTAAGCATGTCCAACCCACCTTTAGCCTTGAGGGCAATACTTACATGTAACCATGATGGAGGTAAAGATCGAAGGAACTTTGAGTTGCAGTCATCATTATCAGGTTTTGCATTCAGCTGGTTTAGCTGACTCAAAATCCTATGGAACCTGTCGTATCCCTTGTGGATACCTTCTTCTTCGGAGATATTAAAGTCCTGAAATTGTTGTCTCAGCATGGACTTCCTCATTCTCTTTGATTCTTCATTTCCACAGAACCTTGCTTTGAGATCCATCCATATGTCCTTTGCATCATCCATATGGTGAAAATCACACAGATGATCTTCAGGAATGGCTTGAAGCAGAATAGTTTTTACTTTATGCTCTCTCTGCATAGCCAGCACCTCTTCAGCAGTTTTGGGAGGAGCCATGATAAACTTCCCATCCCTGTCAGGAATCATTTTCTTTAGACTGTTTCCTTTCTTCACTACTTCCCACAGATTCCAATCAATATTGGAAATCCAGTTTTCCATCTTCATAGTCCAAATATCATACTCTTCCCTTTTTAAATAAGGAAATTTACCATTGCTGTTTGAAAGACTAAGCTGTTGCATGGAAGTGGTGTTGGTGTTGTTTGTGTTGGTGACTTCAGTTTCATTATCGGATCCAGGCATGGTGAATGAATGTTTGATTGTGTGGGGGTGAGAATGGTTCTTAGTATCGTAGAGACTTTCCCGAGGCTCTGATACCACTTATAGAAAACACAAAGACCTTGATAGATCTTAAGCACTCGGAGATCGTTAGTGTTGCCTATGTAATCACAAGCAAACTAATAGAAGATCTCTACAACTCGTTATTTGAAGCGGAAAGTAAATACAAGTTATAATAACTAAGAACTCTTTGATCCTCTATGGATCTTTTGATTATAGAAACTCTATGTTTCGGATATTTTACAAGACTTGAAAGACTTGAGAAAAGCTTTTCTATTACAAACTATTATGGTTCCTTTTATAGGCAAGAAACCCTAATGACTCATGAGCGTTTACAATGTACGCTCCTAATACAAACATAGACCAAGCATGCATCTAGACAACCATGCAACTAATCATATTGTTTTACTAATCATATTGTTTATTCTGAGTAAGCTCTATACAATACGGCGCCAACCTATCTTTCATACGGCGCTGACTTTTACTACATACTGAGCTTATCTCTCCTACGTGGATTCGCACTTTCAGCAGAATCACGATTTCTGCTTTAACACTTCTGCTGAAGTATAACTTCAGCAGAATCCATTCTTCTTCGGCAGAATCTATTCGGCAGATACTTCGGCAGAATCAGTAGTTTACCTTAATTCCCAACAACACGTTTCTAAACGATTTCTTTTGCACAAACTTCTTCCAAAACACTTAATGATCAATAAAAACTACAACTTTAAGCTTAAAAACACGTAAAAATCAAAACTTTTTAACAAAAGCCCACATTTTTTTATAAAAAACGCAACTTTTTAAAAGTTTTAACCAAAAAAACGTAACACAAACACTCCTAAACCATTGTTAGGCGATTGATACCAATTGTAGGACCTTAAATATATCAACCTTATCACGAATACACAAGCTTACCACACAAGTATACACGTAAAACAAACACAAACACTTATGCGTAGGAATACGAAGGAAAAAATATTAAGGTGGTGACTTAAGATGATATATGTTAGGCGTATGTTTTAGAGAGAAAAGATGAAAAGAAGAACTTCAATATCAAAGAGAAAACACATACACACACACTCAAGCACACCCCTCAAATGACCATTTGAGGGGTGTTTATACTTCCTTACATATTATCCTTATGTGCTTGGGCTTGGGCTTGGATTGGACTTGGATTGGATAATAACTTACATAAGGCTAGCTTAACATAACTATTAGCCATTTAGCTTAGCCCAATCCTTGAATTTCACTAACCCCAACCAATTTAATATACAACAACTTATGCATAGGTTAAAAGTGACTAGCAGGGTACCCGCGCGTTGCAGCGGCGAACGTCATACAATTAAAATATTCAGCGAAATATTTTTTAGATCTATATTTTCCAATACAATAGATATACGGACGGCGATAATTTTAGTTTTGAATACTGTTATGCAATAACAAAAATTTTCATATAAAAATTGTAGATTATCCACGTGATGTGGTGACAATAATGAGTTGGTATTAGGTATATTGTAAAAGTATGAGATAAAAGTAGTTGACAATAGCCCGTAGTCATAAGTTATCATTAATTAATAACATCATAGCGACTTTTAAAAATCACTTACATTATACTAAGAAAATTTAGTTCTCAAAAATAATATTTGTTAAATTTGTCCCACATAGATGGATGATACAAGTAAAAGATTACTTATAAAGATAAAGTAAAAATAAATATTCAATAAATCATGTGGGTTACTTTAAATAGTATAATTATTAATATTAATATATATATATATATATATATATATATATATATATATATATATATATATATATATATATATATATATAGGGTAGGGTTAAAATGAAAAGTTTCTTATAATGAAAATAATGAGAAGATATGTGGAGGTGACATGTGTCACCTTTGCCACATCACCATGCCATGTGTCACCCCCACCCCACGCCACCCCACCCACCCACCCCCCCCCCCCCCCCCGCCCCCCGCAAAAAAAAAATTTCCCGCCAAAAAAAAAAAAATTTTTTTTGGGCAAAAAAAAAAAAATTCCCGCCAAAATTTATTACTGCATCACAGTTATAAAAATACTGCATCACAATCATAATTGTGATGCATTAATTTATAACCTTAATGCACTAATATCATGATTATGATGCAGTAAATTTATAACCGTGATGCAGTTTCTTATAACCTTAATGCACTAATAAGTTTTGGTGCATCTTTATTATAAGTTGCTGCATCATTCCACAAAAGGTGTAGATTGGCGGGAACACCCTGACCCCGGGTGCCTTTTGGCACCAGCCATTGTCCACCCCACAAGGAATAGCTCCGGCAACTCTCCTGGCCTAGTGGAGCACCAACTGGAGTGAGCACGAGCCAAGACTCGGACCCCTAAGCTCTTATTCCACAAAGTCTCTCCAGTGTGTCCACAGGTTTTGCGGAGGTGGGTACCTATATGAAGCAAATGCCAAGGATGGGACTTGATCTTGGGTCAATTGACTCAAGCACAAGTGCTCCAACCATTGGACTAATGCTCCATTGGTAAGTTACTGCATCATAGTTAATAGTTCAGTGCATCAACTATGATGCACTAAAATCAAGGTTATAACCTTAAATGCACTAAAATCATGATTGTGATGCAGTAACTTTATAACTGTAATGCAGTATTTATAACCTTAATGCACTAAAATCATAATTGTGACGCAGTAACTTATACCCTTAATGCACTAATAAGTTTTGGTGCATCTTTATTATAAGTTACTGCATCATAGTTAATAGTTAAGTGCATCAACTATGATGCACTAAAATGAAGGTTATAATATTAATGCACTAAATCATGATTGTGATGCAGTAACTTTATAACTGTGATGCAGTAATTTATAACCTTGATGCACTAAATTCATAATTGTGATGCAGTAAAAAAATTTGGCGGGAAAAAAAAATTTTTGCCCCAAAAAAAATTTTTTTTTTTGGCGGGAAAACTTTTTTTTCGGGGGGGGGGGGGGGGTGGGGTATGGTGATGTGACATGATGATGTGGCAAAGGTGACACATGTCACCTCCACATACCTTCTCATTCTTTTTATTATAAGAAACTTTTCATAATAACCCAAACCTATATATATATATATATATATATAATATATATATAATTAGCACTTAGCACTTAGCACTTTGCACCTTTGCTTTGAAAAAATCGTCCGATTTTTATAAAACAAAGTTTTTAGTTTTTACGGTAAGTTTTATTGAAAAAATTCTAAAATGCGCATATGTTGATTCTCGAGGCACTCTTGCGATTTAATAATATTTTTTGAACATTTTATTTTAGTATGCATTTTTAAACTCTATTGATTTAACATTATCGTTTTCGGACATCTTTTTTGGGCTAGCCGAACCGGTGGTGACTCCGATTCCCGGTTGAACCCGCTGGCCCGGTCTGTTTTTTAAAACCACATGTATGATGAGTTTGTTTACATATATATTGCATGAAGATTTGTGTGTTTTATTAGTGTATACAATATGTATAATAACAAGTATTTTTCATATTAGGGTGTTTTAAAAATAATATTTATTAGGTATTTATTGTTTCGGTCGTTTTTTTTCTTATATTAAATTACTTTGTATTTTTTTATTATTTTTTTAAAAACATGTCTAAAAAAGTGCTTTAAAGTGTTGCAACAAATGCTATTATAGATGTACTTATTAAAATTTGCCATTATTAGCAAGTGTTGAATCTTAATTTTTTAAGCCTTCCTTTTTAGGAATGTCCCAAATGCTTTATAATGTAGTATAGATATGTGTAAATGTGTACAATCATATAATTAGGAATTTGCACCTTTGCATCCTTTGCTTTGAAAAAATCGTCCGATTTTTACAAAACAAAGTTTTTAGTTTTTACGGTAAGTTTTCTTTAAAAAAAAATTAAAATGCGCATATGTTGATTCTCGAGGCACTCTTGCGATTTAATAATATTTTTTGAACATTGTATTGTAGTATGCATTTTTAAGCTCTATTAATTTAACAATATCGTTTTTGGACGTCTTTTTTGGGCTAGCCGAACCGGTAGTGACTCCGATTCCCGGTTGAACCCGCTGGCCCGGTCTGTTTTTTAAAACCATATGTACCATGATCTTGGTTACATATATATTGCATGAAGATTTGTGTGTTTTATTAGTTTATACAATATGTATAATAACAAGTATTTTTCATATTAGGGGTGTTTTAAAAATAACATTTATTATGTATTTATTGTTACGGACGTTTTTTTTCTTATATTAAATTACTTTGTATTTTTTTTTTTTTTTTTTTTTTTTAAAACATGTCTAAAAAAGTGCTTTAAAGTGTTGCAACAAATGCTATTATAGATGTACTTATTAAAATTTGCCATTATTAGCAAGTGTTGAATCTTAATTTTTTAAGACTTCCTTTTTAGGAATTTCCCAAATGCTTTATAATGTAGTATAGATATGTGTAAATATGTACAATCATATAATTAGGAATTTGCACCTTTGCATCATTTGCTTTTAAAAAATCGTTCGATTTTTACAAAACAAAGTTTTTAGTTTTTACGGTAAGTTTTATTAAAAAAAAATTCTAAAAGGCGCATATGTTGATTCTCGAGGCACTCTTGCGATTTAATAATATTTTTTGAACATTGTATTTTAATATGCATTTTTAAACTCTATTGATTTAACAATATCGTTTTCGGACGGCTTTTTTGGGCTAGCCGAACCGGTGGTTACTCCGATTCCCGGTTGAACACGCTGGCTCGGTCTGTTTTTTAAAACCATATGTACCATGAGCTTGTTTACATATATATTGCATAAAGATTTGTGTTTTTTATTAGTTTATACAATATGTATAATAACAAGTATTTTTCATATTAGGGGTGTTTTAAAAATAACATTTATTAGTTATTTATTGTTACGGATGTTTTTTTTCTTATATTAAATTACTTTGTATTTTTTGATTATTTTTTTAAAAACATGTCTAAAAAAGTGCTTTAAAGTGTTGCAACAAATGCTATTATAGATGTACTTATTAAAATTTGTCATTATTAGCAAGTGTTGAATCTTAATTTTTTTTAGGAATGTCCCAAATGGTTTATAATATAGTATAGATAGATATAGATAGTATAGATATGTGTAAATGTGTATAATCATATAATTAGGACTTTGCACATTTGCATACTTTGCTTTGAAAAAATCGTCCGATTTTTATAAAACAAAGTTTTTAGTTTTTACGGTAAGTTTTATTAAAAAAATTTCAAAAGGCGCATATGTTAATTCTCGAGGCACTCTCGCGATTTAATAATATTTTTTGAACATTGTATTTAAGTATGCATTTTTAAACTCTATTGATTTAACAATATCGTTTTTAGACGACTTTTATGGGCTAGCCGAACCGGTGGTGACTCCGGTTCTCGGTTGAACCTGTTGGCCCGGTCCGTTTTTTAAAACCATATGTACCATGAACTTTTTTACATATAATTTGCATGAAGATTTGTGTGTTTTATTAGTTTGTACAATATGTATAATAACAAGTATTTTTCATATTAGGGGTGTTTTAAAAATAACATTTATTAGGTATTTATTGTTATGGACATTTTTTTTTTTCTTATATTAAATTACTTTGTATTTTTTATTATATTTTTTTAAAACGTGTAAAAAAAATGCTTTAAAGTGTTGCAACAAATTTGATTGACTTCTAATATGTGATATAAAATCAAAGCGTTTTGTACCTTAAATGTTTTTGATATTTTAGAAATTCTCCCCCTGAACATGTGCTTCAAGTGTTAGAAATCATTTTAGCACATGGAGGCAAGAGGACTTTTGAAATCTTAGGTTGAGAATGAAAGATTTAATCTTTGATTAACATTTTCTAAATTGATTATCATCACTTCCCGATATTGTATTTTAAGTACTTTGGATGAAATATTTTGGGAAGGATGAGGTTTTCATTTGATAGCTCCCCCTCAATATGTGAATCGAGATTCGAAAGTGTTTTGCAAATATTACATAATAATACTATTGAAACTTTGAGTGACTAAAATATAACACTTTTCAAATTTGATTATTATTTTTTAATAAAAACGACTAAATTGAAACAAAACTAAAAATTAGTTACTATTCATGATTTTCACTCATGCGAGATAGTGGGTCTCAAATAACACGACTCGTATTTCTAGTTCGGGCTATGTTATACAAACCCTCCTTATATTGTCACATCAAGAGGTTTTGTTCAAACCGTACAACCCGTGATGCACACTTTGCAAACCAATGATGCATCTAATAATTGGATACCCTCCCTGTGAGAAGCTGTGGATAACTCACCCCTTCTAGTCCTAGAGTGCCGACAGTCCTACACTTTAATTATTACTAAATAACTAGCAATCTCAATAATGTCATACATTAGTTGTAAACATAATTAAAGGTCATGTTATTAAGACTTTACTTATGATGTGACAATAAAAGGGTTTTGGTCAAAATATACAAAACGAGATGCACATCGTACAAGCCTGCGATGCACAAGGCTCCACGAAACCCCCTATAAGAAGGTCCAAATAACTTGTCCCAATAATTAATTACGACTTTTATGATTTTGAAGGAATTTCAATTATGAATTTGATGCATTTTTAAACGCCTTTTATAAGAAAATCTTGAATTTCACTACAAGAAAATTGTGGTTTAGTGACACGCTAAAACACTGTGACTAAGTTACCAAAATCAAAGGTTACATGCAGTAAAAGAAAGAAGTCGTCGTTAAACTTTTAGGTCGGTTTGTCAAGAGAATCACTATTACTCTATTAGTATCATAAGGCTGCCCCCAGTAATGTATGCCGATCGACATACACGATCGATTACTTTTCGATCGTCCTTTTGCTGCTACTCGATCGTGGGGCATTTCTCTCCCCATTTGGTCGTCTAGGTGATCGATAGAAACTACACCATTAAATTACAAACTACACCATTAGTCACTCTCCTTTCTCTTTCTTTTTTTAAATTCATGTGTGTGTTTAGTGTGTGTTTAATGCGTGTGTGTGTTTAGTGTGTTTTTTTAATGTGTGTGTGTTTCTATAGGTTGAAGATAATGTTTTTTTTTTTTTTTTTTTTTTTTTTTTTTTTTTTTAAGTTTATTTGTAAAGTATTTTATAAAAGAAGGAAAATAAAAAAAAAATCGTCATGGTCGTTCTTATTGGGGCACCAAATTGTTTGAAGGTCGCTGGAGAAAGAAAGCTGACGTGGCAGAGAAAATAGAAGGGATTGAGTTGCATTACTGAGGGCAGCCTAATAGTTCTGTAAACACCCACTCTTGTTGGGTTAAAATTATGCCTACTTTTAGGAGTTTCATATTCATATTTTTAAATTAAAATCAATGACCAAACAATTTATTAATGTCTGTCTATTACACTCGGGAAGAGTATGTTGCTGCATACCTATTTAAATTTATAGTGACAGTATGATACTGAAAGTGTGAAAATCTATATATTTTAACGACACCCTTTCTAATGGTGACACTAACAAGTCAAGTTTGGTAACACTTGTTTTGTAAATGTCAGCTATATAAATGCACGTATATTGTTACTACTAGTGATTCACATTAATTACTGTAGGGCGAAATTGATGTATAACCAGATTATTATTTGTCCATGTCAGAAAGCACTAGAAGAAAAAGAGCATATGAGGTAGCATAGGGTCCAATATTAGCAATTTGCATAAGAAAAGTTACTACAACAGTTTTTGTTTCATAGAAGACAATTCAACGCACTCCCACTTGCATAGGCCGCTGAAAATTGCTTTGTTATACTCTACACTTTTTCAACTTAAAGGAAAAATGTAGAAAAATCTGTAAAAGTGACAATTAAGATGACATTTATTTTCAACTTAACATAATTTTGTGCCATATTGCTAACATTAGGCCATCAAATCATGTTTGGTTGAGTTTATCCTTTTGCATCCACTACACACCTGTATTCATCTATTTATCATTTTATTAAGAGTTAATTACATAAATGGTCACTCTGATTTGTCAGATTTTTTTTTTCACCGGGTCATGTCACTATGGTTTTATTTCATTATGGATCCAGTCCATTCGAAGTTAACTTTGTTAATGTGGTTATTAACTCAAAGGAATAATAATATTTACATATCTTTTTGAGGGTATTTTGGTCCTTTACCAACTTCATCTTCAACCTCTAACTTTTTATTCAAATACTCTTTTATCTTTTTATAAATCAAATGTCATTTTCGTTTCAACACGGATTCAACAAACTCATTTCAATATAATCAAACAAAGTATTATACTACCTACTAAATTAGATTAAAATCCACTATAAAAAGAATCAATATTTATCCTAATTATCAATCATTCTGATAAACCATCAAAAACTAAATCTCATCAACCCTAACATTAAATCAAGAACACACACCTATAAACATATAACATTTGGGACTTATTAGATGGTTCTTTCTAGAAAAAGAATCTAACAATAATTCACATACACATTGTGACGCGTCAACAATGGAAACCACCATCATTTACGACTACATGAATAATAGTCGCGAGATTCTTACAAGGATTAATTAAAACATCACCACCGGATTTTGTCACTCCCCAGCCAGATCTCGTCGTCACTGTCGATAAGTTTGATGTTTAGGGGTGTGCGGGGGGGGGGGGGGGGGGGGGGGGTGTTTCTGGAAGGTGTGTGTGAATCACGTGAGTAGGATGTTGACTTGTGATGATAATCATGATGTTTGCTTTTAGTTTTGTTCTTTTTACTAATGTATGTTTTATTTGTCAGGTATGTGTGGTTTAAGTTTGAAGACATGTTTCTAACTTTTATGTTTGTGAAGGTTTGTAAATGTGTGTTAGTTGACAAGTGTTGTAAGGGAAATCATAAGCTTTTTGAAACAATTTTAGATAGTTTTAGGTTTTGATTGGAGATGAGTACTAATTTACAGTGTAAAGTGGCTTGAAGATGATTGTTGAGTTTTTTTTAAACAAAAAAATTGTAAAGAAAGTTATGCCCTTGATTTAACAACCAAATTAACGAAGTTAACAGCGGATGGACTAGCTCCGTAATGAAATAAAACAATAGTGATATGACCCGACGAAAAAAGTTACAGCGACTGAACCCGCAAAACCATTTATGTAATTAACTCATTAATTAAACTTCACCAACATCTAATAATCAGTCATATCTCCTTGTACACATATCAATTCTTTCATGATATTACACCGTTTTAACCGCAGTTTCATTCCGATCTTGACAGCACTCGTCTCATCTGTTTTCATGCGCACCGAATATCGACTTGATCGAAATTGAAGATGTTGCGATCCAGTTGCGAAGTTAGAGTCGTATGACAAGATAACGGGACCTGTTCTAGCCAATGGTGTAGGTACCCATACTTGATCAACTTAAACCCTAATCTATGGTGACTTGGTGGTGGTGTGATGGTGTCGTTAGTTTTAGAGGAGAGAAAGAGAGGATAAGTTGTATTAGGATAAGAACACAAACTACACACAAAGCGCATACACACAAGTAAGGATAACTTAAACCCTTCCAACGCCTTCTTTAATGGGCTTGGACATGGGTTTGTTTCTTATAGACTAGGCTTATGGAGCTTATACTAATTAGACTAACACATATAGCCTATTAGATTTACTTAGTCCCTTTAGCTCGATACTAGACTATTACATTTACTATAACAATGTTACCTTGTTCCTAAACGTAGAATGACCATCACTTCTATTAATGATAACAATCTCCCCCTAAGGGATGTAATTCTTTAACTGCTTTGACGTGATTTAGTCTTCTTTTGTCTTGATCTTTGAACCTCGATTGTTGTAAGAGATTAGTCTTGATTCTTTGTTTCTTTATGCTTTGTGATCTTGCGATATAAATCTTTTGTCTTTTCTTGCCTTTGATCAACTTGATTAGATCTTGACTTTGGGGTAATACGTTTGTCTTTATTTTGATATCTTTGTATTGAATGTTCTTGATTTGAGCTTGGTTGAGGTGAAGATATTGATGTACATGGTGGTGCATAATGAGTGGCTTACATCATTGGTACCCCTACAACTAAAGTAGCTAATAATAATGTTAGGCCAATTGTTTATTGTGAATATTTGCTTAGAGAATTGATCCATTACGATTGTTCTACTGATGAATTTTCTAATTTCATTCACCTTGGTTGGGCAAATTAGTCGTTCAAATCCTGTTAGGGACAGTTATCAATAAATTGGATAAATCCAAGTAAAGACCTATGTCTTCATAAATCGATTCTTGAAAGGAATCTCCTTAGCAGGATTTTTAGCACTTACAAGTTTGGATATCGAGAGTATTTGAAGCATAGTGCTAACACTTTTTGAATATACACAAGGGTTATTCCCAGATTATATGCCATAGGTGTGCTAACAATAATTAGGTGTCACTTCACAGCTGTAGACCGTTTGAGACATAAGTAATCACTATTAAACTAAGCTTAATTCATTAATAATTAACGAAGTGACCTGCTGTCAGTGCTGTTTGATATTGATACTGGAAGGAATATCCATTCAATGATCGAGGATCACAAGTGTGAATAAAGTATGAATGTTCTAGCAAGATTACTAAGATTTTTGTAGGACTCTTAGAGTACAACTTGTGTTGTTGTTGATTAACGACAAGTGTAGACAGGCATGCATCCTACGAGTGAATGTTATTTGGCTCTAGACTCAATTTAGTGTGTTTTGGTTTAGTGAGCAGAGGCTGGAGCAGACTACCACCTTTTCAACATCAACACATCTCGAAGTGATAGGCCGATAGATTACATTGTGGAAAACTAGAAGGGGGGTTGAATAGTTTTACCAATTTAAAAATTCCTTTTAAATATTTAGATCGACTTATGTCAATCTATTTGGTTGTTTATGTTGGACGTTGATAGATAGATATATAAACGTGTAATGAAAGATAAAGAGTAACAAGCACATCACCACGACATAAGTTATTTATAGTGGTTCGGCTACAAGGACACCTTCCTTGCCCTACTCCACTCCCCGAGTCACCAACTCGAGAGTTCGTAAACACTACACCAACTCCTTATGGCGGAGAATCCTTCACAACGTCGCTTAACCTTTTTCCGGTACAAAGCTGAATACCGAGTTTCTTCACACCAAGGCGAACCACACCTAACACAACGTCGCCTACCCTTTATACGGTGCTAGGCTAACCACCGAGTTCTTTCACACCAAGGAGAACTAATCCTATCACAACGTCGCCTACCCTTTATTAGGTACTAGGCTAAGCACCTAGTTCTATTACTATGGAGGAACTACTACCCTTCACAACACAACACCTAATATCAAAGAGATCCACTCCTTGTTACTATACCATCAAGGATATCACCATCCTTGGAAATAAACAAATACTTATATGTATAACGATGCACCTCATCGATTATACGACCTAGGCATTCTTCCCAAATGCAACTTGATTTGATTCTTCGGCATCCTTCACTAATGCCTTAGACACAACGTTTGGCACCCTTCACTAATGCCTTCGTCTTGACACCTTTAGCATTCTTCACTAATGCTTTGACACGGATGATGAGCATCTTTCACTAATACTTTCATCTTGACACTTTCGGCATTCTTCACAAATGCCTTCAACCCAACATCTATGGAGAAAGTAAGAACTATCAACAAGAGAACCTTAGTTATCTTGATGATGACGAAGCATGGCAACTCATGGACTTGAGCTTGCTCGTCTTCAAGAAGTGGTGATCTTGCCTTTAAGAGGAACCTAGAAGATCACACAAAAACAAAAGACAAACTACATAAATCACTTGGATCTGAGGTTAGAGGGTTATAATACTTGGGGACGTATGTATGTAAAGTGGTGAGTAGAAAGGAAGAAATGGCTCTCTATTTATAGAGAAAATTCACTACTGTTCCCCGGATCCCACGGATCCCTACCACAAGGGATCCGGCTAGCACAAAGCCAGGGATCCGTGGAACGCTCCTCTTTGCCCATGGGTATTTTTGGTTATGGGTCATGGGTCATGGGTTATGGGTTGATCCATGGTTTTCTTTCTGGATACAATGAACTTGGTTAAGTGGTATATATAAAACCATGGGTTATGGGTCAATACCATTTGATAGTTTTTACCCATTTTAGTATTTACATGTTTTTACCCATTTTAGTATACTTAGTTTAAGTATATGCTAACCCAATATGTAAACACTAGTTATTGTACATATGTATTATAAAATCACTTATACTTGTTTTAGTGTTTTATGTGAAAACTTAAGTGTGTTAGGAAACTATTAACTCAAACTTATTTACGTATTCTATTTGTTTCGTTAAAATGATTTTACGTTTGTTATCGAAAAAACATTAGAAGATCGTAAAATTTAAATAAACGTTTTTACGGCTTATTTGTATTGACAATCTCCCCCTTTTTGTTGATGACAAAACATAAAATTATTTTAAGGAAAAGCTAAAATTCATAAAAGTTTGAATTTGTAGTTTTTACTTTCTTCTCCCCTTTTTTGTCGAAACAAAAAGTGTTAAAATAAACTAACACAATTTAAAAAAAAATGTAAAAATGTAAAGAGAGCAAGTGACGGGAATGGTACTCGTCTTAACTCTCCCTTGACGAGTCCATCCCTTTGAAAGGGCGTCAAGGACATGACGTAAAATAAACTAATTGTGTTTGCAATTATGTTTGCAAATGGTTCGTCTAAGTGACGAGAACGTGCTCCCCCTTTGAAGATTGCAAAGTTGCAATGGGGTGTCATGAAGTATAGTCCAAAATCGGATTAAGTTGCAAATGTTTTTGTAATATCGTTTGACACAAAGCTCCCCCTAGCTTTATGGTGTCAAAATCTTCATGTGTATTTTGAAAATCTACAAAGTAAAGGTTAGAAAACAAGAGTATAGTGCATAATTTCCTACAAATAAAACTCAAGTTAGTAGAAATTTGTGCTTCTGTACCACGGATCCCACGGTTCCCTTCTTGTAGGGATCCGTCTAGGCATTTTGGAGGGATCCGGCTGTCTGTTGACAGTTTCTTCAGCAATGAGAGCTAATGAAGATGTGAAGTAGTATATGATATAGCAACCACAAAACACAAAGCACATAACAATTATGGCATATAGATATTCATTCAATAAAAACAAGAGATGATCGACCAAATCTCTAAAACTAAGAGAATGAACTAGCCATATAAGTGCTATTAATGCTAATGAGTTACCCAAACTCTAGATTCAACTAAAAGCTTAATGATGATCAAGAATGAGATAGGTTTCCTAAACATTCTAAGTTTGAGCTTGTGACTTATGATGCTCATTGTAGTTTAGGTTTGTTGATCTATTCGAAACGTTCGAGGAGGTGATAAAACATGAAACGTTGCTCTTCACGTAGTTCATGTATCAACCATTCAATATGTTTACAATGATAGCAATCCTTGTCGTGGTTTTGAATTTCTTGAAGTGGAAGTTCAAGTGAAATGGGTTGAGGATCTTCAAATGAAGGAGGAATTGGTGGAGGCTCATTAAGTGATGGATCTACAATGTTTGATGGTGGAGGTAAAGAAGCATCAACTTCCATGTGGTCGGGTGGTTGCCTTTGATGTCTTTTCATAATCCAAAATTGACTATTGGGGGGAATGAGAGAGTTTAATGTTGGAGCAAGTGTTGATTTAACACTGTGGAAAACTAGAAGGGGGGGTTGAATAGTTTTACCATTTAAAACTTCCTTTTAAATTATTTAGATCGACTTATGTCAATCTATTTGGTTGTGTGTGTTGGATGTTGATAAACAAGCATATAAAGATATGTAATGAAAAGATAAGAGTAAGAAGCACAAAACCACAATGCAAGTATTTATAGTGGTTCGGCTACAAGGACACCTTCCTTGCCCTACTCCACTCCCCGAGTCACCTACTCGAGAGTTTGTAATCACTACACCAATCTCCTTATGGCGGAGAAGCCTTCACAACGTCGCTTAACCTTTTTCCGGTACAAAGCTAAATACCGAGTTCTTTCACACCAAGGCGAACCACACCTAACACAACGTCGCCTACCCTTTATACGGTGCTAGGCTAACCACCGAGTTCTTTCACACCTTAGGTGAACTACACCTTCACAACGTCGCCTACCCTTTATTAGGTACTAGGCTAAGCACCTAGTTCCATTGCAATGGAGGAACTACTACCACACTACACCAACGACTAATCCCAAAGGAGATCTACTCCTTTACAACATCATCAAGGACATCAATATCCTTGGATCTAATGCTAGACTATCTAGTACATCGAAACACACCATATCGAATGTACATCTAAGGCACCTTTCCCTAATGCCTTTGATTAGATCTACAAGACACCTTTCACTAATGTCTTTGATTAGATCTACAAGACACTTTTCACTAATGTCTTGTGTCTTTACTTCTAAGCACCTTTCACTAATGCTTCTTGTCTTGACTTCTAAGCACCTACCACAAGTGATTATCCTATAGACGATAGATACCTTTCACTACTATCTTCGTCTTGACACTTGAGACATCTTTTACTAATGTCTTTAACACTACGCTTCTTTGAAGAAAGAAAAGGATCATCAACAAGAGGACTTCAATAGCCTTGATGATGAGGAAGCTTGGCAACTCATGGACTTGAGCTTGCTCGACTTCAAAGGTGGTGATCTTCCCTCTAAGAGGAACCTAAAAGATCACACAAAAACAAAACTACAAACATAGATCTCTTGGATCTAAGGTTAGTGAGATTTAACTCAGAGGAGAAAGTATGTTGGAGAGGGGTGAGATATAATGAAGAAATGGCTCACTATTTATAGAGGAAAAACCTACTGTTTCCCCGGATCCCACGGATCCCTTCCACTTGGGATCCGGCTAGCACAAAGCTAGGGATCCGTGGTCCGCTCCTCTTTGCCCATGGGTATTTTGGGTTATGGGTCATGGGTCATGGGTTATGGGTTGATCCATGGTTTTCAATCTAGATACAATGTACCTTAAGGATACATTGAACTTGTGTAAGTGGTATATATAAAACCATGGGTTATGGGTCAAAAACCATTTGCTAGTTTTTATCTATTTAGTATATACTTGCTTTTACCCATTTTAGTATATACTTGTTTTTACCCATTTTAGTGTACTTAATATAAGTATGTATTAACCCAATATGTAAACACTAGTTGTTGTACATATGTATCTAACTCATAGAGTTACTTAAACTTGTTAAGTCAATATGTAAACACTAGTTGTTGTACATGTGTATCTAAAATATAAAATCACTTAATCTTGTTATAGTGTTTTATGTGAAAACGTAAGTGTGTTATAAAACTATTAGTTCAAACCATTTACGTATTTTATTTGTTTCGTTAATATGATTTTACTTTTGTTATCGAAAAAACATTAGAAGATCGTAAAATATAAATAAACGTTTTTACGGCTTATTTGTATTAACAATCTCCCCCTTTTTGTTGATGACAAAACATAAAATTATTTTAAGGAAAAGCTAAAATTCGTAAACGTTTGAATTTGTAGTTTTTACTTTCTTCTCCCCCTTTTTGTCGAAACAAAAAGTGTTTGAAGAAAAGCAACACATTGTTTTTTTTTTAAAAAAAACATGTGAAAGAAAACAAAATAAAGAGTAAGTAACGGGAATAGATCTCGTCTTACTCCCCCTTGACGAGTCCATCCCTATGTAAGGGCGTCAAGAAAATAATTTTAATCTAGATCATTAGCAACTAAGTTTGCTCCCCCTAGATGATTGCAACTTTGCAAAGGGAAGTTATGAAAAGTAAATCTAGTATTGCAAGTAATTTGCAATGTATTGCTTTGACATAAAGCTCCCCCTAGCTTTAGGATGTCAAAGTCTTCATGTGTGAATTGAAATACTACAAAACAAAGGTTAGAAAGCAAGTATAATTCGCAATTTCCTGCAAATGTGATGCAAGTTAGTAAAAGAAAATTTCTTGTTTTCACGGATCCCGCGGTTCCCTCCTAGTAGGGATCCGTCTAGACTATTCTGAGGGATCCGTATCAGCTGATCAAATTCAGCAAAGGTGAAATAACAAATAATGTTATCACATAAATGAGATATGAAAGCAAAGTAATCATATGCTCAACAAAATAACAAGTAGCATGTAATTCCATTTAATAAAACAAGAGTTATGAAATACATGACTCAAAAATAAGAAAATAGACAATACATAACTAGGAATTTCTTAGACCAACTAATGCTTGAAGCTTAGACACCACTTTAATCTTCTAGCTCAAGTTATGTTTGGGTTTAATCTCGTCGAAACGTTCGAGGAGATGATAGAACATGAAACGTTGGTCTTCTCGTACTTCATGTATCAAACTTTCAACATGTTGACAATGATAGCAATTTTTGTCATGGCTAGGTAGTGGTGGTGGATGAAATGAAGTGGCTTGATTCAAAGGATCAATTGAAGTGGTTTGAGGAGCCTCGAATGATGGAGGGATTGGTGGAGGTCCATTTAGGAATGGTTTGATCAAGAATGATGATGGTGGTAAAGATGTGTCAACTTCCATAAGGTCGGGTGGTTGACTTTGATGATTTCTTATAATCCAAATGGGATTATATGATGGAAACGGCGAAAAGGGAGCCGGAGCAAGTGTTGACTCAACACCTTGATTTTGAATCATTGTTCCTCCTAATGAGGAGAATGTTGTCGGCGGAAGCGGATGAGACGGCCTAGGTGGCAAGTCCTCTAAATTGTAGAGGTGAGGTGATGATTTTGGGGATGTAAAAGAGATAGCTCTAGGAATCAAAGGTGATGGTTTAGTGGAAATGATATTGTTTGGCCTAGGAGGTATTGTTGTGTTTGGTATAGGTAATTTTGTGGGTACTAACCTTCTAGGAATTGGTTTGATTGGATGATGAAGGTTTGTTGGTTTGACCGGAGATGATTCGGTTGAAGAGATTTCGTGTACAACACGAGCCCTTTTGATGGGTGGTTCTTTGGTGGATAGGTTGTTACTTGGGGTTTTTCTCATGATGAGATGATTTGAAGGGATTGCAAAAGCTGAAAGTTAGGATGAGGGTGATGACTATGGAGATCCTAACAAGGTGGTTTATAAACAAAGAGATTTGGAAAGTGCATTTAAGCCTTAAGCCACTAAGATTCATTGGAATGTGATGATTAGCATGCACAAGAGTCAACTACAGAGGTTGTGCTGTTCTAGGAACTCATTTAAGATGAGATGGAGTGTTTGAGTTAGGAATATGAGTTGAAATGATTGTTTTACCAAGATTTGTCATAGACTGTCATCCGGATCCCACGGTTCCCTTCTCAGAGGGATCCGTCTAGGCTAGTTCTAGGGATCCGGCATTCAGCAGTTTATGAAAGAGTGGAAATGATGTTTCTAAGATCCTAGACCTACATCACCTTGAGTGTTTCAGTTCTCTCAAGTGTTTTAAATGAAGGGGTGCTTAAGTGTTTGAAGGCAATGAGTTGTGTAGCTAATGATTGTTATTTATGGAAGGATTTGGAACTTTCAAAAAATACCAATGGATGACCAAGGATGACATTAAAGATGTCAATTGAAGTTAAATGAAACTAAATGATCCTAGAGATCAGGTTGTGTCTTAGGATTATGTTTTGGAAAATATCCTAATGGTTATGAGATGGGAAAAACTAGGATTTGATCAACTTTGATCAATTTTGAGGTGAGATTGATTAATGATCAATATTGTCATAATCGAAGGATTTCTAACCTAGTTGTGAGAGATCATATAAGAAGAATAAAGTGTGAGTTTTGGGAGCGGAAGAGTGATGGATTTGAAATGGTAGATCTAACAGAGCCTTAGAATGTGATCTATGTGAGTTGGAAAGTGTAGGAAAGGTTAACCTATCTTGATAAAGTCTTAATTAATCTTAAGACACTATGTTTAGCTTAGTGTGAGGTGTTCTAAGGGATGTGTTTGACATATAATGCTTGCAATTGCATTTTCTGTTTTGCCGGATCCCACGGTTCCCTAGATGTAGGGATCCGTTTAGTACAACATTTGGGATCCGTCTATCTGCTAGACAGAACCTTTACTAAAGGTATGCAATGATCATGACAGTGCATTATATTCCAAGCTTTGTTTAAAGGAGTTCTAAAACTAGGATATCAAATGTAAGATGTGTTATTTCATGAAGGAGATAGGATTACATTGATAACTAATGAGTAGAGTAGAATTGATCCTATTTGACTATTCTAGGTTCCTTGAGTGTCTTCACTAGGAGGATCATTATGTGATTGATGGGTCCTGGTGGAATCATGAATGAAGAAAGTCTTCATGAGAGATATGTTTAGCGGTTCCATCATCTTGTTCACAAGTACGTACAACGGACTTTGAAATTGAGGATGGAAGTGCATAACATTGTGATAGAGGCGTGTCAAGAACATTCCATAAGGGATGAGTTTATTCTTGGAGCCTTGAAGATTTGCAATTCGCCTTGCGAAGAAATAGGCGAGATTGTATGGTTGTTGTGTTAGCAAACAGTACAACATGTGAGCACAACAAGCAGGAAGAATATCTCGATTACCCCTAAGACTCCAAACATTTTCACGTAGAATAAGAGCAGCAGGCTTATACTCTTCTCGGATATCTCGTGTATGGATAATGTTTGGATTGGAGTAATATGGTCGAGGTTTGCATATCATGCGTGTTAATTCTTCCGGAGAGGGTATGTGTGAACAATATGAGCTATTTTCTTCACGAAAATTGAAGAGAGAATCAAGAGACCAATCTTCGGTGAAGGCACATTGTCCATGGTTTGGAATTCGGAGGATGTGAGCAAAATGCCCAAGGCTTAAAGTGAATTTTTGGTTTTTGATATAAAACCAAAGAGATAAAGAGCGATCCTCGTTACGAACGAGTTCCACTTGACGGAAGAATTCCATTATGAACCTTGGACATATCTTCTCGTTAATTTCAAGAAGACATTCTAGTCCTATGGCTCGGAAGGAGGTATTGATACCTTCTTCGAATTGTAGAGAGGTGTCTACAATACGTCCTTCATGGAAGTGACGGTTTTCGAGATTATTGAACCCACAGACATGATTGCCAGGTGTGTTGGGCTCAAGGGAAATGTTCGGGGTGTAGACGCTAGTGAGTGAAAAATCAAACTCGTATTCATGCGTCATAGTTGAACCTATAGAAGTGATGGGTTAATAAGGGAAGACGTTTATGGTCAACCTATAATAATCTAACGTTTTTACTAGATATTCTATTAACAATTAGTATTTAGATAACTCATGGTTTTGAAGCTCTAGTGGATTATTATTATTTAGAAAGATAGTGATTTTTAATCTTGTATGAAAACTGTTTTCCAGTAGGACGGATCCCACGGTTCCTTTTCAAAAGGGATCCGGCTAGTGTAACTTCCGGGATCCGTGGATCTGTAGTAACAGAACCAGTTTTAATAAAATAAAAAAACATAGGTTTTACGATTATTGTACCATGAAGTATGTTTTATCCTACATTTTCTTTTAGCATGCATACATGACATCTAATGTAACACGAAAGAATATAACACATATAGATAAAAAAAAATGAAACACACATAATAACACAAACATCCTAGATAGAATAGATAATTAATAATATTGCATTTCAATGCTAAGGATGATACAAAGGATTGGGTAAATGACCCCAATATAGATTAACAACACAAAGTAAATGTCTCCGTATGTGAACTTCATCATAGGGAACACAAGTGCGATGAGTGTTAGGGCGATGAGCACGAGTGTGATGTAAACCATGTTGATCACGGATCTTCTTGGTTTAGGAAGAGATGGAATGAGGAAGAAGATGAAGTTTTTGAATGAGAGGGAATTTTTGAAATTGGAAAATTTGAAAAAGTAAGGATTGAAAAAGTGGGCGTCGAGTGGGTTTATTAATAGGGAAGGAGGAATTTTTGAAAATCGTGTTTTTGTTTTATTAGAAGAAATAAAGCATAAGCTCTATATACTATGACTATAGACGAGAAAAATAACACGTATGTGAGAAACAGGCTTCCTAACGAAGCTACATGTAAATCATGTGTAAACACAAAAATCTACTCAAATAAAAGCCTAGCAAATAACACTTATATACTAAACACATATCATTTAGATATAAGTAGAAAGTCATACCTCGAATGCACTTAGGAATGTCTTTTACAAATGACAAATGTCACTTAGACGATTCCCGCTCCTTTGCGTCTAAGATACCTTCTTAAGGAAGGTATTCTTGTTACCAAGCAACTCCTAAAGCTTGGTGGGTATGGGCTTTGACTAATCAATATCACAAGGAAGATTAGTGCAATTAAAAAATATATATAAAAAAAAATGTTGTTATCATCTCAACATCCAAACATATAGTTTTTGAAAAACATGGTGTTTGTTTTTATAAAAAAACTTCTTTGTAGTTTTCAATTAACTATGGATCGTATCAAGTTTTTAAAGTACAATATACTTCAAGAAACTCGGTAACGAAGCTCTGATACCAATTGTGGAAAACTAGAAGGGGGGGTTGAATAGTTTTACCATTTAAAACTTCCTTTTAAATTATTTAGATCGACTTATGTCAATCTATTTGGTTGTGTGTGTTGGATGTTGATAAACAAGCATATAAAGATATGTAATGAAAAGATAAGAGTAAGAAGCACAAAACCACAACGCAAGTATTTATAGTGGTTCGGCTACAAGGACACCTTCCTTGCCCTACTCCACTCCCTGAGTCACCTACTCGAGAGTTTGTAATCACTACACCAATCTCCTTATGGCGGAGAAGCCTTCACAACGTCGCTTAACCTTTTTCCGGTACAATGCTAAATACCGAGTTCTTTCACACCAAGGCGAACCACACCTAACACAACGTCGCCTACCCTTTATACGGTGCTAGGCTAACCACCGAGTTCTTTCACACCTTAGGTGAACTACACCTTCACAACGTCGCCTACCCTTTATTAGGTACTAGGCTAAGCACCTAGTTCCATTGCAATGGAGGAACTACTACCACACTACACCAACGACTAATCCCAAAGGAGATCTACTCCTTTACAACATCATCAAGGACATCAATATCCTTGTATATAATGCTAGACTATCTAGTACATCGAAACACACCATATCGAATGTACATCTAAGGCACCTTTCACTAATGCCTTTGATTAGATCTACAAGACACCTTTCACTAATGTCTTTGATTAGATCTACAAGACACTTTTCACTAATGTCTTGTGTCTTTACTTCTAAGCACCTTTCACTAATGCTTCTTGTCTTGACTTCTAAGCACCTACCACAAGTGCTTATCCTATAGACGATAGATACCTTTCACTACTATCTTCGTCTTGACACTTGAGACATCTTTTACTAATGTCTTTAACACTACGCTTCTTTGAAGAAAGAAAAGGATCATCAACAAGAGGACTTCAATAGCCTTGATGATGAGGAAGCTTGGCAACTCATGGACTTGAGCTTGCTCGACTTCAAAGGTGGTGATCTTCCCTTTAAGAGGAACCTAAAAGATCACACAAAAACAAAACTACAAACATAGATCTCTTGGATCTAAGGTTAGTGAGATTTAACTCAGAGGAGAAAGTATGTTGGAGAGGGGTGAGATATAATGAAGAAATGGCTCACTATTTATAGAGGAAAAACCTACTGTTTCCCCGGATCCCACGGATCCCTTCCACTTGGGATCCGGCTAGCACAAAGCTAGGGATCCGTGGTCCGCTCCTCTTTGCCCATGGGTATTTTGGGTTATGGGTCATGGGTCATGGGTTATGGGTTGATCCATGGTTTTCAATCTAGATACAATGTACCTTAAGGATACATTGAACTTGTGTAAGTGGTATATATAAAACCATGGGTTATGGGTCAAAAACCATTTGCTAGTTTTTATCTATTTAGTATATACTTGCTTTTACCCATTTTTGTATATACTTGTTTTTACCCATTTTAGTGTACTTAATATAAGTATGTATTAACCCAATATGTAAACACTAGTTGTTGTACATATGTATCTAACTCATAGAGTTACTTAAACTTGTTAAGCCAATATGTAAACACTAGTTGTTGTACATGTGTATCTAGAATATAAAATCACTTAATCTTGTTATAGTGTTTTATGTGAAAACGTAAGTGTGTTATAAAACTATTAGTTCAAACCATTTACGTATTTTATTTGTTTCGTTAATATGATTTTACTTTTGTTATCGACAAAACATTAGAAGATCGTAAAATATAAATAAACGTTTTTACGGCTTATTTGTATTAACAAACACTTTGATTTTGTTGTTCACCCTTTTCAAGTGAATTTGTTGGTAGTGGTGGAAGATGAGATGGCCAAGGAGGTAAGTCTTCTGCATTGTGAGAATGTGGAGATGATTGTGAGGTGGCTCTAGGCACTAATGATATTGGTTATGTTGTGGAGGGTGAAATCCTAGCGGGAACAATCTTCTTGGGGATTAGTTTGATTGGTTTCCTTGGTGTAGGGGAAATCCTAGCATTAGTGGACTTAACCGGAGATGATTCGGTTGAGGAAACTTCGTGTATGATCTTAGCAAGTTTCTTGGGTGGTTCTTGAGTGGATGAGTTACCACTAGGAGCCTTTCTCATGATAAAATGACTAAGGGAGATGGTTGTAATTGCTAATAATTGTGTTTATGTTTGATGACTAAAGTGTTCTTAGCAATATGGCTTATAAAGGGAAGAACTTGGCAAGTGCATTTAAGACTTAAGCCACTAAGATTCTTGGAAATGTGATGATTAACATGTACAAGGTTGAAGTTCAGAGTTTCACTGATCTAGGAACTCATTTAAGATGAGATGGAGTGTTTGAGTTAGGAAGATGAATTGAGATGATTGTTTTAGCAATGTTAGACATAAACTGTCACCCGGATCCCACGGTTCCCTCCTTGGAGGGATCCGGCTAGGCTAATCTTGGGGATCCGGCTCTCAGCAGTTATGACAGGTTTGAAATGAGTTTTCTAGGAGCTAAAGCCTATCTTATTTTGAGTGTTTCAGTTCTCCTAGGTGTTTTAAGATGTGAGGGTACTTGAATGATCAAAGGTAATAAGTGTTATAGCAAATGATTGCTTGTTATGGAAAGGAGATGGGACAAGATGACTACCAATGGATGTCCAAGAATAACACTAAGAGTTTTGGTGGTGTCAAGTCATAATAAATGATCCTAGTGATCAGATTTTAGCTTGAGGTAAAATTTGAAAAATTCTTAAAAATCACAAAAAAAAAAAAAAAAATTTGTCTCACTTTGAGATAAAAATGATTAGAAACAATTTCCTAAAATTGTTTAATTTGTCCACTTAAGTGTTTTGAAAGATGAGAAGCAGTTTGTGAGTATTGAAGCGGAAATATGGTGAGTTTTGATGTGTTGATAAATCAAGAGGCATTTTGACTAAGATCTTAAGCCTTTAGTGAGTCTAAAACTTTCTCATCCTTGAAGTGGTTTTAGTTGGATTCTAAAATCATATGCTTAGCTAATGTGATGTTATCTAGAAAGTTATCTTGATGCAAGGAATGCAGTATTACTAATCTGATGTCACGGATCCCACGGTTCCCTCAAGGGAGGGATCCGGCTAGGCTAATCCTGGGGATCCGGTATCTGCAGATCAGAATCTTCACAGAAATGATGTGCACATTTTGCACACTAATAAATCTATAAACCAAGCAATAGGAACAAGCATGTCATCACAGAACACCTCTTATAAAAGCATGATAAAGTAACAATATCCAAATTACCATAAACCAAAAAGTGCTAAAACGTAATCATCCAAACATAAAATAAAGGAAAACAAGCATATTCCTATTGTCTCTTTCATCAATCATTTCTTTTCCTTTTTGACGGCTTAGTGAAGTTGTAAGCGAGGTTTTGAATCATGCCCCTCAATTGTTTAAATTCCGCGGTCTCGTTTGGAATGGTTGGAAGTTGTTCATAGTAGTCAAAGGGTTCTAATTTGATGTTGGCTATGGGGTCGACGTCTTCCTCATCTTCATCTTCTTCTTCACCGGCCGAGGAGTTCGAGAGGGCTTTAGGTTTCTTTCCATTGACCTTGAAGCATTTAGAGGGTATTTTGGTAAGAGGTACCATTACATGATCGACAAAGAAATGATCATTGTTGATAGGGGATGGTTACAATGCACTAACATACTTACAAAGTCGTGTTAGGAGCATACCATATGGAAGTACCATGTTGGAAGCTTTGAATACCCCAACCATTCTCCTTACCATGTAATAGGCGAGATTAAATGGCTTTTGGTGGATAAGACAATAGATCATTTGCACAAGACATGCGTTTGGATGATCTTTGTTTCCAACTAGGCTTATGACGTTTTCCCTAAGGATTTCTTCCCAATTTTTAAATATGGGATGCATTTCGAAAAGTTCCATTTGAAAAGGATTATAGTGAATGACCTTCTTGTTTTGGTCGAGACGGGATTGGTCGGTTCTTATTTTGAAGATGGTGTCTCGGATGGTTTCAGGTTCATCAAGAGGAGTATGGTACATTGGTTTAGAATCAAGTGCAAGGTTTTGAGTATTGATTGTCCAATCTTGAGAGTACATACAAATTCCTTCACAAGGAATGCGAAGAATTTGAGCAAAGGTGTTGAGAGGAAGAAGGAGTTTTCGTGTATTGATGATGAAAGCGATTAAAATGCTATCATCGGCGTTTCGAATGATTCTAATGCTTTTATAATACTCAAAGATGAAGACCAGACAAATTTGTTCATCAATGTCAAGAAGACAATCAAAATTGATTGCCGAGAAGACTTGACGAATGTCGGTATCCTCAAGGAAACATTCCTTGATTACACGACCTTCGTGGATAACTCGTTTTTCGAGTTTTTTGAAGACCTTGCGGTCGGTTTTTGAGAATTCCTCGTTACGATAATAATGAGTGAGGTAATGGACGGTATCATGATGATCTTGTTGAGTGGCTTTAGGCATGGTTGGTCCTAAAAACACAAAATTTTCAATTAGGTAAGATTAGTTGGGATGGGTTTATGGTTTTGATTTGTATTAACAATGTTGTGAACACAATGTGATTTTGTTAAAAACCCTTTTTCATGATTAATTTGAAAAGCCCTAATTAAATTAATTGATTAGAAATTAAGAAACCATAAACCCTAGGATGAGGATGATGAAGATTAGAACAAGTTAATGTAATTACTTACAATGGTGTTCTAAGAAGGAATACTTGAGAGTATGGAAGCCAATGAGGATGAATTCAGTAGCTTAGTCGTTTTTGTGTTATGTGAATAGAGGGAAAAAGATCAGTGGTGATTTTTTTTTGAAAGCGTATAACTGAGTTCTGTTCCACGGTTCCCCCGGACCCCTTGTATTTGGGATCCGGCTAGTACAACTAGAGGGATCCGGCTACTGTGGACAGAAAAAGGGTTGTTTGGCATTATTTTTGTAGTAGGCTCATAACTAGCAAAAAAAAAAATAGTTTGGAAGTATTAGATGAGGATTGTTTATGGATGACGGGTTTTGATGAATCACATATCAAGGGTTCATATGTGACAACGGCGTTAGTTAGACGAATCAAGAGGAATACCATTCCTGATGATGAAAAAGACGGAGAAATGACGAAAGAGACTTCTTATGATGCTAGTAATTTTTAAACAAAGAAAACTATGAAATAAATTAAACTCATGTAACCTATCTAATGAAAAGTAGAACATACCTCTATGCTTCTTGGTTTGGCGTAATACCAAAAATACTTCATGAGCTTTTAAAGTAATCCTTTGTACTTGGTGTACGTAAGTTGTGATTACTTTTTAGATCCTTCCTTGAATGTTGACTTCATTATTCTTTGAATAGAGATGAAGATTTTTGGAGAGATTCTAGCATGAAGGTTTCTTAAAAAAAATTGTTAGAATGATCTATCAATGTCCAACAAAATGATTTAAAAGAAATATGACCCTTAAAAAAAATCCTTCTTTGTAGTTTTCAAACATACACGGATCGTATCAAGTCTTTAAAGTACAACATACATCAAGTCTTTAAAGTACAACATACTTTAAGAAACTTGGTAACAAAGCTCTGATGCCAATTTTGGAAAACTAGAAGGGGAGGTTGAATATTTTTACCAATTTAAAACTTCATTTTAAATATTTAGATCGACTTATGTCAATCTATTTGGTTGTTTATGTTGGACGTTGATAGATAGATATATAAACGTGTAATGAAAGATAAAGAGTAAGAAGCACATCACCACGACACAAGTTATTTATAGTGGTTCGGCTACAAGGACACCTTCCTTGCCCTACTCCACTCCCTGAGTCACCTACTCGAGAGTTCGTAAACACTACACCAACTCCTTATGGCGGAGAAGCCTTCACAACGTCGCTTAACCTTTTTCCGGTACAAAACTAAATACCGACTTTCTTCACACCAAGGCGAACCACACCTAACAAAACGTCGCCTACCCTTTATACGGTGCTAGGCTAATCACTGAGTTCTTTCACACCAAGGAGAACTAATCCTATCACAACGTCGCCTACCCTTTATTAGGTACTAGGCTAAGAACCTAGTTCCATTACTATGGAGGAACTACTACCCTTCACAACACAACACCTAATATCAAGGAGATCCACTCCTTGTTACAATACCATCAAGGATATCACCATCCTTGGAAATAAACAAATACTTATACGTATAACGATGCACCTCATCGATTATACGACCTAGGCATTCTTCCCAAATGCGACTTGATTTGATTCTTCGGCATCCTTCACTAATGCCTTAGACACAACGTTTGGCACCTTTCACTAATGCCTTCGTCTTGACACCTTTAGCATTCTTCACTAATGCTTTGACACGGATGATGAGCATCTTTCACTAATGCTTTCATCTTGACACTTTCGGCATTCTTCACAAATGCCTTCAACCCAACATCTATGGAGAAAGTAAGAACTATCAACAAGAGAACCTTAGTTATCTTGATGATGACGAAGCATGGCAACTCATGGACTTGAGCTTGCTCGTCTTCAAGAAGTGGTGATCTTGCCTTTAAGAGGAACCTAGAAGATCACACAAAAACAAAAGACAAACTACATAGATCACTTGGATCTGAGGTTAGAGGGTTATAATAGTTGGGGAAGTATGTATGTAAAGTGGTGAGTAGAAAGGAAGAAATGGCTCTCTATTTATAGAGAAAATTCTCTACTGTTCCCCGGATCCCACGGATCCCTACCACAAGGGATCCGGCTAGCACAAATCCAGGGATCCGTGGAACGCTCCTTTTTGCCCATGGGTATTTTTGGTTATGGGTCATGGGTTATGGGTTGATCCATGAATTTCTTTCTAGATACAATGAACTTGGTTAAGTGGTATATATAAAACCATAGGTTATGGGTCAATACCATTTGCTAGTTTTTACCCATTTTAGTATTTACATGTTTTTACCCATTTTAGTATACTTAGTTTAAGTATATGCTCACCCAATATGTAAACACTAGTTGTTGTACATATGTATCATAAAATCACTTATACTTGTTTTAGTGTTTTATGTGAAAACGTAAGTGTGTTAGGAAACTATTAACTCAAACTTATTTACGTATTCTATTTATTTCGTTAAAATGATTTTACATTTGTTATCGACAAAACATTAGAAGATCGTAAAATATAAATAAACGTTTTTACGGCTTATTTGTATTAACATACATGTTTAATCTTCGTGAGAAAAGAAAGAATAATATGTTGAGAGAAATTTGAGTAGTTAGGAATGGGTTATGAATTGCATCACTAGGTACATGATGTTTGTCTTTAATAACAGTATCATATTTGTGATAACCGATAGCATATGTATTGATCTGGTTATTGTCCAGATTTTTTTGAGGGCTCATTTCTTTTCACCCTTACATTAACATTTCTTTTATATTCTTCAACCCTTAAATTCCCTTTTACTCATGCATCTGCATTTACTTTTTACCTACGTACTTGAAATTATTACCCATCACGGTACAATTCTATTCAGAATGATCACTTTTGAGTCGAGCTTTAACTTTGCTGATTCAACAACGATCTTTAAACATTTGATCACATTTTAATCGCGTTTTATCCCCCTAGAAAATAGCATATCCGTGATATTTTTTTATATTAACTGATTAAACGATGTGTTTATAACTTGGAAGAAACTTCATTACTAGTCATCAATCACGAGTGAGACGATATAGCAAAAGGGCCATAACAAGAATTTTGAATATCTTTTCGAGAGAACAACGGGTCATTTAATACAAATATTTCATAGCTACAAAGATCAGTGTCGTCAGAGCCAATGATCAATGTAGTGTTCGTCGGAAGAGAGAACTTTAAGAAGGAACATTTTGATTTAATACTTCCCCTTTAAGAAAGCATATTTTGATTTAATACTTCCCCTTTAAGAAAGAACATTTTGATTTAATATGTTGAGGGTTTGGAAGGAGTTATATTAAGCACAAAGAGTTTTGAAAGATTCTGAAAAATCCTTTTGATAAATCATGAAAAGGTGCTCAAGATGACGATGATTTCTCACCAAGTATATTTTTCTTTTGATAGGCACTACACCTATATATATTTTGGAAGTGAGTTGTGAACTGAAATGTACACAAATCATTTTTAAGAAATGAGTTTTTGATTGAAATCTTTTCATTTATTTATACGCGAACTTTCATTTGTAAAAGATTTCAAAAGTAAAGCACGAATTCTAAGCCAAAATACTTAGAAGTAATTGATCTTTTTGAAAAATTTAAAGGTTTTGAAAATCTAAATAATTGGAGTAAATGTTTCAAGATCAAGAAGATTTATCTTCTTTTTAATAAGTTAAATGCACTGACACGTACATTCTCCTTTCTTTAAAAAGCGAGTTCTGATCTGAAGTAATCAGAAGTCATAGTTTGAAGCGCAGGTTTCGTACTGAAGTATACAAAAGCCATTTATAGAATTTAGAAACGACACGTTTTAGAAAACATTATTTTTGAAAAATAGAAACTCTCGCTCAAGCATATTTACATCTCTGTATCATTGTTGAATGACAGTTACAAAAACGTAAATACTATCGATTATAAGAGAGACATGTCGTGAGAAGAATGTTTTTGGATTTTGGATATTTTATATTTTTGTATTTTGTTTTTGTTGGTTTTTTAAATTTGTATTTGGTTTTTCAAAAATATTTACAGTGAAGCTTTTTGATCTATGATTCATGAATATTCGAGAAGACTTTCTAACTACTCGGGAGTTAGTTTTTACATTCCAATTCAATGAACTAGATACTTAAACCTTTTGTTGAGATTACGTGTAACTACTATCAAGTGTCGGTCATTAACTATGTAACATGTTGTTAAGTATTTAGGCTTATATGTTACTAATTATGTCTAGGCTAATGAAGTAAGCCCATGGGCCTTAGAGAAAGCCCAAATGTGTAAGAGGAAGGGACTAGATGTGTTGCCCTAGCTCCCTCTCCTGTAAGTACTCTTGTAACTCTCATTTGAGAGTGTTGGTTCTTTCATATTGATACTAAACATTTGTTATTCTTGTGTGTGAAAGTATCGACCATTATACTCCTTTCTCTTATCATTCCTATCATTGTTATGCTTGTGTTATCATTATTATGGTGACCTAATAGTGGTATCAATTGCCAAATAGTTGTTTGGAACGTGTTTTGTTTAATTTTTTGGTTATACGTAACACCTTTCTTTTGGAAGGGCTTTGGTAAATAGATCAGCATATTGGTATTCCGTCCTCATGAAGTGTAATTCAACAGTAACTTGTTCTACGTGTTCCTTTATTAATTTTGTTGGATTGCTATATGCTTCTTGCAGGAATGTCTAGCGAGTTTCATGAGATGGCTATTGCACTTTTAGAATCACAATACATAGATATTATGTTGAAAGTAAAGCCATAATAAGTCAATTTTGTGCGCTTCCAAAGGACTTGCGCGCAACATGCCGATAGACACACATACTCAGCTTCTGCAGTTGATAACACGGTACAATCCTACTTTTTCAATGGCTATCTTACTAGTTTCTCTTCGAAGACTTGTGCTCCACCAAAATTATTTCTTGTTGTATCTCGACAACCTGCATGGTCTGCATCTGAAAAAGCAATAAGTTTGATTCCAGAACCCTTCAGATACCATGGTCCCATATGAATGGTCATTCTAAGGTATCATAATATTATTTTGACCTCTTTAAGGTGATTCTCAGTAGGCCTTGCCTGAAAGCGAGCTAATAAGCATACAACAAAATGAATATCGGGTCTACTGGAGGTTAGGTACATAAAAGAAGCAATCATACTCTGATAAGTGGTCTCCCTTGTAAATCATAATTCAGTTTCGATGTAGTATCCATTGGTGTACTAGTAGGGTCACATGAGTCCACACCATGTTTTTAAAGAATTTCTAAGGTATATTTATGTTGATTTAGGAAAATACCATGATGGGATTGATGTACTTGTAATCAAAGAAATTAATTTAGTTCCCCCATTATTGACATCTCAAATTCGCTCTTCATTTGGTTTGCAAAGTCGGTTGAATGTTTTGGACTAGTGGAGCCAAATATTATGTCATCCACATAAATCTGAACAATCAAGATGTCATTGTGGTACCTCCTTGTGAATAATGTAGGATCAACAATACATTTGGTGAAATGATTTTGGAGTAAGAATGAAGATAGTTCATTATACCACGCCTTTGGTGCTTGCTTTAGAACGTAAATGGCCATCTTGAGTTTCTATACCCGGTCAGGATGTTTCATGTCTACAAAGTCTTCTGGTTGACTCACATAGAGTTCTTCTTTGATATTTTCATTCAAGAGTGGAGTCTTGATGTCCATCTGATAGACTATTATGTTCTTGTGAGATGTGTAGGCTAAAAAATCCGAACAACTTCTAGTCTTTCCACTGGCGCGAATGATTCTTCAAAGTCTATCCCTTCTTCCTGAAAATATCCCTTAGCCACAAGACAAGCCTTATTGCGAATTACAGTCATCAAGCTTGTTCTTCCATATCCATTCGAGACCAATAACCGGTTTGTCAATCGCTCATTCAACCGGTTCCTAAGTATCATGTATTTCATACTGAAGAAGTTCTTCTTGCATCGCTTCAATCGAGCTTGCTTCTGCCAACACTTCCCAAATGTTCTTTGGTTCTTCTTTAATGCATACAGCAAGTGTAAAGATACACATTTTAGAACCGTGGCTAGTTTACTTCTCGTCGTCACTAGCTTTTAGGATCACTAAGCACTTGTTCTAGTGGATGGTCTTTTTTCCACTTGATTTCTGAAGGATACCATTGGTTAACCGTATGAATGTTAGAAGGATCTTGATATCTTCACAAAGGTTCAGCAGATTTCGTTGTCGTGGTGGCAAACGGATTTTCAAATGCTTCTAACTCTGTATTGTTATGATTGTGTGGTTGTTCTTCTTGATTTGGTGTTGTTCTTACTCTTGTTCAACAACTTGTGGTAAAACAATTTCAATGAATGGAGTGATTGTAGTTTATCGAGATGATTTTGTTGGTGTCGGTGCTTCAACTTCGACTGTTATAGATGCATCTTGTGGAGGTGGTAGTAGATTGTTTTGAGCGGGTGCAGCGGAACGACATCTAGATGCACTAGTCGAGTTTCTACCATAATATTCATCAAATATTAACTCAAAGAATTTTCCAGTTCTTGTTCTGAAGGTTGTTCTGTAACACCCTCAAAATATCGCAATGGAAGATAGTGTCACATTTACTTCATAGTACAAAGTTCAATTCATAGAAAACGAACTCTAAGTGAGACCTTTTTAAAAGTTACCATGTAATAAATGAAATCAGAGTTATAAAATAGAGGTCCCAAGGTATAAGGTTACATAAACGTCTTTAAATTATCATCGAATGGTAAGTATAATGCATCTTCTTCAAAACATGCCATGCGACTCAAATCCAAGCCAAAGTTATGCCTTACAAACCTTATGCAAAGATGATAGTAAACATGCTAATACAATGACGAGTAAGACGAGGAAACCCTACGAGCAATAATACTTTGTGGTAAAAAGTGATAAGAACAAGAATAACACAACCAAAATCAATAACTAAACAAATAAAGCTTCTAAATCTTTATCACCCCTTATAAATCCTAGATTAATCAACCCAAATAAACTAATAAACCCTTTCAAAGTCTTCCAAGAACATCCTTTATAAATCTTTCATATAAACCAAGTTTTGATGAGATTGATTGGTGTTTTGAGTGAAAGAAACCAAGAAACAAGACTAGAACCTATGATTTTCAATCTATGATCAAGATACTTAGTAAAATTTAGATGTAATTGGTGTTTTTGGTTTATGTAGCCATGACAATAGGATGAGCAAAAGAGAGATGGTTAATTTTTTTTCAATCTTTCATGAATGAATAAGCTAGTGTAAATGACAAAGAGATTTTCTGTAATATTTGGAAAGTACTTGTCCTAACCAAAAGACATGTGTAAATTGGTGTAAGCAGGACATGGAATTAGGAGGTTAAATGTGTAAGATTTTGTGATAATCTTGTATTATTAATCAATAGAGTGTACTTTTTATCCCGGTTATTGAAAACTTAACGCTTTTAAAACAAGAAATGTAAAACTGGTAATATAAAAGTCTAAAACATATAAAAATGTATAACTTATTAACATAACTAAATTTAGTATATTAGATATGACACGAGTTTAACGGAGGGTTTAAACGTTGTTAAAACTTAAAAACGTAAATTGTAAACGCGTAAAACGTAAAATGTACAAGGTTTATGTCAAAGTGGAAAAATAAAAATAGAACATTGAAACTATGTTAGTAATGAAACCTAAGTGTATAAAATATATAGACTAAGCATAGTCTAGTGTCAGTTTAAGTTAAATATATGTGTAACGCTTACGTGGGTGAACCTACCCGGTAACATTTGAAAGTACTTGTCCTAACCAAATGACATGTGTAAAATTGGTGTACATAGGAAATGGTATTAGGAGGTTAAATGTGTAAAATTTTGTGATAATCTTGTATTATTAATCAATGGTGTGTAGTTCTGATCCCGGTTATTGAAAACGTAAAGCTTTTGAAAAACGAAACATAAAACTGGGTAATATAAAAGTCTAAAACATATAAAAATGTTATAACTTATTAACATAAATAATATTAGTATATTAAATGAGACACGATTTTAATGGAGATTTTAAACATTGTTAAAACTCAAAAACGTAAATTGTAAACGCGTAAAACGTAAAGGTGCAAGGTTTACGTAAAAGTGGAAAAATAAAAATATGACATATAAAATATGTTTGTATGGAAACCAAAGTGCATAAAATATGTATACTAAGCATAGTCTAGTATAGGTTTAAGTTAAATATACGTGTAACGACGTACGCGAGTGAACCTACCCGGTTACCTGTAAAAGTTAATTTTCGCGAAATTAAAATAATAAGTAAAAGTAATTGATTAAATAATGATCTAAAAAATGCGAATTGTTACATTTTCACTAGTGGTTGATTGAGCTTCTTGAGGTATGAATCCTGAACTAATATATCCAGAAGTCTACAGGTTTAGTGCAGGTCCTATTTGTGTTGATTAGAAGCAATTAGACTAAGCGCGGGTTCTAGAGCTAGTCTCTCAGAAGCCATTTGAGATATTTATCAAACTTTACATTTATCGTCTCCATTATTCTCTTGGTTCTATCGTTATACACCCTGAAGCCTTTGAGTTGTCTACGTAGCCTATGAAGATTCTGATATCACCTTTAAATTTTAGTTTGCCTAGATCTTCTCTGTCATTCGTTAGATAGCACAAAGCGTCAAACACATGGAGATATGAGATATCAGGTTTTCTTTTGTTAACTAGCTCATAAGGTGTTTTGTTGAAACAATATGGATAAGAGATCGGTTCAAAGTAAAGCATGTAGTTGCAACAACATCAGCCCATAAAAATAATAGTACACTTGAATAAATCAGCAATGTGCATGCGGCCTCCATAAAAGTTTGATTATTCTATCAACTACCCCATTCTGCTGTGTGTTCTAAAAACTGATGTCTGATGTGTAATTCCAAAATCTTCAAAATAAGCTCGTAACTCTTGATTTGTGAATGTTGTGCCGTTGTCCATTCTAACAATCCTTAATGGATCTTTTAGAAGGACTTCTATATGCTTTAAGAAGGTGATGATGATTCCATTGCCTGGTGCTTCATCTTTTGATCTAAAAAACTTTACCCAAGTTATATCCAGAATAGTCATCAACAATCACCAGAATATACCTCTTCACATTAATGCTTTCAATCTCATTGGGCCACATAAGTCCGTATGCAACATATGCAACTTTTCATCAAAACTAGGTACGGGTTTGGGTTTCTATGATGCCTTCTTGCTCTTACCTAGCTCGCGGGATGGACATAGGTGATCTTTGGTATATTTGAACTTTGGAATATCGGTGACAATGTTATCTCTAGGAAGTTTGTTTATGTTGTCAAAGTTAAGATGGGATAAACTTTATGCCACAACCAGGACTTAGTTTTAGATGCTCTTCTCATTAGATAATTAGGTGATGTAGAGGCCATTTGGTAAATGTCGATAGCATACAAGTTGGTGTCGCGATTCCTGTCATGTGGTCATCGCCTTCCAAATTCCGAATGAAGCACGTATTGCTCCTAAATGCAACCTCTAAATCTGCATTACAAAATTGCCTGACTGAAAAACAAATTATGTCCCAATCCTTCGACATAGTAGACTCTCGTTATCAAGTAGTTTCGAATTGAAGATCTCCATAACCCTGAATAGCTGCTACATAATCATTTCTAAAGAGTATAGTTCCCAAGGACTTTCAGACAAAATTGATCAGCAGCTCTAGTTTCCCGGTCATGTGCTTGGAGCAACCTGAGATGATGATCCAAAGACATATATCGATAACTTGCCAAGAATATACGAAGTTGTTTTTGGATTTCATTTTCATTTTGATTTCTTCTGGTTAGTTTTGAAAGCGCCATTACATTCATAGAATTGCTCTATTGGTTCAGTATTCATGACAATCATTTTTCCTTTATGTTAAAATATTGTAAAGATTTTACCTGTTTATTTCAACCTAAGTTAAGTACTAGTCGTCTTATCACTACTTAGTGACTTAGATCATGCAACTACACTTCCTATAGTTTTAGAAGTTGTTCCTTCCGGAATGCTTTTCCATTCAGTCTTGACATTTAAATATTTAGAAACACAATCATCATGAACATTATTATGTAAGCATTTCTTGCATGTTAAACAAATACATTCATTACATGCATTTAAAACTGTATGTCTGACATTACATTAAGATGAAATATGTATCATATTATAAAGCGTTAAATTACTAGAGGGTTCTTATATTTCTTCAACTTTATTCATGCATTTACTCTTAGAGGCAGGAAATACTCTGTTGTTCCTTGAATTGATCCTAGGTTGTAGTCTATTGCTTCTAGAGGTGCTTTCAAGACGTGATATTAGCTTTCCTATATTCTTTAGGATTATTTTTTAAGCTCATGTCATTTGTTCCATATGGTTTAGATATGGAGGTAGACGTAATGTTGGTACTAATCCTATAAAAGCCAGGTGCTATAACTTTTGTTGTCTCGACAACCACTCTTTCGACTTCCTTTTGTTTTTCTTTTTGCTTGGGCAAAGGTTGTGGAGTGACTGGTTTTGTCAAAAAAAATTCTCATGGTCTTTTGGAGAAAACTGAGAAATAGACATTTTCGGTTTTGCAACTCGTTTTGAAGCATTTTGTTTCTTCACAGTAAATGGTTTTACAAGCGTAGTATCCACACCCTTCCTTTTTTGACTTTCCAGCTGAGCTCTCAAAAAATCAATTTTCTCTTTCATGTCATTACGAGCACGCACATACGACAATTTGTCATACGTGCATTTTTCATGTTTTGAAACAATTACTGAGGTCTCATACTGGTTTCATGATTTTCAACAGAATATTTTTAAATAATAATGGACATAATATCAGTAGACAAAACTGCTTCTAAGAGAGAATCATTTAAGTTTTTCGAACAACTAATGTTTTCAAGAGATTCATTAGCTTTCTTCACCAGGGATTTGTAGTCCTTGTCAAAGTCAACTATTTCTTTTAAAAATTCTTGTTCAAAGTGAATTACCCTCTCATAGATGTTACTCAGTGGAGGAGTAATTTTGGTTTCAAACACTTTTTTCATTTCACATGAAAACATGAATTCCATGTGTCAACATTCAGACTAGTTTTTGATTCGACAATCCTTTGAAGTTGCAGAATTCTAGTTTTAACTTCATTAAGAAATTTGATAAGGATTTAAAACATGCATTTTAAGGGGTCATTTAACCTCTAAATTCGTGCATTTGAGATTAGTTACTGCCCTAAATTGTTCATTTTCTAATTTTAGGTACTTGAGACGCAAAAGCTAGAAATCAACATGTTTTGGGCTACTTTGGACAAGAAATTGAAGAAAACGACCAAGTCACAAAAAAAGTCAGGAAAGGAGGCCTGATGGCATCACATGCTATAACATGACTCCGTCACTTGCAAATCGATATAAGATTCCAGAGTAAATCTTACACATGACGGCTCAGAGTTCTATGACGGCCCAAGGCTGACGGCGTCACTTCCTACAAAGTGACGGTGTCAGAGATACAAAGCGACGACGTCACAATGACGACTTGCACAAGAAGAAACCCTAATTGACAGCGAGCTGACCACGTCACAACTACAAAGTGACGCATTTCACATCTGTATATCAATATATAGTTTTCGTATATATTTCATTCAGTGAAACACGTATTTGGGAACACTTTGAAGGATGAATTTTTTCATTATTGTTAGGGTTTTTACAGCCCTCAACTCCATGTTTAATTGAAGTTAATAATCATTCAATATGTCTATGTGTTATTTTATTATATGTGTTTCTTTTCTTCCAATTAACATGTCCGGCTAGATTAATTAGTGTTTGCTTGGATTGAATGAAACCTAGTTATTTATTATTAATTGTCGTCTCTTGTTTAATTGGTTGTCTTGCGTTAGGAGTAGGAAAACTAGCTTCTTAACTCATATATTAGCATGTAAATCTGACTAAACGCTTTTATACACTAGACTACACTGGTTGTTTTATTCATTGTATTTATTGCGTGAATTGCAGCTTGTTAATAGTAAGAGTTTCTTGGGAGATGACATTGATGTTCTTCTTTCGTGTTCAAGTTTTAAATTTATAAACATGATTTACCGAATAATTATATTTAACATATACGAGAAAGTATACTCGTCCGTGATAGTAAAGGTGGGTAAGTCGATATCGTCCCAAGGGATGTGTGGTAATTTGATTCGTTTAAGACAAGAAGGTTTGTCAAGCCTCCTACGCAAATTTGTTGTTCTAGCAACTAATTAAAGAAAACATATACGCGTGTGTAAGTCATTGCCAATTGTATAGAGTGTTCATGATAGCTTGGTATAAACTTGAAGTAATCCACAAATCATAAGCAAATGATTCCCAATTGATGGTTCTTGTCATGTAAAAATCATTCATAGATGATAACGCTACACGCGTCGTTCGGGGTCAAGGAAACTTCCTTTTTTTCGAGCAAGTTTTATAACACCCTAGGCAGTGAACCTAATCGTTGTAGTGTAGTAATTAGGGTAAGCCACGGGTATTGATATCGTTCTCTAGGGGAATAGGAATGCTAGTAGGGAGTTACTACGCTAAGGTTAAGGTTGAGGAAGATTATTTTTGTATTTTTTTTATATTTTATGAAAATGGAAAGGTACGAATCTCGGGTATTGGATTTGGGGGGGTTGGTATTTCTACCGATTACTCTACTATTATCTAATTATCTAAACTAAGGTTGTGGGAGTTTATGTCTAATTAATGTGTGCTCGTATGATAGTTTAAAGATGTGTTTACTTAGTTTGTATTACTCCTTAATTATCTCCTATTGATGGTTGAGTGTCACGTCTTATTCCTAGTTGCGTTGTGTTTCTAAAGTTGTAGGGTATGCGTTTCTCCCTAACTCTTTGAACTTACCAAAGGGTCTTGTCTACAAATCCACGTAGAGATTATAGACTCCTACTCTAAGGCACTCTTCGGATGTTTTAGCCTACAATCACTCAGGTAATCATACTCTAAGGTTCACAAAGATGAATCAAGCATTAAGTACACAACGAATGACCTATCGCATTACTAGATCATTAATCAACTAAGATAAGAAACAACCAATCAATATTTAATAATTAAGTTTCATACTTCCTAAGCAAACACACAAATAAATTAGCCGGACATGGAGAACATGCAAGCATACACACAAATAATCAAAGACATAATTGAATTAATGAAGCAAAGACTTATCTTGGTGTAAGATAGGGTTAAAAACCCTAAAATACTGTACAAGACACCTTAGGTTCGGTTTTAGGTTTTTACTCCAAAGACTCTCCACACAAAGACTGAAAAATTCGGATTCTATATATAAGATTACAATTGCGACGGCGTCACCTTATGTTTAGTGACGCCGTCGTGTCGCCGCCATTAGGGTTTCGTCTTGGCCACGTTAACCTTGCGACGGCGTCACCTTATGTCCGTGACGCCGTCCTCTTCAGCTTCTGACGTCGTCTGGATCGCATCTAGGCCGTCTGAGTAGCGATGGCCTACTCTTTCACACTAGACGCCGTCTCTTGAAAACACGATTTTGAGTTCTGACCCGTCACAACAATTCTCCGACGGCGTCGTACATAGAACCTGACGCCGTCGCCTTCTACATTCAGCGACTGTGAGTGTCTGATTTCGACTTTGGCCATTTTCTTCATATATTCGCGCCTTTCTGTCTAAATAAGTGTCATTCCAGCATTTTGCCTTCACGAGACCTAAAAAGTGAAAAGGAACGATATTAAGCAATAACGGATACAAAAGTGATCAAATAAGGACTTAAACGACCCCTCAAAATGGTACCTTTTAAAACCTTATCAATAGAATACAATCACATAGTTAATCCTTTCGGACTATTAACCAGCTTGATTATTCTTTTGAAATCCATTTGTTTGAAAATGATTCTTATCTAACTTGTTCTTACGAACCCTTTAGGCTATTTTCGTGATGAAATCATTTCAAGTCTATTTCAATAAGTAAATATGACGAGTGTCAATTATCATATCCCATACTAGTTCGTGCACTAACGTTTTGGAATAAAAACATTAAGAGAAATCCTTTCGGCCTTTTATCTTTTAAATGTTATTCCCAACTAATTAAGCAAGACTAGATTTTATCTCAACAAACTCATTAAACAAGAAGAATTCTCATGCATCACATAGATAAGAACACTCAAACAGTTGTTTACATCTTATACACAAGTATATACAAGAACTACTCCATCATAACAATCATAACAAAACGCAAGTAACACACATAATTGATGCAGGTTTTACTGACCAGGTCTTAATATTTGTAGTGTCTCATTATACCTATGGTCTACCCTAGTGCACCAACGGGCAATGTACCCGGTCGTGTGTAGTGTAGTAAACGGTAAAGCCGAGGTCGTCCCAAGAGCTATGTGTCTTGGATTATTACTAAGTCTAGGTGTCACAGATTAATAATGGTTTCGATAGGGATTTAATTAATTAGACTACTAATGCAAATAAAAGAAAATAAAGGATAAAGGGAAATCAATAGAGGAGAGTGGTGCTAACCTAGTTAATCCTCCTAGCTAGTTATGTGTACGTCTACTTACTTCCAATTACTTCAGGTGGGGTCAAAGTCGAGAGAACAGCATTTGGTCAATTCGCCCTAACATATCAGCAAAGATGCCACCACAGGAGAAGTCAGGTGTCCCCTCATAAGTCTTGTTGTTCCTGGACCCCTAAGCCAAGTCATTAAGTACCGTCACATGCTAGATTTATAATAGTGAATGCTCGACCGTTAGGAACTTAGACACGCACCCCCTAATTCTTAAGTTCATCCAAATGATAGGTGATCAGTTGGTCAAATAGCACAAGTAGAAAGGGTTGTCAGTTGATCATATCTTACCCTTCCCATCTCAGTCCGCTCAACTAGGGCCAGTTGGTCATATCTCCTAGGCAATTGGCCTCTATCGCCATTCAAAACTACCAAACCAAGGGTGGCTCCCAATAAACTATGCATGCATACACTTAGAAATAATTGTACGGAAGTAAAGTAAACGCAAACAAAACAATTAAGGAATCATAACTAGGCCAGCACCAAAAGGTGCTTAGCCGCTCATATTAATCATGCAAACGAATTCAATATTCAAAGGTACGAAATACACGAGTTTGAAAGTAAAAGAAATATAAAACGCTAATGCTTATCGTAGGGGAATGATTTCTCCCTTGGAGACAGCTCCGTATGCTCCTCTAAACCTGCCTTGAGCTTTTTCCCATGTTCTCTGAGTGTTTTGTGTGGAATGGAATGATTAGAAATGCTAGAATTCGTGGGGTATTTATAGGCCAGATCTGGGTTACGGCGTAACTAATAAAAGAGTTACGCCGTAACCTTCTATTTCTTAGTAATTTTCACTAGATCTGCTGATTACGGCGTAACCTAATAAGTGGTTACGCCGTAGTCTTCAATAAGCTCGGTTACGTCGTAATTGATGCAGCAGTTACGACGTAAGTATCAGCAGCGTGGAACCTCATTTGACCTAATATAGTTACGACGTAACCTTTGCGAAGAGTTACGCCGTAACCTTCTGATAAGTTGGTTTTCTGAGTCACGCAATAGTTACGGCATAATGTGAGAGACGAGTTACGCCGTAACTTCTTCAAAATAACATACTGTGATAAATCTTTAGATATTTCTCCAGTTCCACGTCTCTTTAGCTCCAATGCTCGTAATTTACTTGAAAGTGGAAAACAATGGAAAACAAGCGTAAATCCATATAAATGATATAGATTACAAACATTATCGGGGGAAATTGACACTTAATATTCAGGACTATTTGATGTTATCAAATATCCCCCACTTGTACTCTACTTGCCCTCAAGTAGACGTTATTAGAAAGATTCCTAAAAAGATATCTCCCATAACCTGGAAAATATGAGTTTACAAATCGCTTATGCTAGAATAAAACAAAGCCGAACACCTCACGAAAGGGGAACAAAGCACTCAAATCTCTCAACTATTCTAAGTGTCAATTTCGGGGTGATCACTCAATCGCACAGTCATAGCATGTATTCTATCATAAGTTTGGAGGTTACACAAATCTCCACCACTAGAGTTAAGGGCTAAGCAATTCACGAAGGCAATATGGGTAGACACGACAAAGGTTAAGGGGTGACTCGTCATTACTAACATGTCACGGTGAAGTGGACAAAATCAATGATATATGACCAAATCCATGGCCAAGACACCAAAGATTGCTCGTTGCATCACCTAGACATGCTTCATGACGAAAGGGTAGGATAAGACATGGGATATATAATTGGTGTAAAATAAAAAACAAGTAGGTAGTCTAAATCTATAACCAAGTCATCACCACTTACCGTCCGCCCAAAGTTCAAGCTTTGAAGTCAAGAAACCGGATCATGTAATGCAAGGTAGATATGTCATTAGAGGACGTCGTGATAGGCACACTACCTTTTCTCCAACTGCTGCCATAACTACCAACTCCAATCTTCAAATGTGACCGAGGTGGCCTCCTCGACACTAAATCAGTAAAGCTCATACTACAGTGCTTATAACATCGCACTTTACAATAACATAATCATAACAACTATATTTTATTTTTATTTATTTTCTGAATCACTTTTATTTTTTATTTTTTTTCCAACATAACAATAAACATAATATCCCCCCACTTGAGATGAACAATGGGAATATGGGGGGTCTTCAATGATCTTCAGAAATGTTGTCGATGAAAGCGTGATTTCCGAACCTTTCCACTCGAACCTTGAACTTAGGCAAATGATGACTTCCCAATCACAAATAAAGACTACAGGGTAGGCTAAGGTGTATAGGTGTATCGAAATAATATATCGGGTTAACAAAATGAAAGGAATGGCTCAGAAGGGTGTATCTAGGGGTATGTTGCACTAAAGATGAGTGCAACAAAAGGGTTTCACATGGGGGTCGAGAAGTCGAGGTGACTAATCGATAGACTCACAATGGTAGGCTGTTTGGGTGATAATCCTATAATATTGCCTTCTAAAACTGAAAAGTCCAAATACATCGAGCTAACTCAACATACCTCGTCTATGGTCTCGAAATGATGCAAAGGCCAAGTTCTAAAGTTTACAAGCTACCGGCACACTCATAATTTGGTGGATTTGGGGTAAAATATTGGAAACGGATAAGGCTAATCTCACCATATAATATCAAGGGTTGTATGTGCTCGGCTAAGGTCTAATCTAGTTAGGTTAAGAAAAACATGTCAAAATTTTAAAGATAGCATAATTTTTCAAAATAAACTAGAAAAATGAGGGCGAAATAAAGTTCAAGAGATAATTGTACTCCCGTCCCCCCACTTGAATTGTACAAAGTCCCTTTTGTACTAGGCATTAAATAAAGGTGAAGAGAAAAGTAGAATTAGAGCGAGAACTTCCTTGAAATTTGCTCTATAAAGAAGGAAGGCCCACGAAAAAGAGACGTGCCTTCGTATAAGCATCATGAACAAACTTCAATCCCTGAAATCACACTACCGACAAGCATAATTCTAAAAAGATAAAATGAAAAATGAAAAACAAACCTAACTCACTTTCGTAGGAATCACAGTTGCATTTAGCATATGCAACAAGCCTTTAAAACCACTTGGTCTCCAAAGTAGACGAGTGAAGTCTCGTGAGGGTTTAAAGGGAACACACCCACAAAGTTCATTTAAAATACTAATACAAGGTTATTGTGTTTTAAAATGAAAGAATTAAACCAGAGGAAGCTTACGCCGTAACTCTTTTTGAGGGAGTTACGCCGTAACTAGAAAAACCTGATATAAGCTGTAAAGCGAGTAGTTACGGCGTAACCACTGAGATGGTATTACGCCGTAATTGGTAATGCGTCAAGAATTCTGCTGCTAAAAGGTTGGTTACGGCGTAATCACCAAGATGAGTTACGCCGTAACTCTGTTCAGATCAGCAAACTGCAGCAACAATTAGTTCCTCGTTTCATGCAAAAATAGTTAGAAAACATAAAACCGTACAGAAATGGAAATAAAAAAAAAATAAAGGGATAATTTGGGTTGTCTCCCGAAAGAGCACTTTTTTTTATTTACGAGTCTTTAAGTTAGACTCAAAGCCGCGGGGCTACCAGTGCTTGTTGGTCATTTCGTAGATATGGCAATCTCCACGCTGGATCCAACATACCAAATTCTCATCCCGTTTGTAGTCATCTCCCAATTCTAAACAGCCCGAGTAGAAACTCTTGATTTTCTGGTAAGGGTGTTCAATGCCTTTTTCTTTGTCCTCCTCACTGACATCGAGCAGTGGTTGAGCTTGGCTTAACTGCCGCTTGGTCAAATTTTTAAAGTTCTTGATCGTTCTCGGCATTTTGAAAATATTTTTATCATCGTTAATCTTCAACCAAACTAACCCTTCTTTTTCATTTTTATCTAAACCCGACATTTCCTGAAAAGGTCTCCCTAAAATTACTCCCGTAAGTCCATCCTCCACAAATTCACTTACGTCGTCTAGAACCATAAAGTCCACCAAAAATGAATGAGTTCCAACGAAGACATGTATGTTAGTTGCACACCCAAGAAAGTTATTCCCCTTATATTCTAACTCTTTCTTCATAACTTGGTTGTAGCATTCTTTTGACATGATATTGACTGGGGAAGTAGTGTCAATAAATGGGTGGAAGTCGATAAACCCGATTTTGCATGAGATCTTAAGATAATAGCGGTTTCTATGATGTATGCGGGTTCCTTCCTCATGAAATCTAGGTTGATTAGGTTGCGAGAAAGTTTTAACAGAGTTATCTTGCCAATGGGTCATCTCGACATCACTTGAGAGGTCTTCAGCACTTAATCCTAAGTTATCCTCTTCCTGAAAATTGACGAAAACATCAAAATCTCTCCTCGAGTCAACTTTTCCAGGATCCGGGGGGTCACTAAGAAATTTTTCTAAAGTTTCACCAAAACTGCCTACAGGGTCAATTGCACATACCTTTTCCGGGGTAGACAAATGTTCATTCGGTCTGAAAGTAGCAATTTCTCCATTAGCTTCAAGAGTCAACTTTCCAGCAAAGACATCCACCTTAGTATGGGCAGTGGCAAGCATAGGCCTACCTAAAATGACTGGTATTCTGTTGTCTTCCGGAATGTCAAGAATCACAAAATCTACTGGGAAAAGGAATTTCTTAATCTTTACTAACACATTTTCAACGATGCCCAATGGTGATTGCATAGATCGATCAGCCATTTCAATTTTCATCTTGGCCGGCTTTAAGTTACCAATCCCCATACGCAAAAACATCAAACGAGGCATTATGCTAATACTGGCTCCAAGATCAGCAAGGGCATTACACATGTTTAGACTCCCGATCAAGCAAGGGAGAGTGAAACATCCTGGATCTTTTTCCTTTTGCGGTAGCTCGTTCCTCAAAACCGTTGAACATCTTTCGTTGAGGTGAATTGTCTCATCAACACTTAATTCCTGCGCAATATTATTATGATTAGTATTAACAAAATTATTGATAGGTAGTTTACCGGAAAAGTTTGGTCCAGAAGTGACTGTCTTTCCATGCTGATTCGTCGCTTAACTTTTTCCGAAAAGGTCAAAGGTTCTTCAAGGATAGTTTCTACAGTGTGGACAACTTCCTCCTCCCGAGCTGCTAGAAAATCAGAGATAGCTTATGAACATGAACTAACACTCTTCTCCAATCTCTTAATCCTATCATCGGGAATTTTGAGAGAAGAGACTGTATTATCCACGAATGTCCTCATCAATTTTTCAATCCTATCATCTCGTTCTCTTGATTCCCTGATGTGGTCAAGAATTTTTCTCTCAAGATTGCTCCCGCTTTTGGTCCCAAACACGCTCTTAACCCTCTCAACCCTGCATGCTTCAGCTTCTCTTTCTAACCTTCATTTTTTGAAATTTTCCCCATAATTGTATTCTTGCTTTGTTATCGTTTTCATTACCTTATGATAGAAATTGTCTCTCGGTCCGTACCCTGTATCCATGTGCCACTTGTAGAAATGTTCAGAAATCTGCTGAATATAATCCAGGATCTGGTCAGGAGTCATGCTAGGAATAGGTCTCGGTGAATCGAGAAGTTCTCGTGTTCGCGCATTAATCCCACGATAGAAGACGTAGATGATCTGATGTTTGTTTAAGTCATGGGTAGGACATCGATAGAGTAGCTCATTAAATCTTTCCCATGCTTGGTAAAGTGTTTCTTCTCCAACCTGAACGAATTGATAGATTTTTCCAAGAAGATTGGCAGTTTTTTAAGGAGGGCAAAATTGAAGGACGAATTCTTTTCTAAGTTTATCCCATGCTCCTTTACAATCGTTAGGGAGTTTGTTATACCATCTTTTCACTGTCCTAGAAAGAGTCATAGGAAATATCCTTGCAGTGACTGAATAGCTTGGAGTACCTCTAACATTGAAAAGAGAGGATAAGTGGAGAACTTCTTCTACGTGATCCTGAACGTTCTCATCTTCGTCTCCAGAAAACTTAAGCTCATGTAACTCTCGAATAATATGATCTGGAATAGAGTATTTTTCAGTGTGAGAATCCTGTGTGAAGCTTCGTTGGCAGTTCTCATTTGGTCGGTCCAAATACTGCTCCATAGTTAGGTCATCGATATTATTTTCATTGATGACCTTCGGTTCTGCGTCAGACTGGTCAGATTCGTAAAATGAGAAGATGTTGTGAATAGGAACCGGAGAGTAAACTTTCCTTCTTCGAAATTGCTTCTCCGGGTCGTCGAATGGAGTGGCCAGAAAAGGCCTCAAGTTGCGAGTCTTATATCCTGACATTATAAGAAAGAAAATTAAAAACAGACTTAATATAAAATCCTAAAATAGCTCCCCGGCAGCAGCGCCAAAAACTTGATGCATGTTTTACTGACTAGGTCTTAATATTTGTAGTGTCTCGTTATACCTATGGTCTACCCTAGTGCACTAACGGGCAGTGTACCCGGTCGTGTGTAGTGTAGTAAACGGTAAAGCCGAGGTCGTCCCAAGAGCTATGTGTGTTGGGTTATTACTAAGTCTAGGTGTCACAGATTAATAATGGTTTCGATAGGGATTTAATTAATTAGACTACTAATGCAGAATAAAGCAAATAAAAGCAAATAAATGATAAAGGGAAATCGATAGAGGAGAGTGGTGCTAACCTAGTTAATCCTCCTAGCTAGTTATGTCTACGTCTACTTACTTCCAATTACTTCAGGTGGGGTCAAAGTCGAGAGGACAGCATTTGGTCAATTCGTCTTAACCTATCAGCAAAGATGCCACCACAGGAGAAGTCAGGTGTCCCCTCATAAGTCCTGTTGTTCCTGGTCCCCTAAGCCAAGTCATTAAGTACCGCTACATGCTAGATTTATAATAGTGAATGCCCGGCCGTTAGGAAATTAGACACGCACCCCCTAATTCTTAAGTTCATCCAAACGATAGGTGATCAGTTGGTCAAATCGCACAAGTAGAAAGGGTCGCCAGTTGGTCATATCTTACCCTTCCCGTCTCAGTCCGCTCACCTATGGTCAGTTGGTCATATCTCCTAGGCAATTGGCCTCTATCGCCATTCTAAACTACCGAACCAAGGGTGGCTCCCAATAAACTATGCATGCATAAACTTAGAAATAATTGTACGGAAGTAAAGTAAACGTAAACAAAACTATTAAGGAATCATAACTAGACCAGCACCAAAAGGTGCTTAGCCGCTCATATTAATCATGAAAACCAATTCAATATTCAAAGTACGAAATACATGAATTGAAAGTAAAAGAAATATAAAACGCTAATGCTTATCGTAGGGGAGTGATTTCTCCCTTGGAGACAGCTCCGTATGCTCCTCTAGACCTGCCTTGAGCTTTTTCCCACATTCTCTGAGTGTTGTGTGTGGAATGGAATGATTAGAAATGCTGGAATTCGTAGGGTATTTATAGGCCAGATCTGGGTTACGGCGTAACTAATAAAAGAGTTACGCTGTAACCTTCTATTTCTTCGTAATTTGCACTAGATATGCTGGTTACGGCGTAACCTAATAAGTGGTTACACCGTAGTCTTCAATAAGCTCGGTTACGTCGTAATTGATGCAGCTGTTACGGCGTAAGTATCAGCGGCGTGGAACCTCATTTGACCTAATATAGTTCCGCCGTAACCTTTGGGAAGAGTTACGCCATAACCTTCTGATAAGTTGGTTTTCTGAGTCACGCAATAGTTATGGCGTAATGTGAGAGACGAGTTACGCCGTAACTTCTTCAAAATAGCATACTGTGATAAATCTTTAGATATTTCTCCAGTTCCGCATCTCTTTAGCTCCAATGCTCGTAATTTACCTGAAAGTGGAAAACAGTGGTAAACAAGCGTAAATCCATATAAATGATATAAATTACAAGCACTATCAGGGGAAATTGACACTTACTATTCAGGACTATTTGATGTTATCAATAACTTTCGTATAACTCATAAAAATAGAAGTTCTGTGGAGTTTGTTAAACTCTATGAGATCGTTTTGAGCCTCTAGGGTTTAACAATAACAATGATAACAATAAGATGCACAGCGGAATAAATCAAAACTTCATTATTATTGACACAAGGTTTTACTTTCACCCAATCTCCTCAAAATATTATTTGATCAGAATAATACGTGTTACCTAATTGTAACAGGGATCTAAGACACCTTAGATCTTGGAGGTAAACAACTAACCTAGGCGTTTACAATAAACTACACGCCCTAGGTTACACACACACACACACCTTTAGTCGACTACATTATGGAAGACATATATATAAAACCTACACCCCATGTCCTCTTTATATACTAGAGGATTAGGGTTTACAAGATACTACGAAGGACTAAATAATAAATCTTCTTTTGCAAGCAAGCCCTTCCATCTTTTTGTAGATTTCTTCTTTGTCACTTTGAGTCCTTCTTGTTTCATTCTTCTTGTTTTGTTTCATCAAATCAATAAACCCAACAATCTTCCCCTATTTAATGATAACCAAAACAAATAAAGTTGTGTACGAACTTCCCTAGACGAAGTAGCAGAAGTTGAGATGTAAACATCTCCCTGAATGAAACAAATCTTGTCTTCCTTGTCTTCCCCTTAATCCATGCTATCTCTTCTCATATCTTCCCCTTTTTGTTATCAACAAATAGAGAATATAAGCAGTAGAAACACTCTAGCATAACAGTGGATTTCAAACAAAGTAGCAGTGGTTACGAAAAACACTAGCAGTGGTTATGAGAAAAACACTAGCAGTGGTTTCGAGAAAACACTAGCAGTGGTTTCGAGTAAACACTAGCAGTGGTTTCGAGAAAACACTAGCAGTGGTTTCGAGAAAACACTAGCAGTGGTTTCGAGAAAACACTGGCAGTGGTTTCAAGAAAACACTAGGAGTGGTTACGATAAACACTATCAAAGCTGCTTTCATCCACTAATTAAAGATACCACACAATGTATAAACAACCTCCATCAAGAATTAGAACAAGTAACACAAATTCAAGAAGTTGAATATGCATGAAAACCCTAAAAATAGAAGTTGAAGATGAAAATGGAAGGATGGATTGATGAAAACGTTGGTGGATGCATTTGTGATATAAGAAATCTTCAGTTGTTCCATCTACTCATTCCACCATCTACTCCATCTTCCCTTTTCCCTTTCCCTTCACCTCTGCACCCTTGCCCTTTCCCTTTCTTCCATGGTTTGAAGTACCAGATCCTGGAGTAGGAAGAACAACCATAACCTCTTTTGTCTGTGGGAGTGGTGGATTTCTAGCATGTGGCCTTGGTTGGGGTTGGGGTTGTGAAGATTGTGGCTTCTCTCTACCTGCTGTTGTCCTCTCCACTTCCTCTCTCACCAATCTATTAAAGATTGGTTCTAGATGCTCAGTGGAGTCATCAGAACCCCTAGATGAATCACTTGGATCCACTACACTATCATCTTCAGATGAAGGGAGAAAGAGGGACTTTGAAGGTCGAGGTTCATCTTGATGAGGGTATCGAAACAATGGGTGTGAATCATCACTGGATGATGATGATGAGGAGGAGGTTAGATTGATGATTTCTGGTTTGCTAGACATGATTGTTGTTGCTGATAGTGGACTTATTGAGCAATTAGGGTTTTGAAGTACATAGACCTAAATCACTTCCATCTGTTCAATTCACAAATCCCACATAACTCACATCATCAATCATCATGCCGAACCAATACTCCAACTCCCATAACCTAGTTGCTAACTTGATAAAAAACAATCGATCCGAAGGTTTTCATCAAATGATTGATTTCCTTATTCACAGTCCTATTCACTTTGCATTAACTGTAGCACCAACCATCCTTAAAGCCTATATACATCAATTCTGGGGTAATGCTAAGCTTGAGGAGGTCAATGGGGTGGAAGTTTTTAGTACTGTGGTGGATGAGAATGCGATTTTAGTTGATGAGGAGATTATTCGAGGGGTTTTGATGTTAGCTGATGCTGAAGGTGTAGTTAATCTTTCTGATGCTGAGATTTTTGAAGTTTTAGAGAGGTTAGGCTATACTCACAGGGGAGACAAGGTAAGATTTTTAAGGGCATGTTTTCACAACAATGGAAGTTTTTGATACATACCTTGTTGATGTGTATTAGTAATAAGACCACTGGATTTGATGACTTTCCCTCCAAAATTGCTACTGCTGTTATCTGTCTATCTGAGGGAAGGAAATTTAATTGGTCTAGGATGATTTATGAAGGGTTTGTGCAGAATATTAGGAAGAAGGGTAAATATTACTTATATCCTAGGTTTGTGCAACTGATTGTGGAAAGTCAAATAGAAGAACCTATTGAGCATTCTAGGGAGTATGAAGTGCATTATATGCTTCCTAAGGTCTTTGCACATATAAGGAATCAAAATCCAAATTTTCAAATAAGAGATGTTCCTTTATTTCCACATATGATTAGTTTGCCTGCTATTCCTGAGTTTGATGAAGGTCTTGAATCCCAACCCATAGAACCTGAACCCACTGCTAGTACACCTCAACCCACTGATAGTACACTTGAACCCATTGTTAGTGCATTTCAACCCACTGCTAGTCAAACCCAAACCACTGTTAAACCAATTTTGTGGACTAGGAGGAAGAAGGGCACCAAGCTATCTCAGGCTGGTGTTGGTGGTGTTGTTCATGAGGCTGTCACAAGTTGTGGAGGTGACATGATTGGAAGGGCTTCCACTACTGATTCATGCAGATGCTGGTCAGGATAGTGGAAACATCATTAAGACCCAACCTTTGGCAACTTCTAATGTGGAGAGTTCCTTGGAACTTACCACAAGTGGAGGAATCCCTAGCCAACTGGCTCACTCAGGGTGCATAGATGTCAGGCAAGGTCTGGTGCTATGTTTATTTTATCCAAGGATTCACCTCTCAGAGCAGTTAACACATGTCGAAGTGATGGGGATAGTTTGGAACATGAAAATGAATTGACGGATCCTAAACTGGTACATGATGACTTTTCCAATGAACCACCTCTCGGACCAGTTAACACAGGTCGAAGTGGGGAGGATATTCTTGAACGCTTTAATGACTTGACGGCTAAATGTACCAAAATGGAGGATACAATCTCAAGTCTTCAAAAGTTGGCTGTGTTTCAAGGTAAGAAGATTAGGAGGCTGAAGCACAGGATGTTTGTTTTGGAGAAAGTAAGGAGACCTGGGGCTGCTGTTTTAAGGCATATGAGGAAGTTGAAAAAGAAGGTGGACTCCTCTCCAGCTATGAATATGGAGAATGTACCCAAACAGGGGAGGAGTGAAGGCATGAATTCAGGGGAGGCTGTAGATGTGCATATGGATGAGGATGTGGATAGTGGGGATCAAGCAGAACAATTTTTGGTATTTGATAAAGATGGGAATGAAGTTTTTCTTGAAAGTTTGAAGACTATGGTAGAAGATTAGGTGATACAGGACACAACCACTGATAGTGTGTCTGCAACCACGGCTAGTATTCTTGAAACCACTGCTGGAGTTTCAAATAAGGTAATCATGACCACTCCCATTTTAAACTTACCTACTGCTATCATAACCACTTCTACAATTGTTACAAAAACCTCTGTATCACCACCTAAATCTAAAGAAGTTGAGAAGGAAGTTGCAAGTACATTGATCAATCTAAGCAAAACCTCAACTAACCCTACACCCATCATTGCACCTGTACCATTATCTCTTTAATCTACTACAACCAAACCCAAAGTTAAAAGTTTAGTTATTAATGAGCCTTTGAAGAAGAAGGTGGCTCAACCAGACATTGGAAAGGGTAAAGGTATTGCAGCACCAGTTTTGAAGTTTAAAAGTGTAGAAGAACAGATTGCTTATGATGAAGAGTTAACAACAGCCATACAAGCTAAAGAGGAAGCAGCTGCAGAGAAAAAAAAGAAGAAAAGTGGATCACAAGTAGACAAAAGAGAAAATCTGAGATTCAGGAGACATCTGGTTCTAAAAGAGTGAAAGAAGTTGAATATGCATGAAAACCCTAAAAATGGAATTTCTGAAAAACCCTTCTGCAGCCAACTTCGACAATGAATAACTTTTGATTGAGATCTCAGATCGACAATCCCTCTGGTGAAAAGTTAGATGAATATATAGAGAACGTCCACCAAAAAGTTCGTCACGATCCAACGGTTAACGAAAAAGTTATCGCGTTTTTAAAAAGTGCTGCAGAAACATATACGGAAAATTCCAGATTCGAATTTTTTCTTCTTTTCGCCATTCTTCGACCAATAAAACCTTGTGAATCCCTAGGTAACGAGTTCCCCAAGCTCTGATACCTATTGTCGAGTTTGTTAAACTCCATGAGATCGTTTTGAGCCTCTAGGGTTTAACAATAACAATGATAACAATAAGATGCACAGCGAAATAAATCAAAACATCATTATTATTGACACAAGGTTTTACTTTCACCCAATCTCCTCCAAATATTATTTGATCAGAATAATATGTGTTATCTAATTGTAATAGGGATCTAAGACACCTTAGATCTTAGAGGTAAAAAACTAACCTATGCGTTTACAATAAACTACACGCCCTAGGTTACACACACACACCTTTAGTCGACTACATTATGGAAGACATATATATAAAACCTACACCCCATGTCCTCTTTATATACTAGAGGATTAGGGTTTACAAGATACTACGAAGGACTAAATAATAAATCTTCTTTTGCAAGCAAGTCCTTCCATCTTTTTGTAGATTTCTTCTTTGTCACTTTGAGTCCATCTTTTTGCAAGCAAATCTTCTTTAACATGGATTTACTAAATCCTAACAATCTCCCCCTAAGGGAGGTCACCCAAAAAAATACATTCTGAATTCTAGCATTCTATTACATGTCTTTGTATTCTAGCTCGTAGTCTTTATTCTTCAAAGTCCGCAATCTTTGTACTTCCAGTGTTGATCTTTGAATGTTCCTTGACTTGGTGATCTTGAGCTTCCTTCGAGATCATCAGCCATAGTAAATATTCAGCTCATCCATTGTATCGCCTTGATGTAACATTGTGACGTTTGGACCAACATGCTCACACTTTGCTGGATCATGATATTATGCATCAGATTTGCGAAAGCATTGTTGTATGTCTCTTCACTATCATGATTTCTTTGATTTGTAGTGTGTAGTGTGAGCATGTGGTTATGAATTGACGTCTCAATTTCCATCAGCTGCAACCGTCAGATATTCCTGCAAACAACAGTTAGCAATAAAACACACGAATGTGTCTTTGTTCACTTTCATTGAACAGGGTTGCAAGAACCACAGTTCCCCGTTGATCAGTATAAATATTGCTTGTGATCAGGTGGAATTCGAAAGAATCTCCTTGACAGGGTTTCGCAGCTTGAACTAGCCGTTCTTAAACCGGAGCGTCTCAAAGTAGACAACATGGAGTGAGTGAACCAACGAACTGAGATTCACTGATTGATATGAAATTGATTTGAAAAACAATCACGTATTGCTGAAGAGAGAGTTTTTGCAATACAACGACAGCTTTATGAGAAAAATCAACTTTCAATCATAAATAATTTTGTTTGAAAAACTTATGTGCAGTCGATGTGCTAGAAAAGCAATTGTTGAGCACATCAAAAGGTTTTTCCAAAAGTATGTGTCAATCCATTTCCTCGAACAAGGTTGATTCAAAATTGAGTCGCCCCATCGTTTCTTTCAACTTGTCACAAGTTTGATCCATGATGGATCTCACATGTCACCCACCAAGAGCTTTTTTTATGTTGGCTCTAGAAGGATTTCCATCTTCATTGCGAATACTTTACATATCACTCAGATGTTTTGGCAATACCACAAGGATAATTCGTAGGACTCTTAATGTATATTTTCTTACTTTTCACAGTGTATGATACAGTAAGCATATTGACAGTGTGTCCTAATGAGATTAAATGATGATCTCTTGGCTCTAGACTCGATAGCGCATTTTGGTTTTCTAATGCGGAGACTAGGGAGAGGATCTCCCAGTTAAATATCAACCATCTCTAAGAGAAAGTCGATAGATTACATCGGTTCCCTGTGAGAATGAAACAAGTCCTTTAAAGAGAACTTGAGTAGCTGGGAAGTTTAGTGCATTGCATCACTGGGTCCATGACGTCTTGTCTTCAATATCGACTTTACTTTAGTAACTACCAGTAGCTTATGTATTGAACCCGGTTTATGCCCTAAGGTTGAATATTTAGAGGGCTATTGTTAGGATTTAGTAAATCCATATAGAAGAGTCGGTCACCCCAACTATAGTCTACCATATGTTAGCTCGTAGACTTAACGTTATTTAGTAGTTATATATTAGCATACATAACACCGTGGAAGAAGGACGGGTCTTTACCCACTGTATACCTGATCCACAGTCTGAAGGAGGGCGTAAGTAACTTGTATAAATAGCCCTCTTCCCACAAGAGAGAGGGTTGGATGTTCATTTGGAATCAAACATTCCACATTTTGGTTTCTCTCTCTAGCATCCCATTCTGTTATCTCTTTCTCTCTCTACCACACGAATCACTCACTAATCTCTAGTGGTGTTATGATATCAATAATCCTACAATTGGTATCAGAGCCCATGGTTTGATTAGCTAGGATGTATGTGCGTTTTCTTGGTTGCTTTAGATTAAAAAGTTGGTTTTGGAAGGTTTTTGGTCTTATATTTGGCTTCTTTTGATTCTCACGTTTGTGGTGTTAAAGTAAGTGTTTTTAGGGTAGTTATAACCTTCTAGGATCAAGTTGTGCAAAAGAAACAAAGAAAAAATGTTAAAAAGGATGAATTTTAGGTTGTTTTAGGTAAAAAAGTAACTTGGTTCTTCATTGCAATTTGTCTCTCGGACTGCGTTCTTTGCTGCGATTTTTCTGCTTCTTGGTTGCGATTTGACATAACTCAATATGCGATTTGATTATTTTAGTAATATTTGGTTGCAGTTTTAGTATACAGACAAGACTACGATTTGTCAGCTAGCTAAAAGGACAAAAAGGACGATAGTGACATTTGTACCTGATTGAAAGCGACTTACGGTTTCTTAGTTGGTGTTGCGATTTGTGTCCTACGATTTGATCTTCTGAGACTTGACAACTTGTGGTTTGACTCTTGTTGCGGTTTTAAGACTATTGAGATTTGTCTCTTACGGTTTGTCTCTACTTGCGGTTTGATGCTTGTGGTTTGTGTCTGCGGTTTGAAGGTTGCGTTTTGGTTTTTTTGCAGTTTGATTGTTTCGGTTTGACTACAACTGCGATTTGAGAGTCTGCGATTTGAAGGGTTGCGATTTGAGGTATTTGAAGACAAATCTTGAGTTTTTTTTTAGGAGACACCCTGCCCAAAATTTTATCGGGATAGTAATTTGATTCAAACTTTACCAAATCACAACTAAACAACAATTCACTTAATCCAAACACTCTAGTATCTCTTTTAACATACAATCACTAATCATTGAATTGATCCAACTATTATCATAACACGTTCAACTTAACAATATTTCACGGTCTCTTACTACTTTTGTTAAATTTCATTAACATCAACATCATGCCTAACACTCCTGATTCAGTGATATATGAAGTACTTAAATTGTACGATGTTGTTGATAACCATAAGAGTCCTAACTATACACAACGGTTAAACACGAGTGAATCAACCAAAGATAATGTGAGATCTTCGTGCTCGGATTCAAAAGAGAGAGAAGTGCACCAGTCACAGCAACAACATGTTCATGCAAAGGAGAGTTGGATTGAACCTTTTTGACAACTTCATTCACACCTCTCGGTACTTCTAAAAGTAAATAGATTCACGATGGGATTCGAATGAGCATTTAATGCACTTTTCCGTCAAGATGTATCTACATTCACGGGCACATTGTTCTTGAACTTAGGACAACTTGAACAACAACTTGACTGAAAATTTTTTCAAGAAACCAGATCCAAAACTGCACTTCAAGTGATCAACAAACAATTTCAGTCATTCTTCATTGGTGAATACACTTGGGATTACGACGATCATACGACTGAAAGGTGCTTTACTAGTCACACTGGAATGGAAGCTGATGTGTTCAGAGAAACATTTATCCAACACATGGATAATGTTAAAAAGTATATTGAGGAAAGAGTACAATTTGATGACAAAGTTAATGAGTGTCAGGTGAAATCAATAGATAGTGGGGTTGTGTCGACTAAAGCATCGGTTAAAGGATCCGGTGTTGCTGAATCGGAGGATCAGAGACATATAAAATTGACAAAACCATATGTTCAGTGACTTATGTCACACAAGATGTGGATGCAACTATCAGACCGGTAAATGAACAGGTGTCAGATGCCGAGGTACTCTTAACTGTTCAACATGATGCATCTGCTTATATACTTGTACAAGCTGATCATGATGCTGAACATGATACTGAATTATGTTCTTTGGTTGAAGCTGAGACTAATTATTTCAAAACAAATGACATGGTTGATAAAGAAGTGTTTAATGAACTTTCAAACAAATTCTCAAAACATGAAAAACATTGAATTTCTCTTGAAATTGCAATACAAAGAAAGGAAGAAAGTTTACAAACTAAGAAACCATGTAATAATCCGGAATTACCTTAATTTCATGAACTTTTTGGAATTAACGAGTTAAAAGCTCAGCTTCAAGCAAAAAACTCGACAATCAACAACCTGAAAAAACATATCTCTGATATGAATGAGAAAAATAATTTAGTCGGCACTAATCAAGAAAGTAATGAAATTAAGACAAGAAATATTGAACTGTCAATTTATGTGGCTAAATTACTTAAGGAAAATAAATATTTGAAAAGGCATCAAAAGAATCTAAATGAATCAATCAAAGAAATTAGGTCTAAAACTTTAGAACAAACTGCATCTTTGATGGTCAAAATTGATGAATTCAAAGCTCAACTTCAGGATAAGAGTTTCACAATAGTAGCCTTAAAGATCGAGCTTAGAAAAAATGTAGGTAAAAGTGTGAACACTAAGTTTGCAGAACCATCAATCTTGGGGAAGCCAGTTTTACATCCCAATAGGAACCGGTCTATTGTTAGACAACTGACTGCGTTTATATCTGAACGACCAAAATCTTTAAAAAAAAGTTTGCCTCCCAAGTTGATGAGAAATATGTTTTGTCAAAACCAGTCACTTCACAAGATAATCCCAAGAAACTGAAAGAAAATGCTCATGCTAAGGTTCAACCTTCTAAGACTAGGAATAAGAAAAAGTCTTCCAGTGCACAGAAGAAGTCGCGTAAAACTAATCCCTCTCCTTGGAAAACACTTATTGATAAAGCCTCAGAAACTAGGAATAAGGATACATCTTTCATTGTGCCTAAGAAGTCAAACACTACTAGATCTTGCCTTAAGTGGATACCAACTGGTAGGATTTTTAAGAATGTTGGACTCATATGGATTCCTACCAGCAAATTGACCACCGATGGCAACACCAAGGTTGATTGTGAAATTCCCAAGAGTCTGGATACTGTTGTTGCTAACCCACATAAATGAAAACATACTTGTGATGTTAGTGCAGGTGTTCCTCACTCAATTGCAGGTACATTGATCAATTCTATCAAGAAAAGACTCATGGTCTGGGTGCCTAAAGAACAGATGTCTCCTAGTTCAGGAGCTCCGGAATGTCGGAATTGATGTGCATGTACTATGATTCCTGAACAGTTCAGCTCAGGACTCGTGCTTTAAAAAACCTCATTTGAGAGTATATCCACCACTGGTATACTCTACACATTTTTCCACGTTGTACATATCTTACTCATTCAAAAAATCCATAAAAATTTGAAAAAATGAAAAATACCAAAAATAGTTTCCAAGGCATGTCTTCTGGTATCGATAACATCTACGGTCCTAGAAATGTCATTAAATAATGAAACGGGTCTTTATATGAAGTTCGAGCAGAAGTTCATATGTGATTTTCAAAACATGACTATTTAAATATTTTTTCGTAAATGATTTGTCAAAAAAGTATTTATTTTTCACGTGGTTGCAAAAGAGTGATAAGATCGTTTATAAGCTCAGCTAGGGATCAATAACAAAGATAATAAACATGGTACGCAGCGGAATAATCAAAACAATACTTTGTTTTTTAACAAGGTTTTTCATTCACTAACACTAACTAACCCTAGACGTTTATAGGAACACGTCTAGACTACTAACTAATAACCTAGGCGTTTACAAGACATTACGCCTAGGACACACACATACCTTTACTAGACGTCTACATTATGGAAGACTTGTATAAAAACCTACACCTATGTCCTCTTTATATACTAGAGGATTAGGACTAATAAATAAAACTTCTTTTGCAAGCAAGTCCTTCCATCTTTTTGTAGGTTTCCTTCTTGTCATATTAAGTCCCTCTTGTTTCATTCTTTTTGTCTTATCAACTCAAACATATAATTCCCAACAATCTTCCCCTAGTTGATAATGACAAAACCATTCTTGAACGAACTTCCCTAGACGAAGTAGAGAAATTGAGATAAATAAATCTCGCCATAAATGAAACAAGTATGTCTTCCTTTGTCTTCCCCTTAAACCATGCCATGCCACTCAAACATCTCTTCCCCTTTTTGTTATTATCCAAATAGGGAACGTATGCAAATAATGATCTTGACCACCACGAACCAATATCATAATTCCAATCTAAGACTTCCAATGCTTCAAATCGCCCACCATTACGCATCATAAGAAAAATAGATTCAAAACAGTAGAAAACTCCAACTAGCAGTAGTAATAATGATCAACAGTAGTAAAAATCAAACACTTCCCCTTGAGTGATGCATGTAGATGGTTAAACATTTAACAATAAGCTTCCCCTGAAACCCATATGTTAACCATCTTCTTGATTCTTCAAATCTGTAGGCTCTTTGTAATGATCACTTGTGAAGAAAACCGAGTATAACGAATTTGATGAAGAAGTAGAATTTCCCAAACTTGTGTCTTAAATCTTTTACTATCCACGAAACTCCATACTTATATGAATAACCAAATATAAGTAGACCGCAATCTCTTGACAAAATCCTCAACTAATATGAGACACTGAGCACTACAATGTAACTCCTTTAAGTGATAGCCAATGTGTGCATAGAGCATCATAAGAAAAATCACACATTGCTAGATTCATCAAGCTATATGATAAGAACACAAACCTATGAAACTCAACTACAACATTAAATAAATGATATTCAACCTTCTTCGTAATCAATTAATCTATAAGAATCAAATACGAGCCTTTTTGAATCCTTTAAGAACATAAACTTCTTCCTCTGTGTGTGAACCAAATAACCATTCTGTGTGTGTAATCCAAAATCAATCAAATATACTTGTACAACTTCACCTTAACTCCAAATCTCCTCGTAATACGTTGTCCAACCATCCATAAATCCAAAACCATGTATCTAAATACAACTCTCATAATAATGAACCACATTAGCATCAATCAAACCAAGCTCACATGACAAACCATTTATATCCCAATAGTTTAATCCTTGTGATAGGTATACTCAATAATAAATACACATGAATGTATTAAACACTTACCAAGCACCGACCCACTAGTTGAGTAGACCAATCATTAAAACCCTTGTAACAGTATAAACTTCATACGTAGCATACTAGCATAGCAATAATATCGAATGTGAACATGTTCCGGAAACCTCGTAAAATTCAAAGAAAGACGTACATGTTTTAAGTCGGCGGCCCATGTGCATAAGACAAACAAATCATCGACAAAATCTTAGATGACAAAACGCAACAGCAACCACCTTCGTTGAAGTTTTCTTCCCATGCAATAATCACTACTTTGCATCTATCACATGCACAAGACAACAATCAAAAAGCTATCCTCCATGCAGAAACATTAAAGAACCAGATTCACTTGAAACCGTTTCATCCATGCTATAAATATCCTCCAACGATTGATAAATAAATCACTATCCAACTGATACTTGAACGTAGCAGTAGTATCACGTGAGAACATCATTAACGAACAAACAAGCTTATTAGTCATGAGATCAATAGCTTGAATGACCAACATCAATGAACGTAGCTATAGTAAACTTGTATCGATCATAGGAGCATTAGCAAAAACGTTTTTTTATGATTCCGTGCAACACAACTTAATGACCCATGTACTTCTTAGGAGAATTATTAGAATCATCCAATCTAATGTCATGTACAAATATATTCACTTTGGTGTGCATATATTCACTTTGCAAACAAACAAAGTGATTTAATGAGAATCCACCGATCAGGAAATCAATAATTTATTATGTACGAGGTTTAGGACTAGTTAATATCTTGTTGATCCCCACTTGCAACAAGAATAATCCAAATGGTTTCTTCTTCAAACTTTAAAAACCTAAAAATTCGACTATACCAAAACTGTTTCTGCAGCAGACTTCGACGTAAAATAACTTTTGATTGAGAGCTCAGATCGACGATCCCTACGGTGAAAAGTTAGATGACTATATAGAGAACGTCCACCCAAAATTTCGTTACGATCCAACGGTTAACGAAAAAGTTATGATCGTTTCAAAACAGTGCTGTAGAAAAATACGAAAATTTTGAGATTCGAATTTTTCGTCTTTTTCATCAATCTTCGACCAATAAAACCTTGTGAATCCCTAGGTAACGAGCTCCCCAAGCTCTGATACCAATTGAGAAGATCGTTTATAAGCTCAGCTATGGATCAATAACAAAGATAATAAATATGGTACACAGCGGAATAATCAAAATAATACTTTGTTTTTGAACAAGGTTTTTCATTCACTAACACTAACTAACCCTAGACGTTTATAGGAACACGTCTAGACTACTAACTAATAACCTAGGCATTTACAAGACATTACGCCTAGGACACACACACACCTTTACTAGACGTCTACATTGTGGAAGACTTGTATAAAAACCTACACCTATGTCCTCTTTATATACTAGAGGATTAGGACTAATAAATAAAACTTCTTTTGCAAGAAAGTCCTTCCATCTTTTTGTAGGTTTCCTTCTTGTCATATTAAGTCCCTCTTGTTTCATTCTTTTTGTCTTATCAACTCAAACATATAATTCCCAACAAAGAGTATCGTTATTTCAATTGGTCTCAAGTTTGTATAAAATTTTCATACTCAATCAGTGACTACACTTTTTTACTCGTAATCGGGTCATTGATTGAATGGGAGAGTAATTTTTCAAAATTTATGACATCCATCAAGTTGCTTCTGTGAAAACGTAGAGGGGGGGGGGGTGAATACGTTTCCATTTCAAAATTAAAACTTTTGTATCAAATATAGTATAAATCATTGCATTTGCCAATCTCGATGCGAAGATGCATTTAACGCATTACGACATGTAAGGCCAACCCCTTAATAGCACATAAGATTTCGCAAGATTAATGGTTCATTATAAATCAAGTTTCACCATTATTAGCCCGGTTGCTTTTTCTTGATCAAGCGTGTCATAATATGTAAAGTGTTAAATATAGTTTACGACTGTATGAAAGACGAAGTATGCATCACAAACATAGACATCAACAACATAGAAAATAAAAAATGTAATCCAATAATAAAAGTAAAGCGATAAGTAAAAGGATAGACAAACCAACACGAGGATTTATAGTGGTTCAGCTACAAGGACACCTTCCTTGCCCTACTCCACTCCCCGAGTCACCTACTCAAGAGTTGCTTCACTAGATCAACAAACTCCATTCTCGGCGGAGAAAACCTTACACAACATCGCTTACACTTTTTCCGGTACTAAGGTAAACACCGAGTTCTTCCACGAGGTAGAACCAAACCTATCACAACGTCGCCTATACTTTATCCGGTACAAGGCTAGATACCGGGTTCCATTACAAAGGAGCAACCACTACCCGACCAACACAACACATCTATGACACCCGTTATGTTTTATGGCCAAACATAACAAACCTTGTGTTTTATGGCACAAACACATAAACCATCTAGTCTAGTCATAGATACATGACACATCTATGACACCCGTTATGTTTTGTGGCCTAACATAACAAACCTTGTATTTTATGGCACAAACACATAAACCATCTAGTCTAGTCATAGATACAAGAATATGATAGTAGACAATATCCAAGACAATGTGTCTAATGGATATGAAATCCTAAACTAAACATCAAGAACACAAAGCATGATGTAGTTAGTCTTCTATGAATGAAGATGACAAGTTTCCCAAGCTTGTTGTAGAAGATCTTCATGTGCATGTTTGCTTGTGATGGGTGATCACTTCAGTAGGTAAGGATGCAAGATCTCTAAGCTTGCTTTGGAGGATCACTTCAGGAGTATGCTTACAAAAAATGAAAGTTAGAAGCATTATGATCATATGAGATGAGGGTGGTTTACATGTTTCCTAATGATCTAAATATCCTAGAAATGGTGGAGAGAAACTATATGTGAAGGTGTAAAGAAATGGTAAGAAGTGGTGTTAGCCTTAATTGTTTTATTAGAAGCGATGGTCATTCACGTTTAGGAACTTTGTATCGTGTGTTAGATATCGTGATAGAATAGTCAACGGGCTCATGGATTGGAGTAAGCTAAATGGCTAGGCGTTATGATTATGCTAGCCGTTTGAAGCTTAAGTATCCAAAGCCCAATCCATGTCCAACCCACGAAAAGCCCAAGCAAAGCCTTTTAGGGTTTTAAGTAACTTGTACTATAAATACTCCTCAAATGGTCAGCCCCTACGGATCTCTACATGCAATTCGCTCACTTCGGGAAGAGCGAACGGAAAGAGGAGGCCTTTGCTCTATCTGCTTCTTCCTCTCCCCAGGAATGAACAATTGGAAAAATCAAAAGATTATATATATCTTTTTTGTTTATAGATAGATATAGAATTCAATTATATATATTATTTTATTCTCTAGAAAAATGAAGTGAAGCAAGATTCTATAGAAAAATGAAGTGAAGCAAGCGGCCCTTTCGTGACTCAAACTGCCGGTACGCTTTCCGGCTCGCAACCGATCAAACGGGCGGAGGCTCCCTATTTGCTTGCAATGCCGGCTCTTCGCCTTTAGTTAGAAGTAGAAGTAGAGGGCGCCGTTTGCCCCACACTTCAGAAAAAGTCAAAAAGTAGACTCTGAACGAATGATTTTATGTGAAGAAGAGGTGGTCACTATTATAAAGAATCAGATCCCGTTACAGTTAGGAAATCAAGTGCCATCCGAGAGTCTTCTTCGTCTTTTGCTGGAACTCTTTTCTCTAAAGGTAGTGAAGTGAGCCGAAGGAGAGGCTGGATGGAATGAAGCTCGACCAGCGGGAGAGGAAGCATGATCAATCCGATCTTGTTTCAGAAGCTGGTAGAGAGTAGAGAATAGAATAGGCTGAAGGAAGGGCGCTAACGAGCAAGAAAACGGATGCGCTAATGCGCAACGGCTTTCCTTTCTCTGATAGAGGCTCGCTTCTTCAATTCAAGTTCAGCTTGCTGCTTTTCATTTTGATAGGAGTAGGTGCTTGCTGCTCGCTCGCTGTCTACTAAATGAGCCTTTACTGCCCGCCCGGCCCCTCTCTTTAATCTTAAGTAAAGTGAAGTCAAATCAATGAAGTGAACAGCCCAACCTCTTTGTTTGAAGCTTTGTTTCACCTAATTCGGAAAGAGAACAATAGACTTGCAACTATAGTATAAGAAAAAGCTTCTCTTTGATAGCGGTCATAGGGGAGTTCAGAAAGGGTCTGATCGTAGATAGAGACTGAAACCTGTGCGGGGGTAGGGGCGGATGTAGTGCGGCTGAGCCAGAGTGGGCTCAGCAGTCGGCCTATCTTTCCGGGCGCACGCATAAAGGCATGATTAGTTCCACAAATCTCACTGCACTGACCATAGTAAACTCCTTCTCGTTGTACCGAAATAGAGGTTTGATTTAAACGACCATGTACGGTTTTAAATTGATTATAAAAGAACCTATTTCACCAAGTAGTGCAAATTTCTCCCTTTTTAGAATGGCTCCAGTGGCTACATTTATGTTAAGTCTGGTCTCCCGGGCCGTTGTACCTTTTGATTATGGTATGGTATTGTCAGATCCGAACATAGGGCTACTTTATTTGTTTGCCATATCTTCGCTAGGTGTTTATGGAATTATTATTGGTGTGCTTGAAAGTGTGTGTGTGTGTGTTTTTCTTTTGGAATATACAACATCTTGTGTTCATCTTTATCTCATATATACACGGTTTTATATCATTCAATTCACCATCTTTCTCATCTTATTTCTAAGCTTTGTTTGTGTTTATGTTTCACGTTTTATACGCGTAACTTGGGTTACGTGTGTTGGGTTTGCTTGGTAAAGTGATAAGGTTGATAAAAGTAAGGTCCTACAATTGGTATCAATCGCCTAACAATGGTTTAGGAGTGTTTGTGTTTGTTTTGAAGGGTTACGCGTAAAGGGTCTCGTTTTACATATTAGTCACGCTTAAAGCTTTAATTTTTGCACTTAAAAATTCAAGATTCTTGTGGTTTAAGGTTTATTTGGTGTTAAAGTTTCTGTTTTTTGCAAAAAGTTCGAAGCTTTACGTGTTTTTCTTCATTTTTAAGCTCGTTTTTGGTTCATTGGTCATTTCTACTCGTAACTTTTCTAAGCACTTTGGGTGAAAAAGGTCAACATTTTTGGGTTATTCGAGTGTTTTTAAGGATATCTGTGCAAGCGAAATTGTTTGAATCGTTGGAAATTTTTTACGAGTAGGTCAAAACCCTAGTTCTACGCGTAAGAAAGTCAACTACGCATAAGGTTCTACTCATAACTTTTTGGTGCAGATTCTTCGAGCTTAAACGGTGACTCAGTGCTTCCCTAACTTGGATAAGTTTGTGGAACACTTCGACTTTTGGATATCCCTTACGCTGTGACAGTGTAAAGGATTTTTGGTTCTTAACCATAGTTTACGCATAAGCTAAAAGCTTACGAGTAACTCTACGCATAACTTCACAATTACGCGTAAGGTTTACGAGTAACTTTTTGTCTACGCTTAAGCTTAAGGTTACGCGTAAGATACTGTTTACGCATAAGGATTCCTACGCCTAAGCTGATTACGCATAAGATCCTACGCATAAGATCCTACGCCTAAGCCTCGTCTACTCGTAACTTCTGTTTCTACGCCTAAGCTCTTTCTACGCATAAAGTTTTTTGGCGGGAAAACTTGAGTAAAATTTAAATTTTTGAGGAGACTAAACGTTCTATTTTTACGCGAAATTCAAATTTTGATTTAACTGTGAAAATTTTGGTCAAAAATTCAAATTTTTGGGCCTAAATTCAAATTTTTGGGGTCAAATTTGGCGTCAAAATTGTCATAACTCAAAATTTTCATACGACCTTAGAATTGATTTTTATAGTGAATTTCAAATTTTGGGCGAAAATTTTTTAAGAACCAAGGTTACGAGTACGACTTTCAGAAACACCTCAACCGAGTTTAATCTTCATCAACCACAACTCCTTTATCGTTGAATCGATCCTACATCAACTTTATCAGATCATACCTTCATCAATGGCAACTCAACAAGACATTCATCCAGCCGGTGCCGAAAACCGACCTCCTATGTTGGCAAAAGGTGGTTATCTTCAATGGACAAGTCGAATGCTCCGTTACATCAAGACCAAACCTAATGGGAAACTCATGATTAAATCCATTCAGGATAGACCCTTCCAGCCTCGACAAGTTCATGTACCTGGAAATGCAGATGCAACACCTCCCGTCCCACCATCTTCTCGTCTTCAATACGAATCTGAATACACTGCAGAGGATCAGAAACAAGTCGAATCAGATGACATGGCAATTCATATTCTCCAACTGGGTTTACCAATAGACATCTTTGCTGCTGTAGACAGTTGTGAAACTGCTTTTGATATGTGGGAACGTGTTAGACGGCTTTGTCATGGAACAGAAATTGGTCAACAAGACATGGAGAACAAGCTGCTAACTGAATGGGAAAAGTTTACTTCTACTCCAGGAGAATCCATTGAATCCTACTATGGAAGGTTTTGCACTTTGATGAATGAGCTAATCAGAAACAAGTTGACACCCAGAACTATCGTTCAAAACATCAAGTTCCTGAACAATCTTCCAGAAGAATGGGGACGATATGTAACTATTGTCAACCAAACAAAAGACCTTCATCAGGTGAACTTTGATCAACTGAATGATTTTCTGAAACAAAACCAAGCTGAAGTGAATGAAGTCAGGAAAGAAAGATTGGCAAAGAATCATGATCCATTGGCACTTATTGCAAAGACTCAACCTTCAGTGAATACACAACAACAAGCTTCATCATCTTCCAACAGCAACTTGCAGCAATACATACAACAACCACAACAACAATTCTATCCACCAGAACAACAAGTCATTCAACAACTGTATCCACAATACCAGGAACAAGGAATCACTGATCTCGAATCTGATCAAGAAGACCCTATGTCCCAAATACTTTCTCTCTTGGGTAAAGTAATCAAAGGTTGCTATTCCACACCTACTAACAACAACCAAAGGATATCATCAAACACTCGCAACAGGCAAATTGCACAGCCGGGTGTGAATCTGGGTAATCAAGGACAAATGGTTGGAGTTATTGGGAATCAGCAGGGATATGCTACTGGATTTCGTATGGGTAATCAGGCGGTTCCGTATCAGGGTAATCAGTTGGGTCAGAATGTTGGAAATCAGATTGGACAGAATGTTGGGAATAGAGCAGTGGGTAATCAGAATGGGTATGTTGCAGCTCCAGTCGTTGGGAATTATGGAAATGTGAATCAGGGTAATCAGATTAAGTGCTACAACTGTCAAGGAGTGGGTCACATGGCAAGAAACTGTCCCACTAAAACGCACAAGAAGAATGGTGATTTTCTTAGAAAAGCTGCTTTGTTAGCAGATAAGCAAGAAGCGGGGCTACAGTTGAGTGCTGAGGAAAATGACTTTTTCGCTATTGTGGATGAATTGGAAGACCTCGAGGAACTCAATGCGAATTGCATCTTCATGGCAAATCTTCAGGAAGCTAAGTATGACACGGAGTCAGACTCACCTCCTGTCTATGACGCCAATGCAGTATCTGAGGTACCAATCATTGATCCATGTTATAACAATGTCATATTAGATGTGTTTACTCATGACGAACAGAATTCTGTGACGCCAGCACCCACTTATGATACATACCTGGACAATCCGAGTTGTACAATACGAACTCCGAAACTCCAGATGTGGATCCTAGTGGAGGCTGTGTGGCACAAAATACTGAGACTGATGAGGAAACACGTGCTTATGTTGAATCATTAATCAATCAATGTGGCATTGAAGTTGAGAAAGTTAGAACGGTCAATCGCGATGTTAAGGCCGCGAATGCTAAATTGACCGCTGAGCTTGAGAGTTACAAAGAGAACGCCAGAGCCTATGAATTTCATACAAACAAAATGTCAGAATTAGAAATTGGTTATCGAGATTCTGTTTTAAGAGAAAAAGATTTGCAACTCAAGTATGACACACTTGATGTGAATCTGCATTTGAAAATCAAATCTTTAAACAAGGAAATTTCTGAACTAAATGACCAACTTTCAAAACAAAAAGCAACATATTCTGATCTTGAAAAAGAGAAGAAGAAGTTGATAACTGATTTTGCAAAACGAGAAGATTCTCTTCTTGATGAGATTCTGGATAAAACTGAAACGATCAAATAATTGGACAATTTACTTCTTACAACGGGTCATTCCGTAAGACAATCAAGATGCTTTCTAATCAAGTAAATCCGATTTTTTATACTACACATAAAATGGCTCTTGGTAACTCACCTCCTTGTTTTCTCAAGAAAGCTCAGAAAGAACGGAATGTGTTGAACAATGGAAAACCATTGCATGAACCTATAATTGTGCATGATTCTCTTGAAACGTTAGAACTATCTAAGGAGAGTAGATCTAAAATGAAACAAAAACATCCGGAAATCAAACCGATTGATTATAACAAATGGAACCAAATTAATGTTCTTCCTTTTGTTTCTCAAAAAGGACAATCAAAGTTTTCCACCACACAAAGTGTTTCATACAAACAGTCAACACCAGTTTCAAAATATGTTTCAAAACCAGTAGAAGTCTCAAAATCTCTTTCGAACATTGAACAAATGTCTTCAAACAATCCTTTTAACACAAGTGATGCGAGAAGTATTTTAGAAAATGTGAAAACTAGAATTGCGGATCTTCAAGAGACTGTTAAAACTAAAACCAACATTACAACAAATATCTGGTTTAATAGTTTTGATAATGAACAGAAAAAGTTTTTTGAAACTCAAATTGCCCCTCAGCTGAATAACATCAACTCAAGGGTAATTCATTTTGAACAAGCATTCTTGAAAGAAACAGCTGACTTTGTCAAGGACCATAAATCCATGGTAAAGCAAGTTAACGACAGTGTTGAACAAATCAAACTCTTGGAAACATTAAATGATTCTCTCTTCGAAGATGTTCTGACTACTGATATTATGTCCATCATTTTGCAAACATATTCTGTTGAAGATCATGAAAGACTCCAGTCTGAGACCTCCGAAATTGTTTCAAAATATGAAAAAGCTCTTGAAAAACTTGAAAAAGAAAATATCTCATATTTTAAACAACTTGATCGAAAAACTGAGGAATGCAAGTATGACAAACTGTCGTATGAGCGTGCCTACAATGACATGAAAGCAAAAAATGATCTTTTGAGGGCTCAGCTGGAAAGTCAAAAAGGAAAGGTAGTGGAAACTGTGATTACAAAACCATTGACTCAGGATAAAGCAAATGTTCCCAAACCGATTTCCAAAACAAAAATGTCTGTTTCTATGCCTCCTCCAAAAGTCAATGAGAAAAATGTTTCATCAAAACCAGTCACTCCACCTGCCCTACCTAAACAAAATGTTGATAAGGGAAAAGCGGTTATCGAGAAACCAAAAGTTTTAGCACCTTGCCTTTTTAAGATGAGTACCACTAATGCGTCTGCCTCCACATCTAAAACATATGGAACAAACGACATAAGTTTAGAAAAGCACTCTAAAGAGACTAGGAAAGCTGAAACCACCTCCCTTCATAAAAATGTGAATCCTAATGCGTGTGTCTTACCTTCTACAGGACTAGAAAGCACCTCTAGGAGCGGCAGACTAAAGCCTAAGAGCAATACAAGGAACAATAGAGTCTCGCTTGCCTCTAAGAGTAGTCGCTTGAATAAAGAGAAGAAAGTAGAAGAACACCCTAGGAATTTACCGCTTTGTAATAAGAAAGACATTTCATCTGAATGTAATGAACCTATAAAATCTGCTAAGTTTAATGAATCTGTTGAATCTGTTTGTTTAACTAGCAAGAAATCTTTAACTATTGTTCATGATGATTGTGTTTCTAAAAATGAGATTGTTAAGCGTGTTAAAAAGAATGTTCCCAAAAGAACTTATGCTAAACGAATAGGAAGACTAGTTGCGAGACTTAGGCTTTACACTACTGATAGAGAGCATAATGTTTACTTTAGGGATGACATTTGGAAACCAACGGGTAGAACATTCACCCTCGAGAATGGTAGAATGAGTAATGCACATGTCTTACCAATAGATGACTTCTATGAGTGTGATCAGGATTTTACCTCTAACCCAAAGGAACCAAAATCGAAACGGTTTCCAAAATCTTCTTCTTCTGTAATTGGCAGGTTATCGAAATATGTCTTTGGATCGTCGACTCGGGTTGCTCCAAGCACATGACCGGGAATCTGAAGCTGCTGATCAATTTCGTCTGGAAATTCATGGGAACCGTACGTTTCGGAAATGATCATGTAGCAGCTATCATGGGTTATGGAGATCTACCTTTTGGAAATTATTTGATTTCTCGGGTTTACTATGTCGAAGGGTTGGGACACAATTTGTTTTCAGTCGGGCAGTTCTGTGATGCAGATTTAGAGGTTGCTTTTAGGAAAAATGCTTGCTTCGTTAGAAACTTAGATGGCACTGATCTCTTAACTGGGAATCGTGATACAAACTTGTATGCTATCGACATCAATCAAATGGCCTCTTCATCACCAATATGTCTTATGACACGAGCATCTGGAACACAGTCCTGGTTGTGGCATAGAAGGTTATCCCATCTCAATTTTGACACCATCAACAATCTTGCCAAAGACAACATCGTCAACGGACTTCCAAAGTTCAAATACACAAAGGATCACTTATGTCCATCATGCGAACAAGGAAAAAGAAAAAGAGCATCATATAAACCCAAAACTGTACCTAGTTCGGAAGCAAAGTTGCATATGTTGCACATGGACTTATGTGGCCCAACGAGAGTTGAAAGCATTAATGGGAAAAAGTATATTCTTGTTATCGTCGATGATTATTCAAGATATACATGGGTTAAGTTTCTGAGGTCAAAAGACGAAGCACCAGGCATCATCATCACCTTTCTGAAACGTATTCAAGTACTTCTTCAAACTCCAGTAAGGGTTGTAAGAACAGACAACGGCACTGAATTCACAAATCAGGAGTTAAGATCTTATTTTGAAGATGTTGGAATCACTCATCAGACATCAGTTGTTAGAACTCCACAGCAGAATGGGGTAGTTGAAAGAAGAAATAGAACTCTTGTGGAAGCTGCTCGCACAATGCTAATCTATTCTAGTGCACCGTTATTTCTATGGGCTGATGCTGTTGCCACTGCTTGTTTCACTCAGAACCGATCCCTCATCCATCCAAGATTCAATAAAACCCCATATGATCTTGTGAACAACAGAAAACCTGATATCTCTTACTTTCATGTGTTTGGCGCTTTGTGCTATCCAACAAATGACAGAGAAGATCTTGGAAAACTGAAAGCAAAATGTGATATTGGAATCTTCATTGGATATTCAGATAACTCGAGGGCATTCAGGGTGTATAACAGGAGAACTAGGAGGATCATGGAGACGATGAATGTGAAATTTGATGAACTTTCACATATGGCTTCTGAGAGACTCGCTCTAGAACCCGCACTAAACCAGCAGACTTCTGGACACATCAGTTCAGGACTCGTACCTCAAAGAGCTCAATCAACTTCGTTTGACAATCCTAAAGAACAAGAATGGGAGAATTTCTTCGAGTTAATGTTCGATGAATACTATGGTGGAACTTCGACAAATGCATCAAACCATCATTCCGCTGCACCCGCTCAAAATCATCCTCCACCACCAACAGAAGATGCATCTACAACGGTCGAAACCAATGCACTAACTCCATCAACATCATCTACTTCTACTCAAGTTAATGCACCCGTTCTACCAGCAGTTGATGAGCAAAACCAAAACCGAAACGATGCAACGTTAGATGACGACTTATTTGAAAACCCGTTTGCTACGGAATCAGCTGAATCTTCTTTAAGCTTACGAGAACCATCTAACTCGCATACGTTTAACCAACGGTATCCTTCTACTCTGAAGTGGACAAAAGACCACCCAATTGAACAAGTTATTGGTGAACCTTCAAGGCCAATTCAGACGAGACGCCAACTTGCCACCGATTGCGACTTATTCATTTACCTTTGCTCCATTAGCAATATAGAGCCAAAGAACATTCGCGAGGAAATGGCAGATCCCGCATGGATAGAAGCGATGCAGGAGGAACTTCTCCAATACCGTCTTCATGACTCTTGGGAAATGGTTCCAAGACCAATTGACGTTCGCGTCATCGATCTCAAATGGTTATGGAAGAACAAAAGGGATGAAGAGATGACTGTCATTAGCAACAAAGCTCGTCTTGTGGCCAAAGGATACAGACAAGAGGAAGGGATAGACTTTGAAGAGTCATTCGCGCCGGTAGCTAGACTTGAGGCAGTCAGGATATTCTTAGCCTATGCAGCTCACAAAAACATCACGGTTTATCAGATGGACATTAAGACCGCGTTCTTGAATGGAACTCTGAAAGACGAAGTGTACGTGAGTCAGCCAGAAGGCTTCATAGACATGGAACATTCATACTACGTCTACAAACTCAAAAACGCAATCTACGGTTTGAAACAAGCTCCGAGAGCGTGGTATGACGAACTGTCCTCTTTCCTTATCCAAAACAATTTCTCCAAAGGAACAGTTGATCCTACCTTGTTTACACAAAAATGCAAAAACGACATTTTGATTGTTCAGATTTACGTGGACGACATCATATTTGGGTCCACTAATCCGAATCTTTCAAAACATTTTGAAAATCTCATGAAAAGCAAATTTGAAATGTCCATGATGGGGGAACTAAAATTCTTTCTTGGTTTACAAATACATCAGTCCCCTCGTGGAATTTTTATAAATCAAGCTAAATACACAACTGAGATTTTGAAAAATCATGGTATGGAAAACTGTGACTCGGTCGGAACACCAATGGTAACTTCACCAAAAATTGGAGCCGATTTGTTTGGGAAACCTATTGATCCGAAGAAATATCGGAGCATGATTGGTTCTCTCATGTATCTTACTGCTAGTCGACCAGATATTCATTTTGCTGTTTGCTTATTAGCACGGTTTCAGGCAAAGCCTACCGAACTACACCTCAAAGAGGTTAAACGGATCTTTCGGTACCTGAAGACATCCATTCACATGGGACTTTGGTATCCGAAGGAATCCGGATTTGATCTGATTGCCTTTTTCAGATGCGGATCACGCAGGTGATCAAGTTACAGCAAAAAGTACATCAGGAGGAGCACAATTTTTGGGTGAAAAGTTAGTCAGCTGTTCTTCAAAGAAACAAGATTGCACTGCACTTTCAACCGCTGAAGCTGAGTATGTGTCTCTATCTGCGTGTTGTGCTCAAGTTCTATGGATGAGAACACAACTCACAGATTATGGCTTTACTTTCGATAAAATACCTATGTATTGTGACTCGAAAAGTGCCATAGCCATATCATGCAATCCTGTTCATCACTCAAAGACTAAGCATATCAGAGTCCGCTACCACTTCATCAAAGAGTACGTCGAAAATGGTATTGTTGAATTATTCTTCGTGAAGACAGATTACCAACTCGCCGATCTATTAACTAAAGCCCTTCCAAAAGAAATGTTTGAGTATTTAGTTCGACGAATTGGAATGCGAAGCCTAACCCCTGAGGAGTTAGAACGTCTTCTCGAATCTTCTTGAAAAAGATTTTCCAAAAAGCTTCGCTGTAAATATTTTTGAAAAACAAAATACAAAATTTAAAAAACCAACAAAAGCAAAATATAAAAATATAAAACTTTCAAAAATACAAAAACAATATAAAATCAAAAATCCAAAAATATTCTTCTACGACATGTCTCTTGTATAATCGATATTCTGTACGTATCTAGAAATGTCATTCAACAATGATACGGGCATGTACAGATGCTTGAGCGAGAATTCTTTAATTTGTTTTCTAAAACATGTCGTTTCTCAAAATTTCTTCAATAATGGCTTTCATATACATCAGTACGAAACCCGGACCGAAATGATGACTTTTGTTTATTTCAGATCAAAACTCGTGTTTTTAAAGATAAAATCGAGTGTACGCTTCAGTGCACTACATTTACAAATGGTGAGAAATCATCATCATCTTGAGCACCTTTTCAAGATTGTTCAAAAAGATTTTTCAAAATCTTTCAAAATATTTTGTGCTCAAGATAACTCCCTCTAAAACCCTTTAATTGATTATGCTTTATTAAAGGGGGAGTATAAAACAAAAATGTTCCAAATTCATGCTTAAATCAAATCCGTTTGTCTCCCCAAAAGTTTCTAAAATGTTTTTTAATCCGTTGATATCAAAAATATCACATATATGCTATTTTTGAGGGGGAGGAGACGTGATTAAAATGTGATCAAAATCGGTGTTTGAATCTCAAAATGAGCTCGACTCAGTTGAAACCAATGAATTGACGAGGAATAATGTACCATCTCGAGAAACTTTCTATGGACTTGACCAGGACGGGTAATAATTTCAAGCTAGTTCTCTAGTAATGTAAACGTGTCTCGAATCGGTCTTGTTCATTTAAAGTCGATCAATTCAAAAAGTGCGAACTCTACCCTCTATGTGCAGATTTCTGTCAAAACTTATAAGCACATGTGAAGGGGGAGTGTTTCTGAAAATACAAAACTCACGGAGTGTTGCAAACATGTTTTCTATCATAAACACTCTGAGAGATTTTCATGAAAAACGGTTTTATGGCAACAATAGGACAGTCATGGAGTTATAAGGTGACTAAGGATAGGAAATCCATCCTACGATCCGCCAGAGCCGGAGGGATCTACCCAAGGACATCACAAATACTTAGTATTAGAAGTCCTTAGGAATGATTGAAAAAAGGCGTAATGTGAGAAAGGGGAAAGAAGGGGTTGAAGAATTAAAAAGAAATGTAAAAGAAAGGGTGAAAAGAAATAGCCCTCCATACTCAACCTTAGGGCAGAAACCGGGTTCAATTCATCTGCTACTGGTTGTCACTAGATGACACTGGTATTGAAGACAAAGACGTCATGGACCCAGTGACGCACTGCACTAAACCTTCTAGCCACTCAATTCCTCTCAAAAGGGATTTGTTTCATTCTCACTGGGAACCCTACATAATCTATCGACTTTCTCTTAGAGATTGTTGATATTGAAGAAGGAGACCCTCTCCCTAGTCTCCGCTCAGGAAAACCAAAATGCACTAATTGAGTCTAGAGCCACGAGATTCATCAAAAGATCTCATAGGAACACTTGACATGACATCGCTTGTTGTTCATCAATAAGGACACAAGTGATATATTATAGAGTCCTACGCAGATCTTAGCAATCTGCCAGAACATTTATGAGAGGTTTCACAATTGTGATCCTCAGTGATTGAATGGAAACTCCTGCCAGGGTCAACATCAAGCAGCCCTGATAGCAGGTCACTTCGGTAACTCCCCGTGGATTACGCTTAGTGTGTCTCAAACGGTCTACAGTCGTGGGGTGATGCTTTGGTGTACCTCAGCGACTCATCTGAACTGTAGATGTACTTCGGTATATCGTGTTATCTCACTTGTGGGACTCCAGTTCAGGAACGGCCTTTGTAAGAATTAGAGATGTGTTTTCACACTATGCTGTTAACACCCTCGAAATTCAAACTTGTAAGTGCCGGAATCCGCTTATTACTAACCTGTTTTATGTTTTCTTCTTATGTAAGCTCCGGAGCGGATGGATCGTGCAGACTCGCCACATGCTCATACCAACAACACATGAATGTTCTCAACAAAATCAAAGGCAACTCAAAGTTAAAGATGATTCTTCGTCAATGTCAAAGAATCTACAAAGTGTAATTAAAGACTCGAGAACCTCATCATTGGAAACTCAAAGTCAAATAGAAGTGTGAGCATGGTGGAGAAAGACGTGGAGACACCAAACCAACGAAGTTGACAATGGCAGACAACCACATTATCTGATCACAAAGCATGAAGGAACAAAGAATTAAGACTATTCTATATCTACACGCAAAGTTCAAGCTCAAGGAAAGTAGAGATCTTATCAAATGGAGCATCTTTTGAATGACCACCCCTTAGGGGGAGATTGTTAGCCTTAATTTTTTTATTAGAAGTGATGGTCATTCACGTTTAGGAACTTTGTATCATGTGTTAGATATCGTGATAGAATAGTCAACGGGGTCGTGGATTGGACTAAGCTAAATGGCTAGGCGTTATGATTATGCTAGCCGTTTGAAGCTTAAGTATCCAAAGCCCAATCCATGTCCAACCCACGAAAAGCCCAAGCAAAGCCTTTTAGGGTTTTAAGTAACTTGTACTATAAATACCCCTCAAATGGTCATTTGAGGGGTGTGCTTGAAAAAGTGTGTGTGTGTGTTTTTCTTTTGGAATATACAACATCTTGTGTTCATCTTTATCTCACATATACACGGTTTTATATCATTCAAGTCACCATCTTTCTCATCTTATTTCTAAGCTTTGTTTGTGTTTATGTTTCACGTTTTATACGCGTAACTTGGGTTACGTGTGTTGGGTTTGCTTGGTAAAGTGATAAGGTTGATAAAAGTAAGGTCCTACAAGTGGCTTGCTATTTATAGGCAAAAAGACCAAACTAAGTTTCTGACCCAAGGATCCCTTCTGGAGGGATCCGGCCCTTGTAATTCCAAGGGATCCGTGGGCAATTTGAGGGATCCATGGGACGCTCCCTTTTGCCCATGGGTTTTGAGTCATGGGTCATGGGTATCAAGTAGATTCAATGTATCTACAAGATGCAATGCATCTAGTCCATGGTTCATGGATTAAAACCATGGGTCATGGATATTATCCATATATGACTTTTGCATGATGTCATGCAATGGGTTGTGGGTTATGCTCCATGGGTATGGGTCATGGACTTTGGATTTTACCCAAATACATTCAATGTATTTGGTCAACGGGTCAAATACTTAAGTTTCTACCCATTTATATTACACATAAACTATTTATGTATATATTTACCCAATATGTAAACACTAGTTGTTATACATAAACTATTTAACTAAACATGTTTAATGGTTTGTTGGGGGTTTGATCATAACGCAACATAACAAACATGTACGAACCTGTGTTGTAGCATACAAGGACTTGAGTCGTCGAGAGGTGTTGAGAGTATGTTGAGACAAAATATAATTACAAGTAACTTATACATTTTACGTTATGTATTACAAGTTACATGTTTGTCATCAATAAACAAATGAGAATGTATAGATTAAATATCGTAATATTTGCACTAACAATCTCCCCCTTTTTGTTGATGACAAAATATATGTAAACGTAATAGATAGGTAAAATGTCAAAGTTATTTGTGTCCGTACTTCCCATACATTACCTTCTCCGTTTACACTCTTCTCCCCCTTTTGTTGAAACAAAAAGGGTGTGTCCTTTAAACTTAATTTCTCCCAAGAATGACGAGTTTGCATCATCCCTAGTGAAGTTAAAATAAAAACACCTTATTGCTCCAATTGGCACACCACGCCAATACCTTCAACACGAAACACTAATGACGAAGCTTAGCAACTCATGACCTTGAGCTTGAACGTCTTCAAGAGGTGGTGATCTCGCCTTTAATAGGAACCTAGAGAATAACACCCAAAAATAGAAAGATCATTTGAATTATAACCGTTATTGCCAACGGCTCAATGGATCAAAAATTTTAGGCTTAACCTACATCAAGGTTAGTGTTAAGGAAAAAAAAAGAAAAATATATGATGAGCAAGAAATCACCCTTTTGTTGAAAGATAAAGGAATTTTGAAGAATGAATGTGTGCATGCTCCCCCTTGACGGTTGCTCCCCTTGTTAAGGGCGTCAAGTATTTTAGAAAGGCTAAGACGAAATTATTGCAAAATTTGCAATGTTTTTGCTTTGACGAAAAAACTCCCCTTTATTGAGAGCGTCAAGTTCTCCTAGTGTGTTTTGAAAATCTACAAAACAAAAAGTTAGTGCAAAATTATATTCGTCCTTGGACGAGTAAGTCATATGATGCACTTTATAAATGCTCGACGGAAGCTCCCCTAGCTCGGGGGAGTCAAGAAGAACCTAAAAAAAATAAGCCTCGTCCGAAGACAAGTGTGCCATATACAAACCCATGTATATGAGTGAATCTACAAAAAATATTAGTGTTAAATTTCGTCCAAAAATAGACGAGAATCTCATACACATCAAAGTGTATATATATGGACCTACGAAGAAAGGATTAGTGTCAAAAATAGAATAATCCTACTACATGCATCATCATGGTTGGTTTAGAGGTTGTAAGGTTTGTTCAAGGTAAAAAAAATGTGCTTAGGGATGAGACGCATTTCATTACGAAATTTACTTGGTTTTGACAACATAGATGTTTGTGGAGGATGGTTGAGCGACCATGAATTGTAGTGATAGTGAGACACTTGTAGGATGTGGTTGACACAAGTAGCTTGTGGTTTGAGGTTGTGGTTGACACAAATAGGATGTGGTAGAACATGAGACATTCTTCATCACGTAGTTCATGAACTAGACCTTGGACACGGTGATAATGATAGAAATCATCATTATGACTTAGAGGTATAGAAGTTGTGGTCGAGGTGATGAGAGGTCAAGTTTTACAAGGTAATAAAGAGACTCAAGATTAGCAAGGAATGGTGATGAAAGGTATCAAGGTGACTCTTTGACTTGGTTGATGACTCAATAGAGGTGGTAGACATGATGACTTTGTGAGTAGTGATAAAAGTGGAGTAAGATGGTTAGGATGATGCAAGATTAGGAATAAAAAAATTTGCGAATGAGCATAACTTGACTTGATGATGAAATCGACCATTGTCATCCTACAAGAATCCAAAAGAGTTAGTACAAAAGGAAAACATTTATACAAATGGATAAATTGTTCACATAAAATCATGAAACAAAAAGAAAGAACACCTAAAGAATCATATAAATGCAACTCATTTTTAAACATTTAAGAAAATGATAATCCTAAGTGTTGAACAAGTGCTTGTGTGGAAAAAGGAAATTGGAAATGATTATCTAAAGAGATAATGTACCTAATGTTCCACGGTTCCACTGGTTCCTTCACTAGAGGGATCAAGCTAGCTTAAGTCTAGGGATCCATCTAACAGATGAGGTGAAAAAGAGGTGATTGGGTTCTAGCAAGGTCTAGCACCTACATATCCTAAGTTACTTAGTCTATTAAGTGTCTTACATGAAGATGGACTTAAATGATCAAGAGAAAATGATTGATGGTAGCTAGTGATTGCCTTTTATGAAAGGAAATGGGGCTTTATGAGCACCAGTGGATGATCAAAGATGACACTAAGAAATTTGAGAGTGTCAAGTGGTGTTAAATGATCCTAAAGATCAGATGATGACTTAAGAGAGATTTGGAAAATTCTTTAAAAATCATAACTTAAAAACTAGTTTTTGGCATATTTTGAGGTAAGGATGACTAAAATCAATTTGCTAAATATGAGAGAAATATCAAACTAGGTGTTTTGAGATGAGAGGAACAATGTGTGAACATTGGAGCGGAAAGATGTTGAGTTTTGAAGTAATGATAAATCAAAAATACTTTGAATGTGATCCTAAGTCATCCATGAGTGAATGTGAGATCAACTAAGCCTAAGGAAAGTTTAAGTGATCCTAATGTAGCATGTTTAACTAGTCCAATAAGGTCTAGAATGTTGGATTGACGCAAGGAGGCTAAAAAGGAACTCCTGTCCACCCGGATCCCACGGATCCTTCACTTGAGGGATCCGTCTAGTTACATCTAAGGGATCCGGCGTCTGAGACAGATTTTCTTAACAGAATAGTTGCAGAATTTAGCTCTATGTTTTGAGTTATGAAACTAATGATTTTTACAGCAAGCATACATGTATACACGTTTAAGCAAAGCAAGGAGAGCATGTAGAGATAACATATAGGCAATCAAATGAGATCGAGCTCACATATAACACAAAGGTTTAACAAACTTAACAAGCACTATTTAAGAAGCCCAAAATAGATTTACGGTCTAGATTAGTAAATCATTTACACTAACAATAACATGCAAGTTATGTGTCTAGAAAGAAAAGAGCACATGATGGTGTTCAAGACAAAAGAGTTGTGAGGTGCTAGTTTAGGACAAATCTAGTCATTATAGATGGTGATTAGTCATGTAGCTCTTCTCGATCAAAGCAAGATAATCGCTTGATGAGGCAAGTGGTTGTGATTAACTAAAAGAAAAATTAATTTTACAACTTGTTTGATTAGTAATCCTAAGACATGCAAATTATTTCCATTGTAAACTTACTTGAAGAAAACATAGGAGTATAAATTTCTCAAGTGAGAGAATGAATATGAGACTATTACTAGCGGTGCTCAATTACGGCTAAACACGACCATTTTTACGGGCGATTCCACATACCCAACTTCTATCAAGGAAGCAATTCAACCGTTAGGTCAAATTGAGTTTCTAGTGCAATAAGTTCTCCAGTATTCATTCTCAAGTTAGGAAAATTTATATTCCTACAATGGCCTATCGAAGAGTAACAATGATGATACTTTGCTTCGTTTTTATTAATATTATACTTGAAACAACTAAGGTGACGAAGGTGTTATGTAAAAAAAATTAAAAGTTGTCCATATGGTGAACAAAAAAATGGTTGGATGAGCTAGTTCAACATATGTTGTTGAAAAGCTCGAGTTTGGACTTTCGGATATGAACAATTATATTTTCGTTGCAAAATAATTTACTTGAATATATCGGATGAAATAATCAAGTTTTCAATCCTACTATGAAGCTTGGAAAGCGATCATGAAAAGGAAAACGGGAGAGTACATCATCAACACAAGTGTAGGTTATGATCCGATGTATATTCTTGTTGTTGTTAGAAAACGATACAAGAAAATATGAAATCAAGAAATCATATAAGCACATAAAACATTTATGTTGCACACATGACAAACTCAATAAAAAAGCCATTTAGTGTGTTATATGTTTTAAACATTTTTTAACTTATAAAACTAACATTTTCGACACAACTAGAAATTATCCCAAACACTCCTTCAAGTAGCACATTGATTAGTAGAATATTACTAAATCAAAAAGCAATAAAATGAATAGCAAGGTAAGGAAACCACATATGTTATTCAATCAAACAAGCACAAAAGCTATTTGAGAAAAGCAAATATTCAAGTAATGGAAGGAAGACAATTTATCATTTAGCATAGCATACGAAAGTTCTTTTCATCGCTTTGTGTTAAATATAAACATGTATACCGAGCTTGATTAGTTTCTTTTATAAATATGATCAAAACCTTAATTACAAAAGAGTACACATTGTTATTTAAAGATGAAAACATCCGTCTCCAATTAGATCAAAAGTTTGTGCAAAAGTTATGACCAATAAATGACTTTCTATTATAAATCAATGATCTGTAATTTTTTTTGAATCAGTTTATGAAATCATTTTTAAATGAAAGTAGACTCAAATACCTTTAAAACGGTAGGTGGCATAACTTCTAACGACTTACGGTTAATTAGTTATGAATTTTTGAAATTCAGACAAAAATTGTCTTCTGTACCACGGATCCCACGGATCCCTTGCTTGAGGGATCCGTCCAGTGTAAACTGAGGGATCCGCGGATCTGACACAGAATTACAAAAATGCATGTTTTGACCCGACGAAAAGGTTTAACCTTTGTAGATTTTTTAGTGAAGTTATATTATCCATTTTTACCTTTATTCAAGCTTGATTAACAAGATATCTAACAACAAAACTTCAAAGAAAAAATCAACAAAAAACTTTTCATATTATGCTTGACTTCACCAAAAATTTGATACAAGGACCTTACTAGTTTTGGAAACCATTTGTTTTAAAAACTAGAGCCAACCCGCTCTGATACCAATTGTGAAAACGTAGAGGGGAGGGGGTGAATACGTGATAAGGATTTAAAATGTACCTTATTGAGGGGTCGTTTAAGCCCTTATTTGATCACTTTTGTATCCGTTATTACTTAATATCGTTCATTTTCACTTTTTAGGTCTCTTGAAGGCAAATTGCTGGAATGACACTTATTCGGACTAAAAGGCGCGAATATACGAAGAAAATGGCCAAAGTCAAGAATCGAGACACTCAAGCAGCAGAAACTGAAGGGGACGGCGTCAGGTTATACTTGTGACGCCGTCGGAACAAGTTTTGTGACGATACAGTAGCCAAATTGCTTATTTTCAAGTGACGGCATCAGATTTTAAAAGAGTAGGGCGTCGCAGCTCAGACGGCCTAGATTTGATCCAGACGGCGTCAGAGACTCAAGGCGACGGTGTCACGGACATAAGGTGACGCCGTCACAATGATAGCGTGGCCAAGACGAAACCCTAATAACGGCGACCCGACGACGTCACAAATTAAAGGGTGACGTCGTCGCAGTTGTAACCTTATATATAGAATCCGAATTTTTTAGTTTTCAGTGGGTGGTTTTGTGGAGTAAAAACCTAAGCCGAACCAAGGCTGTCTTGTACAGTATTTTAGGGGTCCATACCCTAACTTACATCAAGATAAGTGTTTTACTTCATTAATTTAATTATATCTTCAATTGATTATGTGTATGCTTGCATGTTTCCCATGTCCGACTAATTTACTTGTGTGTTTACTTAGGTAATATGAAACTTAGTTATTGAATATTGATTGGTTGTCTCTTATCTTAATTGTGATTGACCTAGTATTGTGATAGGTCATTCGTTGTGTTGTTAATGCTTGATTAATCTTTGTTGAACCTTAGTCTATAATCACCTAGAGTAATTGTAGGCTATACATCCAAAGAATACCTTAGAGTTAAAGTTTATAAATCCAAGAGATTTTGTAGTCATTAACCTTTGGTAGCTTCAAAGAGTTAGGGATAAACGCATACCCTACGACCTTAGAGACACAACGTGATTAAGAATAAGGACGTGACAATTCAACCATCAATAGGAGATAACTATGGAGTAATAAAGCCTAAGCAAATACATATTTAATCATCATACGAGCACACAACAATAGACATAGACTACATTCACCTTAGGATTAGATAATTAGATAAGTAGAAGTAATCGGTAGAAATACCAACCCCCAAATCCAAACCCCGAGATTCGTACCTTTCCATTTCCTAAAAAACATAAAAAGATAAAAAAAATTAATCTTCCTCAACTCCAACGTTAGCGTAGTAACTTCTCACTAGCATTCCTATTCCCCTAGAGAACGATATCAATTCCCGTGGCTTACCCTAATACTACACCACAACGATTAGGTTCACTGCCTAGGGTGTTGAAAAACTTGCTCGACGAAAAGGAAGTTCCTTTGACCCTGAACACGCTGTGTAAGCGTATTAAGTTTTTGGCGCCGCTGCCGGGGAATAGAATAGCTAGTTAGATTTTTCACCTCGTTTAGGTTCCCTTGCTTGATTCCTATCAAGTAAGTTTTTTTCTCATTTTTAGCTTCCTTGTAGTCTATCCCCCTTCTTTGTGTTTGTATACGTAAAACCCTTTTCATTTGTCGCTATGGCAAGTGAAGTTGCATTTGAATCATTAACAAATGAGGAACAATTGAATTTCGCAGATTGGATTGCTTTTTATTGTTCTAATGAATTTGTGAGTGATCTTAGAGATATCCAAAAGGAGACGGGTGTAAGGTTGGATGGATTTGAGAAATTTTGTGCTTGTGTGGCTTCTATTCAACGATCATTGTTAGAATCAACTCCTTTTAGTTAGACCCTCTGGAAAATTTTTGAGAAAAGCCTCCTAAGCATAAACCATCATTTGTCACAACTTGAGGAAATGGATAAGGAGGATTTATCCAACCTTACGCATCATGATCAAAAAGACCTAGTTTTTAAGAACATGAAACCTAAACCCGAACAAGATAGTGAGATGGTTATAGGTGAACTACCTAGTCGCATGCGTGGGATAGATTTCACCAAAACATATGACACGCGTGAGGAATCCTTTAGGCAAATAGAACATAGTGATCAAATTTTTGAGAATGATTCTTATGAATCGGACCAAGAAGTTGAAATGGCTAAAGAAGGATTTGAGATACTTAGGAGTGTATTTGGGTTAGATCATACTAAAACACATGATGAACATTTAGGAGATCTAGATATAATGGAGAATGAGGTGGAAACTCCAAGCCCACAAGCCATACCATCACTTGAGGAATACACATCGCCTATAACTTACCCGGAAGAAGTAGAAGAGACTATAGGAACCCCGATTGATATAGAACCTTTGGACCAAATGCCACTAGAGAATGTAGGTTTAGATGCTTGTTTTCATGACCTCTCTCTTAGTCCTAGGGAAGTTCCTAATTTTGATGAACCGGAGCCTCAACCAAAAACCTTACCCAATTTTCCGTCTTTAGATGTGAATCTTGGAATTGAATTAGGCCCCAATCCACCCATCAAAATAAATAGTCCGGGTAGTTGCTTGATAAAGGTTGTAGACTCTAGGCCATGTAGAGTGGAAGCTAATATAGGAGTAACCCATGACCTTACACACTTATATCACCCATTCATGGTTGATAACAAGAAACATTATGGGTTTAAACCGGGTTTATTAGGTCAAGATGGATCCTTAACTAAGAATCTTTTGAAGTTGATAGAAGATGATCTATTTTTAGGAGAGAGATTTGATTCACCCGCTACACCTATAAAATTAGGGAAGGTTAGAATGAATGGAGCACACCCTTTTGAGCATATAAATCACCAATCACCCTCTCCTCACGTAGCAAATTTCCACCCTAAGGGTGTGTATCGCTACTATCACCCGCACTTAAGCTTAAGTGTAGAAAAAACTTCTCCTTTATCCGTTAAATAAGGGTAGAGTCAAGCTCGTGACTCGAACAAAAATAAGCGCTTCTTGGGAGGCAACCCATGCTTAATTGTTTGCTTGTTATGTGTCGTATATCTTTTATTGATTGTTTATTCTCATGTTTGAATTTGTAAAAATGCTTTATTTTGTCTTTAACCTCGTCTTAATTACATATAAAGGTATTTTACAAAAGGGATAAGTGTAGGGAAGATTACACATGTTTTTAAAAGAACGTGAACGTGAGAATTACGATTATTGAAAAGATATACATGTGTGTTTGTTAGATTCAAATGCTTGTATCGAGTCATACTGGATATTTTGCAGGAAGTTTTCCAGATTCTAAAGATATAAATTTTCCAGAATTTTTCCAGAAAATCGCATACCTGTTTCTATCAGGATAACCTGACGGCGTCAGGATCGCAACCTGACGGCGTCAGGAGGAGCAGAAACAAATTATCTTACTTTCTCTCGTTTTATGTGCTACTTATAAATTTTTGGAATTTTCCAGGTCTTAGTTTTCCAGAAAATCTGCAAATATCCATTCCACAAGCATTATATCTTATTTAAGTCTAGAATTACATCTTGTTGTGATTTTTCTTTGTTCGGTTTGATGCTTTGGGTTGTCTGTTTTCTTAAAGTGTGCAGGTTTTATTTATCAAGAAGAAGATACATAAGATTTGGATGGAGCTTTTCACGCATACATTCTTCTTGAAGAAGAATTTAACCACTACTTCACACACGGATCCTACCGAGCTAATCAGGGGAGTATTAGTTTCTTTCGTTTTTAATTACCTTCCATTATCATAACTTTGATACTTTCGGGGAACATTGGGGACAATGTTCAGTTTAAGTGTAGGGAGGGAAAATAAAACGGGAACTTTGAAACTATGCTTATCCTTGACTATTTGCTTTGTCCAATTTCAATTGTGTAATAAACCATGATAAATATCGGTTAGGGTAATTTTGGCACCAAATTTTTTAAATTTTTCATGACATGTAGGAGTGGGCCATTAGTCTTAATAAAGTGTCTCATGGATAGGAAGGTATATGACTAGCACAAAAACCCTTTACCACTAAAATTCCACCCAAAATGTGAGGATCGCCCTTAGATTTGTAGGAATTAAAGCATTCCACTTTAATACTTCGAGAGTGTACCGGTAGTATAATAGATTCTAGAACTTGTTTTGTGATTCATTCTGAGATCGCTAGTAAGTCTACACATGTGTAGTTAGGAATAACTAAATGATAAGAGGCATTAGGATAACCCTTGTTTGATACCCGTAATATAATTACTTCTTCCACATCGGTTGAGTAATTCCCCCACACCCTTGCTTTGTACTCATCTTTAGTACACGATACCCCTAGTTAACCCCTCAGAACCTATCCTTTTTGCGGTTCTCGTGATGTTTCGGTTTTCCAGAATATCAATGAAGAGTATTGTTTACAATCCACCCCCAAATGTACACCCAAATCACCTTAGACTACCTTGTATGCACTCACTTTTAGTGCATTATTGTTATCACACTAAACCCTTAGTTCAATTATCTTGTTGCTTGCATAAGTTTCTAAGTCGAGTCATATCCTTTGTACACAGTTTTGGGACGATTGGGACTCATGGGAAAAGTAAAATTTTATGAAATGACGAGAAGGAACGTTAAATTCAAATTCCCTTTATTTGCGTAATAATGTACTCCAAGTGTTTTGATCTTTTCAATTCGGGTTAAATTAGTGTTAGAGTAATAAAACTCAAGTGTAGGGATGTGCCTATAAATCCCTATCATTTTGATGTTATCATAGAGGATGGTAAAGTTTTAGTGTATGAAAAAAAAATCGAAAAAAAAATAGAAAAAAATAGAGAAAAAGAAAAAAATAGAGTGTTGAAAAAAAAACATACGGGCTACCATCCTACATCTATCTTTAAATTTATGTTTGTTTATTTCAGTTATCTAGAGTTTAGAGTGTCGAGTCTTGGCTTAGCAACACCATTCTTCGCATGCTTGTAACATAAAGATTTTTGACTTGCCACCACTAAATCGCCTATCCCACCAAACCCTTTGTTTCCCTACCGTAAGCCTATCATTACAACCCTTTAAAAGACCTCTTGGATAGTCTTTCCTAGGTGCTTACGCTAAAGCGATGGAGGTTAGATCTAGTCTCAAGCCTATGGTAATCTATGTACTAGGACCGGTTAATGAGTGTTTATCTTCCATTTCCAACTTGTTATATTTCATATACACCCGAGAGATGTAAGTATCCAAACACCCCATGTGAGGTGCTAGTATGTAATTTTCGTGCTTGTTATGACTTTTGCGGGGCTTATATGTGTTTTGGATTGTTCTAAACTAATGCTTCATGACCCCTAACTTATTTGATCACTTTTGTATCCGTTATTACTTAATATCGTTCATTTTCACTTTTTAGGTCTCTTGAAGGCAAATTGCTGGAATGACACTTATTCGGACTAAAAGGCGCGAATATACGAAGAAAATGGCCAAAGTCAAGAATTGAGACACTCAAGCTGCTGAAACTGAAGGGGACGGCGTCAGGTTATACTTGTGATGCCGTCGGAACAAGTTTTTGACAATACAGTAGCCAAATTGCTTATTTTCAAGTGACAACATCAGGTTTTAAAAGAGTAGGGTGTCGCAGCTCAGACTGCCTAGATTTGATCCAGACGGCGTCAGAGACTCAAGGCGACGGCATCACGAACATAAGGTGACGTCGTCACAATGATAACGTGGCCAAGACGAAACCCTAATAACGGCGACCCGACGGCGTCACAAATTAAAGGGTGACGCCGTCGCAGTTGTAACCTTTTTAGTTTTCAATGGGTAGTTTTGTGGAGTAAAAACCTAAACCGAACCAAGGCTGTCTTGTACAGTATTTTAGGGTTCCATACCCTAACTTACATCAAGATAAGTGTTTTACTTCATTAATTTAATTATGTCTTCAATTGATTGTGTGTATGCTTGCATGTTTCCCATGTCCGGCTATTTTACTTGTGTGTTTGCTTAGGTAATATGAAACTTAGTTATTGAATATTGATTGGTTGTCTCTTATCTTAATTGTGATTCACCTAGTATTGCGATAGGTCATTCGTTGTGTTGTTAATGCTTGATTAATCTTTGTTGAACCTTAGTTTATAATCACCTAGAGTAATTGTAGGCTATACATCCAAAGAATACCTTAGATTAAAGTTTATAAATCCTAAAGATTTTGTAGTCATTAACCTTTGGTAGCTTCAAAGAGTTAGGGATAAACGCATACCATACGACCTTAGAGACAAAACGCGATTAAGAATAAGGACGTGACAATTCAACCATCAATAGGAGATAACTAGGGAGTAATAAAGCCTAAGAAAATACATTTTTAATCATCATACGAGCACACAACAATAGACATAGACTACATTCACCTTAGGATTAGATAATTAGATAAGTATAAGTAATCGGTAGAAATACCAACCCCCAAATCCAAACCCTGAGATTCGTACCTTTCCATTTCCTAAAAAACATAAAAAGATAAAAAAATAATCTTTCTCAACACCAACCTTAGCGTAGTAACTTCTCACTAGCATTTCTATTCCCCTAGAGAACGATATCAATTCCCGTGGCTTACCCTAATACTACACTACAACGATTAGGTTCACTGCCTAGGCTGTTGAAAAACTTGCTCGACGAAAAGGAAGTTACTTTGACCCCGAACGCGCTGTGTAAGCGTAACAATACGTTTCTGTTTCAAACTTAAACTTTTTTATCAAATATAGTATAAACCATTGCATTTGCTAATCTCGACTCGAGGATCCATTTAATGCATAATGGCATGTAAGGCCAACCCCTTAATATCACATAAGATTCCGCAAGATTAATGGTTCATTATAAATCAAGTTTAACCATTATTAGTCCGGTTGCTTTTTCTTGATCAAGCGTGGCATAATATGTAAAGTGTTAAATATAGTGTATGACTGTATACAAGACCAAGTATGCATCACAAACATAGACATCAACAACATAGAAAATAAACAATGTAATCCAAGAATAAAAGTAAAGCGATAAGTAAAAGGATAGACGAACCAACACGAGGATTTATAGTGGTTCGGCTACAAGGACACCTTCCTTGCCCTACTCTACTCCCCGAGTCACCTACTCGAGAGTTTCTTCACTAGATCAACAAACTCCATTCTCGGCGGAGAAAACCTTACACAATGTCGCTTACACTTTTTTCGGTACTAAGCTAAACACTGAGTTCTTCCACGAGGTAGAACCAAACCTATCACAATGTCGCCTATACTTTATCCGGTACAAGGCTAGATACCGGGTTCCATTACAAATGAGGAACCACTACCCGACCAACATGACACATCTATGACACCCGTTATGTTTTGTGGCCCAATATAACAAACCTTGTGTTTTATGGCACAAACACATAAACCATCTAGTCTAGTTATAGATACATGACACATCTATGACACCCATTATATTTGTGGCCCAACATAACAAACCTTGTGTTTTATGGCACAAACACATAAACCATCTAGTCTAGTCATAGATACAAGAATATGATACTAGACAATATCCAAGATAATGTGTCTAATGGATATGAAATCCTAAACTAAACATCAAGAACACAAAGCATGATGTAGTTACTCTTCTATGAATGAAGATGAAAAGTTTCCCAAGCTTGTTGTAGAAGATCTTCGTGTGCTTGTATGCTTGTGATGGGTGATCACTTCATTAGGTAAGGATGCAAGATCTCTAAGCTTGCTTTGGAGGATCACTTCGGGAGTATGCTTACAACAAATGAAATTTAGAAGCATTATGATCATATGAGATGAGGGTGGTTTACATGTTTCCTAATGATCTAAATATCCTAGAAATGGTGGAGAGAAACTATGTGTGAAGGTGTAAAGAAATGGTAAGAAGTGGCTTGCTATTTATAGGCAAAAAGACCAAACTAAGTTTCTGACCCAAGGATCCCTTCTAGAGGGATCCGACCTTGTAATTCCAAGGGATCCGTGGGAAATTTTAGGGATCCGTGGGACGCTCCCTTTTGCCCATGGGTTTTGAGTCTTGGGTCATGGGTTATAGGTCATGGGTATCAAGTAGATTCAATGTATCTACAAGATGCAATGCATCTAGTCCATGGTTCATGGATTAAAACCATATGTCATGGATATTATCCATATATGACTTATGCATGATGTCATGCAATGGGTTATGAGTTATGCTCCATGGGTATAGGTCATGGACTGTGGGTTTTACCCAACTACATTCAATTTATTTGGTCAATGGGTCAAATACTTAAGTTTCTACCCATTTATACTACACATTATAATACATACTAGTTATGTATATATTTACCCAATATGTAAACACTAGTTGTTATACATAAACTATTTAACTAAACATGTTTAATGGTTTGTTGGGGGTTTGATCATAACACAACATAACAAACATGTACGAACCTGTGTTGTAGCATACAAGGACTTGAGTCATCGAGAGGTGTTGAGAGTATGTTGAGACAAAATCTAATTACAAGTAACTTATACATTTTACGTTATGTATTACAAGTTACATGTTTTGTCATCAACAAAACAAATGAGAATGTATAGATTAAATATCGTAATATTTGCACTAACAGCTTCAACTCATTAAATTCTATCATGGCTTTCATACTTGATGGGGAATCAATCTTGCATCAAATCCGATATGGTCTCATGTGATGATTATGTTTTAAATTTAAGAACTTGCTTGCTATTTGCTAACTATTTCCTAGATTTTTGTATATATTTGTGATCTTGTCATGCTTGTGTTCTATCCTAATTTGCTTCCAGTGTCTATCGTATTTCTAAATGTTCATAAAATGATAAGTGAGGGGCTAAACTGGATTTAAAATGATAAATATAAACCTTTGGAAGTGTGAGGGGCTAAATCTGTCAATGCATGAAACTATTAATGTACTTGAAACTGTTAATGAAAGTGGTATTGCGGTTTGACAAAACTGAGGGGCCAAAGTTGCCAATAAGCATAGTTAAGTGAGGCAGTATAAAAACCCTTGCGGTTTCACCGGTCAAATCTTTACCAAACTTGTCAAACTTTCAAAACTTGTTTTCTCTAGTGTTCATCGTTGCGATTTGTACCCTGTGATACTTATGTGAATTCACTCTAGGTATGTGATGAATTATAGGTTCATTTCATAAGTTAGACATCAATTATTTCATCATCATGACCTTAAGTCTCGTTTTAAGATTATTTTGACTAGGTTTTCGTACTGAATCAGATTCATCTCATAGGTTAGTAATCCATATCATGGTTATATGCTAAGTTTAGTATCAATTAATGTTGATGATTGCATGCGTGTTGACTCTAAATGATCTCCCTAGATTTTAAACTTGTTAGGACTGTTTTTATAGATGATTTGGTGAATCGGGAGGTCTTGGAAGATGGAAGAACACCATCTTCAAGTTAGAGAGAGAAAGTATAGAGAGAAGGGAAACTAGTAGGTGTTTTATTATTATGAAAGGTGAAATTACACTAAGAGTCTCACCCTCCTAGGAAAGTCTAGGAGGGTATTTATAGCTAAACACATACAACTATGACTAAATGACATAACAAGCCCATGCGTTTTAGCTAACAAATATAGAAAATGTAATCCCGTCAATGTCATTCCATTTACGAGTTAGGAGCGATTCCAACAATCTTTCCCCAATGGGACGACATAAGGGATTACTTACAACATTTCCTACAATGTATAAAAAATAAATAGAGAAAGGTCTTCAGAAGCTCTTCAAATGCTGAGGATGATGAAAGTTTACGCTCTTTGTCTTCTTGTTGTACCTCGACTTTAGAACCGTTTTCTTCACTTGTAGGAAAATGATGTAATATGCATGAATTGGATTAACTTCCCCCCAAATCATGCTGTATGTCTTTAGCAGCTTCTCCGTACACTTCTTTTTGGTGAATTTTCTGAATCAGCTTCCCCCCAAACTGACAACCGTCTTCAGCAGATTCGAAACTTTGATGTAGTGAACATTTCCTCTAACTTTTGAAAATTTCAGTACGCACCGGAATTTGTAAATGAGCAGTAAACCACACAAGGTAAATCTGACTTATTGGGGAAAATCCGTTCGGGGGTAACATGCAAGAAATCAACAAGATCTTCTCACGTATGTAGATGCTTCACACCAAACAAACCACAAAAGACGAAATGAAATGACTTCCCCCTGAATATTGCGGTCTATCGGAATAATAATTACCTGTGAGTATGCAATTCTTCGATAAAATGACCGTGTGTGAGGCATCACAACATCCTATTTAGGTAACTTCACACACGATAACTCTGTGAAAGTGAGACGATAACACCGTCTTGAGAAATTTGAACCACATATCGTCTCATTTCTTCCCCCTGATTGAAGAAATTCATGAAGGGAGAGGTTTTTTGCAAAAAAATACAAAAAAAATCAAGGAAGCAAACACCACCTACACTCTCTTCCCCCCGATGTTTTCAATGAATCAGACTCATATACTACGTATGTTGACGATGAATTGGAGACTGCGAAACCATGTCTGTTCAATTAATCGAACAAGTGTGAAGTACCATAAATATCTCGTGAGAATCAACTGCTGATAAAACTTCTCTACTCGTGTATACTCTTCTCAGCTAACTCTTTACCGACCCCATTATCATTCTGACGACTTTTTGTAGTGACTAGTGATGGAGAAAAACCCAACATGATGAACTTGAGACTGAAGTAAAATAACCCGAACTTGTAACTTAAACTTGCACTATTGTCAGATGAAGAACCCTTTTCCATACCGGGTTGATTAACCGGATCGAAAAGGGGTAAACTTAAAGTTTCTCGAATTATCCAAAGCTTTTTGTGACACTCGAGCACAACAGCATAACTCCTTAAAAGTCATAGCTATACGTTGTGAGCACAACAACGTAACTCCTTACATCAGGTATAACTAGACAACTCAAGTCTTTGTCATTCAGAACGGTTAAAGCTCGAACAAGGATCTCGAAGAATCATGAATCCAACTAACCCCGATATCTTCAAGATACTAAGTACATGCACCCGTGAAATCCCACTTCAACCTCAAATAAATAATAGTGAATTTACGTTGTAGTCACATCTTACGGTTAAATGCCCAAAATTAGCCTTCATTAACGGTTAAAATGAAACTTTGATAATGGTTTCCCGATTCTTGTCAAAAATGTATCCCCGTGAAAATTTTAATACCAAAATACCACTCTTTTTATCAAAATGCATTCAATGTATTACTCCATTGTATAATAAATTTCTAGTCCATGCACTTAGTATTTTGAAAGAATAAGATAGCCCATCATTTAGGTAACTCGTTCAGTCCAGTGCAAAGGCACAATAGCCAAACTCTTTGGTATAATATTAGCATTCAGTCCATTACCCGGATCAATCAAACAACCAATGAAAGGCCCAGTCCAATAGATAACCGATCCTATCAAATGTTCTACTAGGCCCAATACGGATCCAACCCACACACAACTAATAACCGGTTGTAAAACTTATACCCTAATTATTCTCAATTACCAAAACCTAAACACACATATACTGATAAGCGCCTACCAACTATTCTCCTCTCCCCAAACTAGTCATACTCATCTAGATCTCATCTAGTCACTACTCTAACACCATCATTAATAATCCTGTAAATCCCAAATCTCATCACATCACAACAAACGAAGTCACATACACGAGGTCACAGGTAGGTGTTGTTTTTGTTTGAGTGTATTTGAACGAAACAAAGAAAGGGTTATAACAGATTTGTTATAAGTCTTTTCTTGATTTTTGGATATTGATTACGAACTATAAACTTCAAAAAAAAATCAGTGGTGATTGAATTTCGTGTTTGAATGACTTCTCAAAGGTCTGATATGCTTTGGGTAACACACGAAAAATCTGAGATTTATTTTGATTTTCTTTTTCATTTAGTCCGAGTCGTGAATGAGTAGTATGGTGGAGTTGAAGGAGATGGAATTAGGTTAGTTTTGGATTTGGTTAAATTAGGGTTGGTTTTATTTTGGCAGCGGGGTACTTCGTTCATGAATGCTTTTTTATCATTTTCGTTTTTGACTTGTGATGATGAACTACTGAAGTCACAAAAGAGTATGTATGATTGTATTTGGTTGGTCAAGGTCAAAGAAGTCTTCTTTTTCATCTCGTTTTCTTATGTTCTTATGCGTAAAGAAACAAAGCCTTTAGGCGTATACACAACTTACGCGTAAGAGTTTACGCGTAGGGTTTCTTAGGCGTAAACCAAAAAGGTTATGCGTATTTTTCTAACCTTATGCGTAAAACGATTCTTACTCGTAATGTTACGCGTAAACAAAGGTTCTTACGAGTAACTTTCCAAGTTACTCGTAAATGGACTAAAGATGACCCTTAGGCGTAGAAAACAAGGGTTTTGACTTGTTGACTCTTTGCTCCGATGAGTTTTTCAACCAAAGAATCCGACCAGCTTCATAAACCCAGAAATACTTCATAAAAACATCATTTTTGACATCAGATGATGACCAAAATATTACCAGATGATGACCATAAAAATTTCACACGTATTGGTATAAAACAGATTCAAAAGTAATGTTGCCTCAAGACTGTTTTTTAACCAATAAAAGATACACAAAACTTTTATAGAAAACTGTTAAAGACAAGATAATAAAAAACTGTGAAAGATAAGTCAAAAACAGTTTCAAAAGTTACAATTTTGACAAGAAAACATTGCCAAAAATCAACCCATGATAAAAATCCGACCTTGATACCAATGTTAGGACCGTTTTATGGCTGATTTGGTGAATCGGGAGGTCTTGGAAGATGGAAGAACACCATCTTCAAGTTAGAGAGAGAAAGTATAAAGAGAAGGGAAACTAGTAGGTGTTTCATTATTATGAAAGGTGAAATTACACTAAGAGTCTCATCCTCCTAGGAAAGTCTAGGAGGGTATTTATAGCTAAACACATACAACTATGACTAAATGACATAACAAGCCCACGTGTTTTAGCTAACAAAGATAGAAAATGTAATCTCGTCAATGTCGTTCCATTTACGAGTTAGGAGCGATTCCAACAGAACTTGTTTGATTGATTATTGGTTTTTGTTGTTATGACCTCATAATGATAATCTCCATGGAGCGGTGTTAAGATTTACCTAGTACGCATTAGGATTGATTGTAGTGTAAAGGATTACTCTTGATTCACTTGGACAAAATCTGATAAGAATAATTTGTTCTGGGTTTAGATTCTAATGTTCCATGCCACATAGTTGCGTTTTTTTTGTATTCTTAGTTGCGAGTTGTCTGTTATATTCTTGGTTGTGATTTGTGTGTTGTTTCTTAGTTACGAGTTGGTGAAATAGTTCTTGATTGCGTTTTGTCTTCATGTTCTTTCTTGCGGTTTGATACGAAGTTCTTGGTTGAGGTTTGTAAAAATGTTTCTGATTGCGATTTGAGTAAATTGTTCTTATTTGTGTTTTGTAAGATTGCTATCTGTTTCGATTTGATAGGATGTCTTAAGTTGCGGTTTGTCTAAATAATTTGTGGTTGTGATTTGTTCAAATACTGCGTTATGTCTGGTCCATCTTAGTTGCGGTTTGATTCAAATCGCAATTCCGGCGATTTGTTATGTGAAGAATATTTTATTATAAATTGTAGGACCCACCATGCCAAAATTTTTATGATACTGAGATTTGTCAATTTTCTTGCGTTTTGGCTCTTGCGACTTGACTGTTGCGTTTTGTCCAACTGCGTTTTGAGCCTTTGCGATTTGCCCTCATTGCGTTTCCTAATGTTATGCAATTTGTCTGTTGCGGTTTGATATGTGTTGTGTGGATTGATTGAGATTTGATCTTTTCATTCTATCATATTGCGATTTGACCCTTGTGTCTTAACTAAGTTGCGACTTGTCCACTTGAGATTTGTCACTTGAGACTTGATCATCACAAGTTGTCAAAATAGAGTTTTGTCTAACTTGTAATGTTGATCAAAGTGACATAATCCTGGGATTTTTTCCCTATCTCATTAAGTGCTTTCATGCTATCTTGGTGTCTTATGTTTCCCAATGTCTTGGTTTTTGGTCATTCTTGTCCAAAGCGTCAAAGCTGTATCTCATCTAATGTAACCATTCCACATATGTCTCTTCTTGTGAATGTGTTTGTACATACATAATGGCTTAAATGACTACACCAATTGACCAAGATGCTACTATCCCACCACCCACTCGTACTGATGACGAGATCCTACCGTATACCGAGTGGGTTAACATTGGAAAGAGCAACTACTATATAGATAGGGAAAAATATCAGCCAAATCCTATCTACAAGATTGCAGTGGACATCCTAAAGCACATGAACTTCTTCAGTGCATTCACTTCATGCTTCACGATTCCCTCAATCTACCTTCAGCAGTTCTGGGATACAGTAAAGTGGGACAAGATCACCGCGGTATACAATTGTCAGCTAGATGAAGAATGGTATGAACTCTCAAAGGACACCATCAGAGACGCTTTACAAATCACACCAGTGGATGAAAACAACCATTTCACCTCTCCACCAACTATAGACTAGTTACTCAATTTTGTCAATGACTTGGGGTATCCTTCAGTTGTCAAAACCATATCCTCAATAATCACTAGCGAAATGTATCAGCCATGGAGGGCAATCATCACCATTCTAAACCTGTGCCTCACTGGAAAGACTTTTGGGTTTGAGAGACCAAGGGCTTCAGTGCTGCAAATCTTGTGGGTAGTTGTGAATCAAGCCAACATGGACTATGCTGAAAGAATTTGGGAGGAATTCACGCAATCGATTCACACTTTCATCAGTGATAAGGAAAAGAAAGCGAAAAACATCAAAGGCAAGAAGAAAGTGCATGCGCGTGTAATCCCTAGTATCAGATTCTCCAAGCTAATTATCAAACACCTTCAGGCCAAGTACAAATTCCACCTAAGAAGCGAATATGCACTTCACCTGGCCTCAGAGGAGCATGTTCTTGGATATCTCAAATTTGCAGCTAAAGGTTCTAATCATGAGATATTTGGAAATGCTATACCGGATGCTCTCCTCACAGACGACATTGTCAAGGCCTCATATTATAAAGACTATCTGAATAAAGTGACCAAGTCTCTTACTGGTGAATCACCAACTCCTACCCCAACCAAATCAACAAGCAAAAAAAACCAACTCACAAGTCCACCAAATCCTCTTATGCCACTCTTCCCAAGAAACATCAAAACAAGTCTACTTCCGACGATCCAGCGACTCAAGGCAAGAAGAAGAGAAAAGGCAAAAAAGAAAGGGAATAGGGTCAAAGAAACCAAGAAACAAGCCTACCCTAAAAGATATTGATGATATTAACCTTCAACATAGCATAGAAGCAAGTTTGATGGAACAAGAGGAGACAGAAAGACGTCCTAGGAAGGGTGTGACCATACAAGAACCGGACTCCAGGAAACGTCACCCTCTTCCAGAAGTTGAGGGCAATGGTGTTGAGGAAGTTGAGCAGGTTGCTCAGACGTTATTGAACATTTCCTCTCTAGCTCACAAGACCACTAGAAAATACATACTCCAGAAGCGAAGCACAGAATCACCACAAGCTACGGAGTTAGTTGATGCTGAAAAGGAACATTCCCCAAATCCTGAACTCAATGTCGAGTCTAGTGACACTGAGTCAGAATTTCAGGATACCGATGGTGGTAATGTAGACATGAATGAGACGGAATTACAGAATGAGACTTATACATAGGTCGGTAAAGGTGATAAGTCTGATACTTACACTGAAGCTAGTACCATTGAAGGGTCTGATTTAGGGAACAAGGAAACGGAGATTGTCTCTCAAGATAGTGGGTTGGCTGCTCAGGAGTTCGTGTCACAAGCTTATCCAAATATCTAGGAAAACCTCAAACATAGAACTGACAACTAAGCTCGCTTGGATGAACTAAACAGCTCTATAAGAACCCTATCATCGTTCCAAAACCTTGAACTAGATTTCACTTTTGGAGACCAGTTCATTGAGGACAGACCTGCTGATGTTGAAGCTGAAAAGACCAATGAAGCTAGGGCTGATTTGGTTTCCAAAGTTGTTCCCTATATAGCCATGGAACTTTACCACGGTGATGAAGTTGGTGAGGTGGTGGGAAGGTTAGTCAATGCGGCCATCTTTTATGGCAAATGCACCATCCTGGAGGACGTAGCAGCTACAGGTAAACCAGTGGTGCTTGTTGATGTGGCCTATTACCGGTCTACAGCTGAAAAGGAGTATGATGAAGCCGGAAATGCCTTGTCCACTGTTGAATACCCCTTCCTTTCTGAAGCGACGAAAGACCCCACGGTATCCATCGAAGACCTCCTTTCGAAGAAAACAAAGAAGGTACAACCAATCTCGCCCAGTAAGAAGACTCCATCTGCCAATTTTCCATTACCAAGATTAGTTGACCCTACTCATTTCAAGGTTCACTGAAGGCTACTGTGTTGGTAGTAATTTGATCCCAAGGGTGGTGTGTAACCTTTCTAGACAATTATCAGTTGGCTCTTTATAGGCTTAGGACTGATGAAACAATTTATCTTCATGCTTGCTAAGGCTGTGGCCTTTTCTAGACAATGTTTCACACTGATCATGTTAGGCTATGGCCTAATGCTAGGTATACTAGCATAATTTGAATATCTACTTTAGGAGACTATGTCTCAATTTTGGTTAATATTGATTCTTCTCATACGTTACATATGCATGTATCTTATTTTACAACCTAAGGCGTATGGTAGATACATAGCCTCATTGTGTTTAAATTTTGCACCAAGAATATAGCAATCGTATAATTTAATTGCTGACAAAGGGTTGCGACCACTTCGTCTTCATCCTTTGGGTAACATAAGTCTTGTAATACCCTAAGACCACTTATAAAAGTTAATGTGAAGTTTTGATGGATGTTATGTATATATTCAAGACTTATTGATGTCTTGTTTCATCCCTTCGACATTGAAACTTATAAACGACTTAGCTGACAAATATTTATTGTATTAGAACGAAACAAGAGATTTGAGGGAAAATATGTTATATCATTAATTGGGTAGGGACGATTACATCATTTTAAGAAATGAAAACTAGGACGTCTACCATTAATGCTTTTTTCCTCAAGTGAGAAGAATGCAATACATTGATTGAAAGCGAAATAAAAAGGTCCTTAGACATTGTAAGTTCTATATGTAAAACTTACGAAGGGTAGTACCATTCCAAGTCCTATCAACAGTGTCTCCATCGAGGGTTTCCAGCTTGTAGGCTCCGTTGCCGTATGCTTCTGTTATGACGTAGGGTCCTTCCCATGTGGGCCCTATTTTTCACTGATATTCAACTTTATTGCACGGTTAAGTCGGAGGACATATTCGCCTGGCTTGAATGTCGAAGGTTGAACTTTGTTGTTGTAGTACTTTTCAATATTTTGTTTGTGAATAGCCTCTCGTATTGAGGCGATTTCCCTTCTTTCTTCAAGTAAATCGAGATTTTCACGGACCCTTTTTTCGTTTTCTGTTGGTTTTAAATTCATGATACGCTGTGTCTCAACACTTACTTCCGAAGGTATCACAACTTCAGTTCCATATCTTAGGCTAAAAGGTGTTTCCCCATGGCTAGACTTAGTGTGCGTACTGTGCGCCCAAAGTACTTGAGGTAGCTCGTCCACCCAACCATGATGGCTTCGACTGAGCCTTCGTTCTATCCCTTTAATAACATCTCAATTAGTGACTTCCACCTGCCCATTACCCTGAGGATGGTAGACAGAGGTGAATGACTGCTTTATGTTTACACCTCTGCAGAATACTAGAAATACCCCTTCGGCAAACTATTTCCCGTTGTCTAATATGATGATGTGAGGGACTCCAAATCGGTAAATGATGTGCTACCACACAATTTTTTCCATGTTCCTTCCTGTAATTGATGCCAAAGGCTTGGCTTCAACCCATTTTGTAAAGTAATCAATGGCTACGACCAAAAACTTGACCCCTCCTGAAGCTATTGGTAAAGGACCAACTATGTCTATCCCCCATTGACTGAAAGGCCATGCGGATGTAACAAAGGTCATGTCTGGCTTAGGTTGCCTTGGGACTCATGAATGGATTTTACAGGCTTCACATTTCTGAATTATATCCACATGACGAAAAGAATGGGTTCTGGAAAGGAAAAGACAACAAGAAAGCAAGGTATGAATGCGCATGTTTTAAATGTGGGGACCCTAATCACTTCATTAGTGAGTATCCCAAACGTGACGAACAAAAGGCGTTCGTAAGTGGTTCATGGGGAATGAGTGAGGAGGAGAACAAGGAAATTTGTCTCGTGGCAAATGACTCAAACGAGGTATGTCCCGAATCTCTCTATTATAGTTGCTCATCATTAGATGATGAATCATTGCATCGTGAATATGATAAAACTTTGCAAAATTAGTCTAAAAGTAATTAACAAAAATTAGATTTTGAAAAACAAAAATGAAGGTTTAGAAAAGGAAGTCATTTAGTTAAAAGACAAATTAAAACGTTTAGAAAAGAGGAAGAAAGTAGATGGGGAATGTGAGCTTTTGTGTTCAACTTCAAACGTTAGTTGATAATCTTGATTCCAAGATTGCTAGAATGAGTACTAATACTCTAGATACAATACTAGATAGTGGTAAATCAGGAAACAATCAAAAATGTTTATGTGTACAAGAACTTAATGCATCAAGTAGCGAGATTAAAGAAACACAATTCGTCAAAGTAATTGAAAAACAAGCTATTGTAGTCACGGATCCCACGGATCCCTTGAAAAAGGAACCGTCTAGTGTAAAACCAGGGATCCGTGGGTCTATACCAGCAAACAGTAGAAATAATGTAGCTACCTCATCTAGAACCAAATTTTTTATTGTTAACAAGAAGAAACCAACCCATGTTACTGTTAGAAATGTCAAACAACCACCTCCACTACAACAAAATAAAAGTTTTATGAGAAACAAAGGTCCATCGTTTTCTAACCCAAACACATTTATAAGAAGACAAAATAATATTTATCCGAGAAGTAACCACCATCAAATGGGATGGAATCCTAATGTACAAAACAGTTTTCCATTTCAAAACTTTTCACCATGGAATGCTTTCTCACCTTTTCCATACATTTCTAACATGAATGAAATGTATAACACTAATGGACCCATGAACAAATGGCGATCAAACTTTTTAGTTAACTGTTTTCTTAGGTGTGCTTAAAGGTCGACCTAGATTCGAATGAATAGATCAAGGATAGCAGGTGCATGACCGGTAACAAAGACTTGTTTTCCACATACGAATCCTTCAATGGAGGAAATGTGGTATTTGGTAATAGCAAGAGCAAAATCATCGGTAAAGGTACAATTTCTCACAAATCTTTAACCATTAACGATGTGTGTCACATAGAAAACCTAAACTTCAACCTTCTAAGTATAGGAAAAATATGTGATAAAAAGTGCAACGTACGTTTTAGTGAAACCGGTAGTAAAATATTGAAAAACGGTATTACTATAGGAAGAGGCATTAGGAAACATGGAGTCTATGTCATTAAAATCGGTTATGAACCACAAGAAAAACTATGTCTTACTTCTATGGATGATACTTCGACCTTGTAACATCGAAGATTGGGTCATGCTAATATGCGACTTCTTTAATCGCTATTATCTAAGTCCATGCTAGTCACAAAGCTAAAAATATGGTCTCTACTACTAAGTGTCTAGAACTACTTCACATAGATTTATTTGGTCCATCCGCTATTCAAAATTATGGAGGTAACTACTATACTTTGGTTATAGTGGATGATTACTCTAGGTACACATGGATTAAAAATTTAAAGAATACTGAAACGTTCGATTACTTTGATATATTAAGTAAGAAAATCCAAAGACAATTAGGAAGTCATATATTGTCTATTAGAACGGATCATGGTAGGGAATTTGATAATGAAGCGCGATTTGGAGCTTTTTGTGATGCTAATGGTATTACTCAAAATTTCTCAGCTCCTCGCACTCCACAATCAAATGAGACAGTTGAAAGGAAAAATAGAATCCTACAAGAAATGAGTCGCACTATGATTAATGAGCAATCTATTCCTCAAAAATTGTGTGTAATGCCGTTGACACATCAACTTATATACTTAACCGAGTCCTAATTAGACCATTCTTAGGTAAAATTCCATACGAGTTACTTCGAGGCAAAAAGCCTACGTTAGAACACTTTAGAGTCTTTGGTAGCAAATGTTTCTTACTTAACACTAAAGATTACCTAACTAAATTTGATCCTAAATCAACCGAAGATATCTTCTTAGGTTACTCTCCTAATAGTAAAGCTTATGTTATATTAAATAAAGAAACAATGAAGGTTGAAGAATCACTAAACGTAAAATTTGATGAAAGTCCACCTAAACTTACCCAACCTCTTGTCGATGACGAGATAATCAAAAGTGACGCCATAGAAATCAAGGAAAATATCAATAAAGAAGATGAACCGTTAAACAATGAAATCATCAATATTAAAGAGTCTAAAGATAATCCAGTAGAAAAGGTTATAGGAAAGTTAAATGAAAGAACCTTAAGATCTCAAGTCCAAAACCAAAGTAGTTTATTTTGTTTTGTCTGAACCATAGAACCTAAAAATTTGCAAGAAGCCATAAAAGATGAAAGTTGGGTAATGGCTATGCAAGAAGAGTTAAATCAATTTGTTTCAAACGATGTTTGGACACTTGTCCCTCCACCTAATAACCAAACCATATTCGGAACTAAATGGGTATATAAAAACAAGTTAGATGCAAATGGTGTAGTGTCTAGGAACAAAGCTAGACTGGTTGCTAAAGGGTAAAATCAACAAGAAGGCATAGACTTTGATGAGACCTATGCTCCCGTAGCTAGATTAGAACCGATAAGAATACTTCTTGATTAAGCTTGTGCTAATGATCTTAAGCTTTTTCAAATGGATGTTAAAAGTGATTTTCTAAATGGCTTTATTAATGAAGAAGTCTATGTAGCTCAACCTCTGGGATTTATCGATTTCGAAAAACCTAAACACGTGTACAAACTAAAGAAAGCTCTTTATGGTGTTAAACAAGCCCCAAAGGCTTGGTATGATAGACTCAAATCATTTCTAATAAAAAACAACTACACCATGGGGTTACTTGATAATACACTTTTCACTAAGAAAAAGGAATCACATATAATTATTGTTCAAATATACGTGGACGATATTATATTCGGATCGACTTGTCAAGACATGTGTAATGATTTCTCAAAGGTCATGCATGATGAGTTTGAAATGAGTTTGATGGGAGAACTAAGTTTCTTTCTTGGTCTACAAATCAAACAACTAGAAGATGGTATCTTCTTTAATCAATCAAAATACATAAAAGAAATGTTAAAGAAATTTGGTTTAAAAGAAATGTTAAAGAAACTTGGTCTTCTTTTATGGGATGTTGTTTAACATCTTGGTTCTTGAAGAAGCAAATGGCATTGGCCATATCAACAACCGAAGCCGAATATGTCTCCGCCGGCAAAGTATGCCAACAAGCACAATGGATGAAACAAGCGTTAGTTGACTATGACATTCATCTAAGTGACATAGCCATTTTATGCGACAACAAAGGTGCTATTGACTTAGCAAGAATCCGGTGTTGCACTCTCGCACCAAACATATCGAGATCCGTCATCACTTCTTAAGAGACAATGTTCAAAAGGGGAACATTTCTATTGATAAGGTATCATCTGAGGACAATATAGCTGACGTCCTCACCAAACCGTTGAAGCGCGAACAATTCAACTTGCTTCTTCTTGGTCTTGGACTCATGGAACAATCTTCGTAATTTGTTTCTCAATTCTACAAGATATGTAAACGTTAGCCTTACCTTATTTTCTGAGTCTAGGATCTCTATTTCACACACAACTCACAAACAATATGGGGATTTTCAAAACTCAAGGTATATTTTCTTTTACCCTTTCAAAACTTAAGATAAATTATTCTTTTTTTTTTTTCAAGAAACTTTTTTGAAATGCTTTCTAAAAGGATACTTCTCCCCGTATCATTTTCCTAAAGCTATTCTCATGTCTAGGACAAACCTTTTTCATTAATAATACAAAGTAAAAACCCGTCTTCATTGCATCTCATGTCTTTTGAATGCTAAAGGGAACACATAACTAATATGTGTTTTCGGGTACATTCATTTAAGAAAAAATGAATTAAGGAGCACTCGGGTTATCTCACATAACAATATGCTTTTTCACTTCTTTGTTTATTTTTCTCTTTTTAGGAGTCGAGATAACCGCAACTCCAAATGGTTTGCATATACGCACACACTAGGCACCAATATTTCCAAAAGGAAAATTTTGAGCTGCCTGGGATCATCAGTACCACAGATATCAGCATTTACGTTGGACGGTTCCCTAAAGGAACGGATTCGTGGGAACCGTGAGACAGAAGCATAAATTTTTCTTTTATTTTTCTCACTTTGGCTTAAACCCTTCTTATTTTCATCATTTTTAGTTCTTTCACTAATGAGTATGTTGCTTAATGCTTGTGTTCTCATGATCACATGCCTTATATTCATATCTAATCATTAGAGTTTACTCCACATTTTGGTTGTAGCATTCATTGCAATGCACTATTTTCTCTATAAATAAGATTCCAAAATGGTTGCATATCCATCACTCTCAACATCACAAACATTCATCATAATGTCATTTAAAAGATCTTCCAACATTGACGAACCACCTAGTGAAAAAAATCCTTTTCAAGAAATCCAAAACTTCATCCTACCACCTTCCATAGTGCCACCACCCAAATCTAGAAGAACCGCACATATTAGCATCCGGCCTTGTTGTTTAGCCAAACCATTGTCAAAAACTCCATCACCAACTACTCATTCACCACCAAATGATTCCATAATAGCACCTCCATCATCTCCGACTAGCACATCACCACCATCACCTATCGAGTCTCCACCTAAAATCACCCTATCGGAACTCCTTAAGACTTCGAAAACAATCCCACTACCCGTGTCTAGTCCACCACCCACATCATTTCAACAAACTTCCAACTTAAACCCAAAAGAACTAGTCTTTTTAACATCTCCAAACACACTTTACAAAGAACTTGCAACTTCACCACCTTTAGCTCCCATTATCTTACAACAACATCTAGGTTCTTATATTCCACCACTCACAAACATAATGGACTTTGATTCATATTTTCCAACTTTTCCACCACATATTCTGCCTTCCACAAATCAAACTTACCCGGAAACCATCTGCACACACTACCCACATCATTTACATTGTGAACATTGCCAATGCACTAGGGAACTTGCAATGAAAATAAGGGACGAGATGCGATTCATACTTAACCACATCCTTGATCGCATCAACATCATCACTCACCAAAACATCCATAATTAACCTTGTGCAAGCATGGAGGGAGTGATATTACTATTTTCTCTATTTTTTCTTTTGAGTCATTTTAAAAAACAAACCTTGTTCTTAGTTTTTACATTTTTGTATGTGGCCTATATACCACTACACTTTGTCATTTTACTACAAGGCTTTGTTTACATACCTTGGCTCTCCATCTTGTTTCTCATCCCATACAAGATTTTATTACATGTTACAACTAACCTTTTCTTTGTAGGTATTATATTTTCTCACTTGACGCCCAATTCTAAGTGGAGCTACCGTCAAGGGGGGGTTAGTGCTTCGTGGATTATGCTATTTTTTCCACACTTTATTTCTTCATTAGGTTCGCTTTTTGTTTCGACAAAAAGGGAGAGAAGAAGTAAAACTTACATATGCTTTCAAAACATACATCTAATCTTAAGTTTTACTCATCATAACATTATGTTTTGTCATCAACAAAAAGGGGGAGATTGTTAATACAAATAAATCGTAAAAAAAATTTACTTATATTCAGTGATCTCTTTGTGTTTTGCTGATAACAAATATAAAGTTATCATAAGTAAAATTATAAGGATACATATTATTTTTTTTAAGCATTTACATATATAGTCATTTAACATAAATTATTGTAATAATTCATTTGTTTTAATAGTTTATTAGGATGGGTAAAAACCATAACCCATGACCCATACCCATGGAGCAAATCCATAACCCATAAACCATACCCATGACCTAATGTCTAGATACATTGTATCTTTTTGGATACCCATGACCCAAAGTCCATGACCCATGACCCATGATCCATGACCAATAACCCAAATAGGGAGGAGCATCCACGCATCCCTAGGATTACACTGGACGGATCCCTCAAGTAAGGGATCCGGGGAACAGTAGAGGTTTTTGCCTATAAATAATGACCCATTTCTTCATTGTAACTCACCCCTCTTCTTAAAAACTCTCTCATATATTAGTTATCTCTTCTAATCTCAGATCTCTTGATCTATATTGTAGTTCTTCTTTCCTTTGTTGTGAATCTCATATAGATCATTCTCAAAGGCGAGATCATGAGATACTACAAGTCATCCAAGCAAAGGGTCCTTGATTGATTTGTTCCTCTACAAGATTTTTGTAGCAAGATCTTGTATTTCATATTACACATAGTTGTTGTGTTATAGTTGTGTTGGTTTGGTCCTCCGTGTTAAGGACTCGGTATTTAGCTTTGTACCGGAAAAAGTGTAAGCAACGTTGTGAGGCTTCTCCGCCGTGTTGAAGGAGCTTGTTGACATAGTGCTTGAACTCTCGAGTAGGTGACTCGGGGAGTGGAGTAGGGCAAGGAAGGTTTTCTTGTAGCCGAACCACTATAAATCGGTTGTGTCATTACTTTCTATCATTTACTTTATTTGATTTCATTACATATTGCTTTATACTTTCTATCCATCCATACAAATTCACATAAGAACGAATCTAAAGTTTTTGAAACTAACTTAAATTAGCAAAACTATTCAACCCCCCCCCCCTTTTTAGTTTTCCACACCCATGATCTTGTACTGTGGTGCTTTTATCCGAACCTTTCATGCCAGCTTTGGGTCCTCTGGCAAGATGCCACTTATCCATTATTCCCTTATCGGAGTCATCCAGCTTGACTCTTCTTCCAAGCTTATACCAGATACTTCTTTTCTTATTATTGACCTTTCTGCCAATACTTCAACCAGAACTTCCTTTGTGAGGTGTGCAAATGCCATTGAGGCCAACTTGCTTAATGCATCTGCCTTCAAATTCTGGTTCCTTCGAACATGCTCTATGATGTAGGAGCTGAATCCTTCAAGCATTTCCTTGACTTTATCTAGGTATTGCTTAATGAAAAGTTGTCTTGCCTCGTAGGAGCCCTTGATCTGGTTTGCCACTAGCTGTGAGTCAACAAATATAGCCAAATTTTGAACTTCCATGTCTTTAGCAAGTCGGAGGCCTACTAGCAGTGCTTTGTACTCTGCCTCATTGTTAGTAGCATCAAATTCAAAATGGAGTGCGTAAGTGTACTCCTTTCCTTCTGGGCTGACTAACATTAAACCTGCCCCTAATCCATCGGAGCTAGAAGCGCCATAATTGTAAAGCTTCCACCCTTCATCCACCTTCGAATACTTCTTTTCCACACCTTTGTTACTCTGGCTCGGAGGGTGTCTCCGCTAAGAAGTTCGCCAGTATTTACCCCTTGATAGAGCTCCTGCCCTTGTATTCAATCTCGTGTTCCCCCAGCTCGATAGCCCATTTGGCTATTCTTCCTGATTTCTCAGGTTTCGACAATATCTGCTTGATTGGTTTATCAGTGAGCACGGTTATGGGATGAGCTTGGAAATACCTTCGAAGGCGTCTTGCTGCGTGAACCAGGGATAAAATTAACTTTTCCAACTCTGGATAATTCAATTCAGCTCCTTGAAGAACTCTACAAACAAAGTAGATAGGAATTTGTTTCTTTTCTCTTTTTGCTAGCAACACAGCACTAATGCTTTCGAAGGACGCTGCGATATACATGAACAACACTTCGCTTTTGTTTAGGGCAGTAAGTGTAGGTAGTATTTCTATGAACTCCTTTAACTTTTGGAAAGCAGCTTTCGCCTCCATGCTCCAATGAAATGTCTTCTTGTCTGTGCAAACCTTGAGTGTCTTGAAGAAGGGTAAGGATCTGTCTGCACCCTTTGACAGGAATCTGCTGAGGGCTGCTAGCTTCCAATTCAATCTTTGTACCTCCTTAAGGGACTTAGGAGCTTGTAAGTCTGTGATGGCTTTGACCTTCGAAGGATTGGCTTTGATTCATTTCTTCGTAATCATATGTCCCAATAATTGTCCTTCTTCCACACCAAAAGAACATTTCTTTGGATTTAACTTCATGTTGATGGCACAGAGCTGATCGAAAGTTTCTTTTATATCGGAGAGTTATCTAAAATTTACAGCAATTGTCTATTGTTGATACACTTAACTAACGTGACGCTTAGCACAATAGAAGTCATTGTTTTATTCTTTTGGAATTCGTAAAAGGCAAGATGGTTCATATAAGAACCAATAAAATATCATAATACATTCGCAGGTTAGCATAGAAACCTGCCTTAGTTTATACCAGAAGAGAACTTGCATGACGTTCGTAGGGTCATTGTTACTTGGCTATAAATACAAATGAGGGGAATGGATTGGGGATACATTTGACAAACTTGATGGATGGATGATCTAAGCATCCTCATTTCCTCAGATATGGAAAACATTGAAAGGTTGTATGAGCAAGTTAAAAATCTACAAGGTTTGATTGAAATCAAAAACTTTCACATAGAAAAAATACGCGAAAACTTCTTGACAAACACAAAAAGTCCATGAACATCACTTTGAGCTCAAAAACTACAAATTTCTATAGTCTATTATAACAAACGATAGCTAAAAACCATCCACAAGAATCTCTCGATTCGAATTTCTACCTAAACCATAAAGACTTGCCCAAACCAAGTATCAAACCCCAACTAGACCTTCACTCGATCTAGGCTTGACCACCAAGGTACAAGACTTTATACACCCTTACTTATCCATACCTGGATAAGACTTCAAAAATGAGTATAAATTTGAAGTGTTTGAATAATCCTAACCTAACATATCCTAGAGACTTAATTCTAGTAGAAAGGTTATATAGAAGAAGACCCTCGACACATCACACAAGAGTGAATTAAGTTCTTTTCTGTCTCTCTTAAAGGAGAAGTATTCTTTCAGTAGATGAGATTAGAAGATGTTAGAATAAAAGAAGATTAGTGGACTTAGAGGGATTAGAGAGATAGAATTAATGGTAAGAGGCCAGAATGACACAAGACAAGAGGGGGTACTTATAGACAAGAATGTTGAAAGGTTGTATTGTTTGAGAGTTTGAGTGTTGGAGATGTAAACACATGCAAAGGATATTCATATTCCAAAATTAAAACTCAAATATTTAAATTTCATAATCCTTGATTATCCATAATTAGTATATTCTGTAATCACCTTGATGCAAGTAAGATAAGTGCTTTGTATCTTAAATAAAGCTTAACCCATCAAGAGAAAGTTATGTTTACGCAAAGTGACCTTAACTTAATTGACCAATAAAGGGAGTAAACTCGTTACATGATTAGTAAAGACATACTTAAGGATTATGATAACTTGAATTAGTGAAACTATAAATCTCTTAGGTTTGAGAAAAACATTTTTTCCTTGGCTAATGGCTTTTAGAAACCATTTTTTGAGTTGGTGTATTTTAAAACGGGAGGACAGATTTTGGTCATCTCTCTAAGTTCGAATCTTGTTATAACTTGCGAGTTTACCTGACATCTCAAATATCACATACGAACCTGTATTGAAAGATCCACTTAGTTCAAGTAATAGAAAAAACGACTTGGAAAAACCGAAAGCGCACCAATCAACCCCCAACATGCTGATCTGGTGTGTCAACCTGGTGCGCTAGGTCTGGTGATTGTGTGTTTCTGGTTTTTAGCTATCGTTCGTGATTTTAAATATTTTCTAATATATATAAGTCATCATTAAATCATAAAGGAGACTTTAGCCATCAATTGCACTAACATGTTGTATCTGCGGTATTAGTAATTTGACCCACATACCTTGTTGTTGGTAGATTTTAGCTGATTTCACCAAAGAGCTATATTTTTAATTTATTCGCAACTCATTCGTATGTAGCAAGTAACCAAATTCAACCAATTAATGAATACCAATCAACACCGACTGATTTGTCATATGCGTACCTCATGTATATCAAATTCGCATGTGTTTGTAATATAATCGCGCTATATCACATTTGTCGTTCTTGCTTGAGAATGATATTTAAGATGAAAAGGGTTAGAATTTGGTAAGTTATGGGTAGTTGGAGAAGCTATAAACATAGCTTCAGTTAGGCGTCAGACAAACCAAACGTATTTAATATATTAAAGTATACAATGTTAGGGGTAATCTTATTGGAAAAAAGCCATAGTTTTAGCAATATGTCAAAAAGTTGAGTCAAGTTGAAATACGCGTCATATTGGGTGTCATAAATGCAAATTTTCCTAATTGTATTTGTTGGTCCAAATAATTGAGAAAATCTTGATAAAATGAAGAACACATTCATTAATAATGAAGAACAATTTGTTACAAGATTACCCAATACCAACTAGACTACATGATAACATCCTCAACTTTTTACGGGGATAATCTCGTATATTATCCCCATTGAATGACAAATAAACTCTCATTGATCCAAGCTATGCTTGTGTTTCAATGATATTGAATGAATGGCAAAAACACCACTCAAAAACCCCACTGATTGAAATAATCAGTCAAAAACTCACAGTTACCAACCACACAAATCTTATCCATATACACAAAAAGACAAACAAAAACTCTCACAAAAAAAACTCATTAACCCAGATCTATCCCCACCACACATCACAAACACAAACCCGGATAATAAAAAAAAACGAGATACAAAAAAAATTCACATCAATCTATCACCACTCTCGATCTACAAACAATAACCGGATCTATCAACTCATCAAAGGAAGACACAACAGATTCATCTCTTATCCTCACAAAAATCACACTCTCACACTTATAATCCTACACAAAAAAACGCAACCAATCTCCGGTGATCGGCAACATCTGTGGCGGCAACAAACTTAGATCGAGAAAAACCGATCAAAACCAAAACCACGAATCAAGATGATGGTGGTTTTTTTTTTCAAAGGAAGGAGACGGTCGAGATGGTTGATATTCTGAATCAGATTTATGCTTAAATGGTGAATGATAATGGCTTCGTTATTTCACAGCTTGGATTAAAGCTGATGGGTTTCGGACTCAGTGATGATATCATTATTAATGGCGATTCTGAACTAAGGTGGTGTCGGCTGTACATTTCAGTTGAAGAGGATTTGTTAGGTTTATCAGGGAGTTGGTATGAAGATGGGTGATAAACTGAATAAAAATCTTTAGGGACTGAAATAGATGTCTCAAGGTGGTGCGTGGTACTATGGGTTGAAAAAGTGTGGACTGAATGAGGGTGAAATGATGTTTGTAACTCAGGGAGTGTGAAAAATGGGTATGGAATGGTATAAGCTGAATGTCATCAGGATGAGTGAAAAGAATACCAAGGTGTGTATTGGGAAAAACTCCCTGAATCTGAATCACGAGTCCCTGATGAATGGGTTTCAACAGCTTGGTGTTTGATATACACCATGGAGCAACAAGTACCTGGTGTCAAGTTGATAAAAGGTGAAAATTGCTCATTGTAAACCAGGATGTGTTTTAAGGTTTTGAGATACTTATAAGTATCAGTGGAGCTGTGAATATCAGTGGATAAACAAAACACTCAACATATTGTGAAGGTCGTGTAAACGTGAAGCCTCCCAAGTGCCTGAACATGAAGCTCAGATAGTGAACCAAACCCCAGGTCTCACTGAACACCCAAGTCCCTGAAACCCGAGCCACTGAGCTCGTAGTGACTAAAACCGAGTCACTGAAAATATGAGAACCCGAAGACCTGATAACCAGAGACCCTGGTGGTGTCAGTAAGTGTAATAGATTAATGTCCAGGCTTAGCCTAAAATGAAATGTAATGCTTATCACTTACATGGGAAATTCATATTGTAAATGAGGGTGGAAAATGGACACTGGTGTATCAAATTGAACCAGGTCCTTAATTGTATTATTGGAATCAAAACATGTAAGAGGGTGGACACTGATGAATCAAAGTGAACCAGGTCCCTCAGGGTCTAAAAGAGGACATTGAACCCTCGAAACTGAACCCCTTGAACCTTCCTGAACCTGAGTAGTGAACTTAGGTCACTGAACCCCAAGGTCACTGAACCTGACCACTGACCATTGAACCTGATTATTTAACCTCCTGTCACTGAACCTAGTCACTGGGACATAAAGGATCATACAGCCTGAACCTAGGTTCTGAACCCCGGTCACTGAACGACCTGAACCCTTAGACTGAACCCTCAGTCTTACACCTTTTACCATTCACTTTAGGCTATTTGTATATTCAAATAGGGGGAGACTGTTGGGTCCAATAAATTGACCCAATCACCCTGAACAAGATTTGAAAATAAAATAGCCTAACTCACTAAATAAATAGTGAGTGACTCACTGATAAAGAAATCAGTGAGTGTTGTTCAGTGCTCTTTACTTACTGATACGGTGTCAGTGAGTAAAATATATGAGCTACAAACAACACCAGTGACACTGAGATTTTGGCAAATGTCTCAGTGATCCTGAAGACCTATCTCTACATACAGACTGAAAAATATGGGTGGGAACTTTCAAGAGAAGAAGTCAAACAAGTACAAGACTTTACCATAAGAGTGGGAATATTGTGATGACACATCAAAAGGATGGTTGGTGCTTTTCCAAAAGAGGAAGATGAAGATGGACCACATGGGGTACCACATGTCACCATCATCACATGTCTTGTATTATTAGTTGCTATATATATGTTTGTATTGTAATAGAGATAGGTATGAATCCTAAACACACAAAAATACTTAGTATTAGTTGATAGGATCATCCTCTCGTTGAAACACAAGCATAGCTTGGATCAATGAGAGTTTATTTGTCATTCAATGGGGATAATATACCGAGATTATCCCCGTAAAAAGTTGAGGATGTTATCATGTAGTCTAGTTGGTATTGGGTAATCTTGTAACAAATTGTTCTTCATTATTAATGAATGTGTTCTTCATTTTATCATGATTTTCTCAATTATTGGACCAACAGTATTAGTTTTAGTTCATGGGTGAGTGTGCTAACTTATGTTATAGGTGCAAGTTATAAACGCCGACACGTCAGCTTTTACTTTATAACATGTTTATGATAAAAAATTGAAAAAGACACTCTCTGGCTAGCTATAACATTTTATAGGCGTGTGTGAATATCTGTTTTCATTTTCCTTTTTATTTTTGACAAATAAATCTTTAAAATTAAATTATACCAGCTCTACGTGTCTCAAGTCTTGGGGCCGTATTTCTTATGCTTGTGCACTTGTTGAAGTATTAGCTAAGGCAACTTTGATTGATTCTCTTGTTGTGTCGATTCCATTCCCAAACGGTTCTGGTCATTCCATGGAGAAACTAGAGATCGATTATGAATGGAAACCTTCAAGGTGCAATACATACAAATAAAAATTATCACAATGATGAGAGTTGTCCTAGGAGGGTTAAATCGGTTGAGAAACTGTTGGTTAGTGATGATGGTTTTATCACTAACCAACACCTTATCCATGTCTTCTTTAGTCTCGAATTGAAAAAGGAAGAACCCGTTATTAAGCATCACCCTTTGGAACCAAATTTAGCTCAAGTGTTTCTCACATAATTTTCAACAATTAGGAACACAAGACGCTTCCCAATAAAGTATTCGTAGAGCGTATTAGCAAATCTATTACTTACCTCATTCACAACATCCAAAGGGATTGTAACCTTTGCACCAGCCGCACACTCTTTGTTTCTCATCTCAGATATTTTCACAACCTTCTTAGTGGAATTATCCTTAAAAATAGACGCTAAGGAGAGAGGAACAAAACCAGCATGATTAACATTCGTAGGCATACTAGGCGAATCATTTTGAGCAGATCCACCTTCCATGATTAATAAAACAAACTAGAAGAAAGCCTAAAACTAACAAACATCAGCATCAACGATCACGACCAGAGGACCCAAGACGAAACCCTAACAAGGATTTAGTCGACAAAACCTCTAATCGACTCAGATGATGTAGTAATGATGACACACTACAGAATATTAATTCTAGAACACAGAACCGACATAGAGAAACCCTAATTAAAAAACGATACAACCCCTAAAATCTCTAACCTGCAACTGAATAACAAACTTATTATAGAGATTAAACCAAATGATTAATCTACAATAATAAGAGTTTTTGAAGGAATTCGAATAAGTTATGATAGGGAAGATCGAACAGAAAATGATTTGTTAGGGTTTACCATTATCGCAAAAGCTTTAGGGTGTTTATTTTTTATTTCTTATATTATTATTATTTTTTTTAATTATGAAAAAACATTGTCATAACATGAACTATATAGCCAAGTTACTTTTACGTTAGGAAATAAAACAAATAATAAAGAACTTATATGTTAAATTAAATCAACTTCACGAACTTAAAATGGAATTTACTCTTTATAAAAAGAAGAAAAAATACAATCTTTTTTCATGCCTCTTCTTCTTCCTTGCATGTACACGTACAAGTACACAAATAGACCAACAATATAAATACAAAACTTACACAAGTACAAGTATCTATTATATATATATATATATATATATATATATATATATATATATATATATATATATAATCTAGATCAAATAAGATCAAACTTAAAGTTATTAAAATGAGATCGAACTAAAATTTGACAAGAGATACTCTCCTTACAATAAAAATAATTTTTTTATTTACTACAACTAAAATTGTTAAATTTTTGATAGATTTCTTTTAAAAATTTACGAAACCTAGGTGATACACTTTGACTAGAAGTTTAATGTGTATCAGGTTTTTGTATGTGTATCAGGTTTTGGAATATTTATTAGTGTAATGTGTATCAGGTGAATCACTAATCAAACTCATGTATCATTTGGTTATTAGTTGCTAAAATGTTAATTTGTATTAAAATAATATTTTTTTTGTGTTTGATTGCTAAAATTGTTATTTATAAATGTTTTAGTGGTTTTTTAGATTTGATCTTATTTTTACAACTTTAAGTTTGATCTCACATTAACCCTCATATATATATATATATATATATATATATATATATATATATATATATATATATATATATATATATATATATCAAGGTTGCAAAAATCGCGAATCGGTAGTGAGGCGGTCGACCACCCTGTAGCTTGTAATCGATCTAGGCGGGATTAATCGTTGATTAATCGAATTGGCATTTTTGGCAAGTTTTGGGTATTTCTGGGTAGTTTTGGGTATTCCTGAAAAGATTTTCCTTAAAAACATCTTGTAATAGATATAGACAGCGACTATAAATGATTATATTTGTTTAGGTTGCAAAAGGAGCGAATCGGTGATTAATTGTATTGGCATTTTTGGCAAGTTTTAGGTATTTATAGCAAGTGTTGGTATTTTTGACAAGATTTTTCTTGAAAAACATCTCGTAATAGATATAAACAGTGATTATAACTAATTTACGGTGTAAGATATAACTTTTCACATACACATCAAACCATAACACAAAGTAGCATATAGATGGAATTCTAGAGAGAGAAAGTTAGAGGTTTAGGGAACTTAGTGAGAGAAAGTGAAAGATATTATTATGAGCTCCAACTCTCTACCTTGGAAGGTAGAGAGTATTTATAGTCTTACATAACTCGCCACACTTTGGGCTGTGGATCAGGCATACAGTGGGTAAAGACCCGTCCGTCCTCCACGGTGTTACTTAACTAAATTACTACTTAACTTAAAAGAACTACGACTACGAGCTTTCTAACGATTACATATACTTGAGGTGACCGACTCTTTAATACCGGGAATTTCTAATTCCTAACAATCTCCCCCTAAGGGAGGTCACCTCAATCATGTACCAAAATTACATTGAATACAAATAGATATTACATTTAACAATTGATCTTGCATTCTTGATGTAGTCCTTTGCTCCTAAGCTCGTAGTCAGTGATTCTTCACAATGCATGTTTGGATATTCCAAGTGGAGGTCTTTTACTGATCCACGTGATGATAAGTTTGAGCCATCTTTGGAGATCATCAGCTATCAACAATCTCTGACACATCCTTTGTGGTGTTGGTATTTTGTGATGTTGTGACTTTGGGACCGACATGCTCACATTCTGGATCATGAAATCTTCACATCAGAGTAGCGGAAGCTTTTGTTGAATCATGATATTGGCAGCAGCGTAGCAGAAGCTTGGTGTGAAAGTATCAGAAACATTGATGCACTAATCATGATTTCTTTGAGTTGAATGTGTTAAGTGAGCATGCGGCTGTGGATTGACCGCTCCATTCTGATCAGCTGCAAACGTCGGGCGTACCTGCAAACAACAGTTAGCAATAAATCGCACGAAAGTGTCTTTGATCACTTTCGTTGAATTGAGGTACACGGCCCACGGTTCCCCGTTGATCAGTACATGTACTGCCTGTGATCAGGTAAAATTCCGAAGAATTTCCTTGACAGGGTTTCGCAGCTGTTCTAGCTGTTCTCAAACCGGAACATCTCAAAGAAGACAACACGGAGTGAGTGAACCAGCGAATTTTAAGTCCACTGATTGATGAAAAGATATTTGAAAAACAATCGTGTATTGCTCAATAGAAATTGTTTTTGCAATACAACGAAGGTTTTGTTGAAAATCAATTATCAATCATAAAAATACCTTTTGGTTCGAAAAATGAGTACACGGTCGATGTGCTAAAGAAAAGAGTTTTTACGCACAAAGACTGGTTTTTCAAAGGTATCCGTCAATCCATAACCTGAACCAGGTTTGATTCAAGAGATTGAATCGCCCCATTGTTTCTGTTCAGTTGTCACATGGTTGATCTATATCATAGATCTCACATGCCACCTACCAGGAGCTTGATTGATTTTGGCTCCAGAAGGCTTTCCATCTTCATTGTGAATATGTAAACACATCACTCAGATGTTCTGGCAATACCACAAGGATAATGCGTAGGACTCAAGATATAATCTCTCTTTCCACATTGTGTGAAACAGAGAGTCTTCATTGAAAGTGTCCTAATGAGATTTATTGATGATCTCGTGGCTCTAGACTCAATTTGTGCATATTTGGATCCTGTGCCGGAGACTAGGGAGAGGGTCTCCTTCTTCAATATCAACCATCTCTAAGAGAAAGTCGATAGATAATGTCGGTTCCCCGTGAGAATGAAACAAGTCCTTTTAAGAGGAACTTGAGTGGTTTGGAAAGTTGAAGTGCAGTGCGTCACTGGGTCCATGACGTCTTGTCTTCAATACCGATGTTACCATCAGTAGCATATGAAGTGAACCCGGTTTCTGCCCTAAGGTTGAATTAATGGAGGGCTATTTGTTTTCACCCTATTTTCATTCAATTCTTTTTAATTCTTCAACCCCTTCAGTGCTTACCGAGACTTCATAGCTAGAACCTTGTTGGGTTTATTCCAGTACTAGCTCAGTCTTAGTCCGCACTCTTCCCTTATCTCATTTTTCTCCTTTTATCATCATACCTAAGGACTTCTACACTAACTAGTGGATAGTCCCTGGGTAGATCCCTCCGGTTCTGGCGGATCATGGGAACCAATACCTAACCTTATCATCCTTATATCACCGTACATTAAAGTAAAGTTGGTCGGTCTATTTGGTATTGTTCATCTGCCATTGGATCCAATAGAAACCATTTGAAAATCAATTCAGATACTTGTGATGTATTATCAAAGCATTTTGTACCTGAATTGTTTTTGATATTTTTAGAACGAGAACTCCCCCTCAACATGTGCATCAAGTATTTGAAAAAATGTTTAGCACACGGAGGCAAGAGAAAGAATTAACTTCTTTGATTACCATTTTCTAAAAGATATCAACATCACTTCCCATATCAAATCAAGTAAATATAGCATTTCCGGGAAGGATGAGGTTTCCATAAATTCGCTCCCCCTCAATATGTGCCTCGAGATTAGAAAAGAGTTTTGCACATACTAGAGGGAACCTGCACATTGGGAAAAGTTGATCACATTTCAGATCATAGGTTTAAGATAGATGCTCCCCCTCAACATGTGCATGGAAAATTTGAAATCGTTTGTCACATGTGGGCAGGATAGCATGTACATCCTTATAAAACCATTTACCTATTTATCAGTTTAAATCCAATTTAAATCACACATTCTCCCCCGATCACAATTATCAAATCATTTGAGATTTGTGATCTCTTATAGATTTAAATTGATTTTGAAAGCTTTTAGGGAGAATTGTGACTTGATTATGAAAGCGTTTGAACTGATTTGATCGGATTTTAAGACTTTAAACTCCATTGATAAAACATGCATGTATATCTTTTGAAAACAATTTAGTGCCAAATAACTTTTTTGATTTAATTGAAATCATTCTCCCCCTCAATCAATGACATAGGTTGTTGATTGAGAGATAGAGATTTTGACAAATAAGTCCAGATGATTATCAAAAATAGAGATCGAGTTATTTTTCAAAGCATTTGGTTTTCAGAGATAAATGTTTATAGAATCAGAGCATGGGATGTGAAAACATGTTAAGACATGGCTCTGTTCTTTCTATTAAAACCGGGTTATTGCCTGAAAATGACAATAAACCATTTCTCTTTCTCCCAAAAAAATATTTTTTTGATTTTTTTTTTTTTTTTTTTTTTTTTTTTAAGAATTCGAACAACATCTAAAGTCCCGTGTCATTCTTTGAATGACAGCACAAAGACCGTAGATATTATCGAATCGAGAGAAATATGACAAAATGACAATATTTTTTTGAAGATTTTTCGAATTTTTCAAATTTTTTATGGATTTTGAAGGTTTTATATTTTTCTATTTGATTTTTGAAGGTTTTATAATTTTGTATTTTGTTTTTCAAATATATATGTACAAGAGATAGATGAAGAAAGACCTTTACTCCTCGTCTTCCTCCTGAAGACGTTTGAGAGTTTCTGGTTGAAGGCTTTTCAACCCAAGTCGTGGAAGAATAAACTCAAAACGTTCTCTTGGAAGAGCTTTGGTGAAGATGTCTGCTAACTGATATTCAGACCTCACAAAATATAGTTCCACCACACCATTTTCCACCTGTTCCCTGATGAAATGATGTCGAATGTCGATATGCTTTGCTCTAGAGTGTTGAACGTTGTTGCATGAGAGAGCAGTAGCACTTTTATTATCACAGTACAGAGGGATTTTGTTGAATTCAAAGCCATAGTCAGATAATTGAGATCTCATCCATAAGATTTGAGCACAACAAGATGACATGGCTATGTATTCAGCCTCTGTAGAGGAAATAGAAGTACTCATTTGCTTCTTTGAAGACCAGCTCACAAGCTTATCACCCAAAAACTGAGCACCTCCTGACGTACTTCGACGTGTATCTTGACAACCTGCATGATCAGCATCTGCAAAGGCCGTTAGTGACATACCGGTGTCCTTCGGGTACCATAGTCCCATATTGATGGTTCCTTTGAGATACCGAAAGACCCGTTTAACTGCTTCAAGGTGCTTTTTAGTAGGCTTAGCCTGGTATCTTGCACACATGCACACAGAGAACAAGATGTCTGGTCTACTAGCAGTGAGATACATCAGGGATCCAATCATACTCCGATATTTCGTTTGGTCAATCATGATCCCTGAGAGGTCCACATCTAGTTTGGTTCGGTCAATCATGGGGGTGTCAACAGGGTCACTTGAATCAAATCCAAATTTCTTTAAAATCTCTGTTGCATATTTAGATTGATTAATGAAAATGCCTCCGGGACTTTGTGAAATTTGTAATCCCAAGAAAAATGACATTTGTCCCATCATTGACATTTGAAACTTTGAACTCATTTCATTAGAAAAACGATCACATTCCATTGGGTCAGTCGAGGCAAAAATAATATCATCAACATAAGTTTGAACATGAATCAAATGTTTGCCTGACTTCCTGGTGAACAATGTAGGATCAACTGCTCCTTTGATGAATCCGGTTGATAGAAGAAACTTTGACAGTGTATCATACCATGCCCTTGGAGCTTGCTTTAAACCGTAAAGAGCCTTCTTCAAACGATAAACGTGAGTAGGATGCTCTTGGTTCACAAATCCTTCAGGTTGGCTGACGTAGACCACTTCCTTAAGATCTCCGTTCAGAAATGCCGTCTTTACATCCATCTGATATACCACCATGTTCTTACTAGCAGCATTAGCCAGAAAGATTCTGATTGCCTCGATTCGAGCAACTGGAGCAAACGATTCTTCAAAGTCTATACCCTCCTCTTGACGATATCCTTTAGCAACTAAACGAGCCTTGTTCTTCAACACATCACCATGCTCATCAAGTTTTACTTTGAAGATCCATTTTAGAGCTATAATCATAGCACAGTCTGGAGCAGGTACTAACTCCCATACATCAAGACGATCAAACTCATGAATTTCATCTTGCATAGCATTGAACCAGCTGTCTTCATTCATGGCGGTTTTAACATCTTTTGGTTCGATCTTAGATAGTACGGAGTTGAAGAAACACCATAAGGCATCGGTTGCAAGTTGTTTCCGGGTTGATACAGGACGAGAGGGATTTCCAATGATGTTGTCTAATGGATGATCGTGAGTCCATTTTCTGAGGTGTTCATGTGGCATTTGTTGAGGAACTGAGGTAGCTGAGTCGATGTCTCCTGAAGAAGATGGTTCTGATGATGATTCAGGAGTAGCAAATATGTTTTCAAATGGAGCATCTTCAGGAGTCGCAAAGGGATTAACTTCATCATTGATGCCAGAAACATTTCCATGATGTACATTTGAAGAATGATGATTTGTTGATGAGACTGAAGGATCAGCAGCAGGTGCTTCTTGACTTACAGATATTGAGACTGATGGATTGACTTCATTCACTGGAATATGAGCATCCTCTGTTGTAGGGATCAGCACCTCATTAGTAGTAGACTCATACAGTTCATCAAACATGGGATCAAACAATTTCTTTACATCATCTTCAGATGGAGGTACATATGGAGTTTCTTGAGAGGAGTTTGGAACAAGGGATGAACCAATAGGACTGTTTTGAAGTGCGGGTCCTGAGCTGGAGTGTCCAGGAGCCATTTGACCGGTCAGCTCATCAAACGTAACGTGAATTGTTTCCATGATATTTCGGGTTCTTTTGTTGTAGATTCGGTATCCCTTTTTGTTTGATGCATATCCTACAAATACTCCAATGTCAGCTTTGGCCCTAAGTTTGCCCAAGTCTTGACCCTCATTAGTTGGATAGCACAAGGCACCAAACACACGAAGAAAAGATAGATTTGGTTTTCTGTTGTGGACAAGTTCATATGGAGTTTTTCCATGAGAGGTGTGAATCAGGGAACGATTTTGTGTGTAGCATGCAGTGGCGATTGCTTCAGACCAGAGAAACATTGGAACCTTTGAGTAGATCAGCATTGTTCTAGCAGCTTCAACAAGGGTACGATTTCGTCTTTCAACTACACCGTTCTGTTGTGGGGTTCGTGGAACACTTCTTTGATGGCTGATTCCAACGCTTTCATAGAATTCACTAAGTTGTTTGTTGACAAACTCAGTTCCATTGTCTGTTCTGATAATTCTGACAGTTTTGTTAAGTCGAACCTGCAGCTGTTTGATGAGTTTGATGATGATATCAGGAGTTTCATCCTTTGTCCTTAAGAACTTGACCCAGGTGAATCTAGAGTAATCATCAACCACAACTAACACATATTTCTTCCCAAAGATGTTCTGCACCCTCATTGGTCCACATAAATCCATATGAAGCATATGAAGAACTTCTGTGACAGAGTTAGTAGGTTTGGGTTTATGGGCATACTTCTTGCTTTTTCCCAATTGACATGCTGAACAAAGATGATCCTTTTCATACTTTAGTCTAGGTAAACCTACAACTAAGTCCTTTCTGGAAAGATCGTTGATGGTGCCGAAGTTCAAGTGATTGAGACGACGATGCCATAACCATGACTTTGTTTTTGAAGCCTTAGATAACAAGCAGATTGGAGAGGCCCTCATCATGTCATCGATAGAGATGGTGTAAAGGTTTGAGCCACGAGTTCCTTTTAACAGTTCCTTACCATTAAGATCTCTAACAAAGCAGGTATGTTTTCTGAAGGCTACTTCTAGATCAGAATCACAGAATTGACCAACAGAGAACAGATTATGACCTAAACCTTCCACATAATACACTCTAGAGATGACACTATCACCAACAACATAATCTCCATAACCCATAATAGCACCGAAATGATCATTACCAAATCTAACAGTCCCGATGAATTTGCTCACGAAGTTCATGAGCCGCGACCGGTCTCCAGTCATATGCTTGGAACAGCCTGAGTCCAGGTACCACAGAACGATTTGAACGATCTGCAGTTGAACACAGACAAGAATGGATAACTGGATAATTGGGATCCCCATGCAAGAATGGGTTCCATTTGGTTAGTAACAATGTTTGGAACACCCACATCAGAAATAGAAGAATTCATATCAGAAAGTGAGGCAATGGAATCGATGTGAATAGATGCAGTACTAGTGTCAGTATTAGCCCTGTTCACAGTGTGATCACTTCTTAAGGGAATAGTTCTACCAGTAGGCATCCATTTTCTAGTGGGCATTATCTGATTAGTCTTAAGACCAACAGGTGTCCAATAAAAGCCTATTTTACTGAATGTTCTTCCTGTGGGTTTCCACTGTTTTCTAACTTTCTTACGTTTTTGCCTTTTAGCCTTCCTAGCATGAACTTTAGCATTAACAATATTAACTGGACAATTAACATCATTAGGCAGAACATTAACACCACATTCATGATTAGAAACAGAATTCAAGCAGACATCAGTACAAGGTTTGCAAATAGTATCAGAATTCGAATTAATTACAGTACGCCTATGGCTAATACTAGAATCAACACGATTCGTTTTATTCGATTCAAACGTAAAGTTCCTAGATTGTTCTTCTACTCTTTTCCAGTGGACATTCTTAGCTTGCGAGGTCCTATCATTCCTTGTATTGTCTTGAGACTTTGACCTGCTCCCTTTAATGTCACTGATTACTCCTGTAGAGGGAATGGGAACATTAGTTTGTTTTACTACTCTTTGCACCACCTGTTTAGATGTGCTGGGATCTGAACTACATGCAGGTGCACTACGGTTCACATTCTTAAAACTAGAGGTACTGAGATTTGTACACCTAGAAGGCACACTTGAGTTCTCTTTCTTAGCATTGACAGGTCTAGAATCTGAACTGCTCAAGGGTACACTACGGCTCTCATTCAAAGCATTGGGAATCGAGTGCATATCATATTTGGCCTTAGGCATTGAGCATGGAATCAAAGGGTTAACTCTCTCACCTAATGTCTTTGGGCATATTGTGATCAAGCATTCTAAGATTTCTTGAGATCGTTTGGCATATAAGCATGCATGTCCAATTGCATTATCATGAGGTTTCTCTAGCTTATCCTCTTCAACAATCTCACGCAGATATTCTAGGCAATCCTTAAGGGATGAGAAGTATGTTTGAATGGCAAGTTTGTTGTTCCTTAGATGAGGAGGGACATATGTCACAGATAAAGCATATTTATTACAAGAGTGAACCTTTGATACAACATTCTCCCCATTGGTCATTGGCATTTTCCCTTTTACCTGACTCTTCAGATTCTCAATTTCCTTTTGCAATGAAGCTATTTGATCGTTGTTTTTGTTACGAGTGACTTTAATTGATTCAAATAACTCATTAAAATGACGTTTAACCTTTTCATTTTCTTCTAGAAAACTTTCGTTTTCCTTTTGTAAAGCATTTACTAGGTTTTGAAGATGAAACGTTTGAGAATTCTGAGAATCTAAAGGAGGAGGCATTTGGGAGCCTGTCATATTGTTCGTTTGACCCTTTAATTGAGAGATTTGGGCTTTCAACTTTCTGATCGTGTTGCACTGAGCTTGGATCTGTTCATCACGTTTGTTAATTTGAAAAACTGCATCAAACTCTGGAGCATCTGCAGATGTCTTGATATTTGAAGTTTTGACATTTTCTTTGAGATGTTGATATTTTAGTTGTAGATTAAAATACTCAACTTCTAGGTTAGAAAAATGTTTAACCAAATTGTCGTGATCATCCAGTTCAATTTTCTCATTTAGTTTAGAATTGGTTTTTTCAAGCTCAATGACACGATCATGGGAGACTTTCAGGGCCACAGATAGTTCATGAAATTTGGAAGCATTAATAGAGCAATTTGAAGCAGTGAAAAAGACATCTTGAGCAACACATTCAGTAATAAGATTCTCATTCAATGTATGCAGGTTCTTCCTCTCAATCTCATTATATTTTAGTGCACGCTCATAGTCACTAATTTCAACTATTATTGCATCAAATTCCTTTTCCATTCCCTTAATATCTGTTTCTATCCCCTTTTTAAGACTCTCAAAGTGATCTTTTAGAAGTTTAAAGAAAGGCATGACCTCAGTTAAATAACATTCTTTCATTTGTTCAAAACCCCTTTCTCCTTCAGTTATGCCAGTGGGTGTGATCCTTTTCTTGCAAGTTTTCTCAAAATCAACAAATAGTTGAAAAATAACGTATTGGCTAATTAAGGTCTTGCTTTTAGTGGCAATTGTTCTAGGAACAAGATGCATTGGTGTGTTAGGAGGATACACAGTTGCTCTAGGCATTTTCCAAAGGGGAGGGTTTGTTACTGCAATATTTTCAGCTTTCTGCTTATCTAAATCCATTTTCCAGAAGACTTGTTCGGGAGTCAACAATGTCTGAGTCTTAAACTTGTTCAAGGAAATCCAGTTTTCCTTCTTGTAGTCATGGGGAGTGATAATTACTTTCTTCTCTTTGCACTTAGGATCATTTAGTTTCTTATTCATCTTCTCCCTAGTTACTTCATCTAATTTCTTGTCATCCTCAGTGCACTCAAAGCAACTAGGTTTTTGTCTAGGTTTAAGAATCTCATTTCCATCATAGATAACACTTTGAGCTGCTTTTGCTATCTTTCCATACTCAGGGTTGGGTTTATCTATAATGGGAACACTATGCTTATCGCTTAGAACTCTATGCTTAGTGATCATGTGAGCAGTCTGAATGGTGTTTCCTTGCATGTACAACTTGTTTTCAAGTTTGTTTTTCAAAGTTTTCAGATTAGAAAAATCTCTCAAGAGCTTTGATTCTTTTGCATTAAATTCTTGCTTAAGCATTTTCACATTTTCTTGAAGTTCTTGTTTTTGCTTAGCTGTTTTAGAAAGTTTTTCTTGCAAAGAATTTAATTCTTGTTTCAATACTTCTTCTCTAAAATTACTTTTTCTAATTACTGTACGCACTTGGTCATCCATTTCCTGCTCATGAGTGGTCAACTCAAATTTAGCGCGTTGTTCATAAATAGCAACACGTTCTTTATAGGCATTTAGTTCAGAAATTATGGAATCATCAGGAGCACATGCAGTGTATTCATCAAAGACATAGTCATTGTTGACTGCAGAAGATGCATCACTTGGTACAACTTCACTTTCACTTTGTTTCACGTATTGATCATATGGGACAATATTGTTATTACCCATATTTTCAACGTTTGATTCAATAGTTTCAGTTGATTGTACTTTGTCATGCATATGTTGCACATCAGCATCATCGTATAGTTTTAATACCTCTGAGATGAGTTTGTCCTTGGATGGGCCAGCTTGTGGTGAAGAAGAAATCTTGGGAGAAACCATTGGAGAGATGCTAGCCATAAAGATTGTGTGTGCAGTAGGTCCATCATCTACATCCGAGTCGTATGCATCACAGTCAGCGACTTGAAAGGCGTTCTGATGATTGTGACCTATCTCCTGAATAGGCTGCTCATCCACATCTGCATCATAGGTCTTGGCATTGCCCTCAGCAAGAAACAGCAATTCCTCTTCATCCAACGCAGCACCATTGTCCTGAGCTTGTGCCCGCAACATCTTATCTCTGAAGTAATCAGCATTCTGTGGACGCTTTGGAGATGTGCAGTTCCTTGCAATGTGTCCTTCACCACCACAGTTATAGCATTTGATTGGCTTAGGTTGACCTTGGTTACCGTTTCTTCCTCGATTCTGGTTTCCAACATAACCTCTCCCAGCTCCACCTCTTCCCTGATCATACTGTCTTTCCTGAACTGGTTGCACCACGATCCTTCCATCTTTAACAGTGGCTTGATTATGTGGGTTAGATGCAGTTCTGAGGTTGTTGTTGGTTTGTGGGAGAGAATTCATGTTTTGACTAATGAGAAGAGCTAGTTGATTGATGATGTTACCCACGTGTGCATCAGCATCAGCTTGTTTGAACATGGGATCAGGAATGAGTTTGTGATTACCATTCCCCAAGGGTATGACTTGTGATGCTTTGGTTGTGATTCCGATGTTTGAGTAGAAGGCTGTTGAGTCATTAGACGAGCTTGTCTCTCCCTGGTTGGTTTTGAACTGATTGAGAATCAATTTTTCAAACATGGCATGTCTCTCATTCTGAAGGAGGAAGGCATAGAGTTGCTCGTAGTTTGTATTCTTCAATCCTTTAGTGAGCTTCACAGCTGTGACAAACTTGTGCCATTCGGGATTCATGTTGTTCACAAACTTTGAGTTGAGCTGAATGTTAGGCATAGTCATTCTGATGTTCCTCATGTCATTCACTAACTTATGAAATCTCACATAGTACTCATAGACACTCTCATCTGGTTTCATCTTGAAGTGCTCAAATTCGTCATAGAGTTGGGATTCTCTGTCTTCCACAGTTAGTTCTGAACCTGAGAGAAGCATCTTAACATTATCCCAAACTGCCTTTGCTTCAGTGTTATGATTGATCAGCTTGTAGATGTCTTTAGGAAGACCTTGAAGAACAATGTTTGAAGCCCTGATATCTGCATCAAATCTCTTTTTCTCCTTATCATCAAGCTCATCATACATCTTAGGTCTGTCCATTCCGTAAATAGGAGTACCATCTTCATTAGTATCAAGTATGTCTCTAGTCGTCTCAACTCGATATGGTCCTTCATCAATGGATTTGAGAATGTTGACACCATTTTCCTTTCCAAGGCAATACAATCTGATTCGTTGAGCCCAAGAATCGTAGTCAGTTCTGTCAAGCATGGGTGGACGAGTATCTGAGCCAGCTGCTTGAACATCCTCGGCAACAGTGGAGATGACAGTAGGGACGTTGGTAGACATGTTAACAGATTATACGGGATTTTATAACTCTATGATTAAACCGGGAAATAGATTCTTTCACGGGATTTTACTAAATCAAGAGAAAACCGTAAACAATCACTCAAGTCGCTAGATGATAATGCTCTAAGTCGCTAGAAACAAATGCACTAAGTCGCTAGAAACAGATGCACTAAGTCGCTACCAATTAATTCGCTAGACAGCCAAGTCGCTAGAATCCCAAGTCGCTAGACAGAAGGCAAGTCGCTAAGTAGTAACTCGCTACAGACCAAGTCGCTAGCCAAATTTTGGCAGCAATTCGCTACACAAGTCGCTAGAGAAGCAAGTCGCTAAAGAGCAACTCGCTACAGACCAAGTCGCTACCACAAGTCGCTACCCGTAGTGGAGAGTCCACTACTTGTACTTTAACTCGCTAGATCTAACTCGCTAGCTTTAACACTGTAAGTCGCTACAAAACTGTGAAGCAAGTCGCTACCAAGAATATAGTCCGAGAGCTAAGTCGCTAGCTTGAAAAACCAAATAAACTTCACTTTTCAATCCAAAAACAACCCAACCAAGATGATTCAAGCTTACCAAATGAAAACCTAAACACTTTTGATGATTCTAAACATAAAAGTACCAACAAAATTCAAACTTTAACACAAGAAATCAACCAAATGGTGCAAAAACCACTAAACTTTTTCAAACTCAAAAACCACCTAAAAACCACTATAAATCCAAAGATGTGCAAGATATGATCTAACCATGGCTCTTGATACCAATTGTAAGATATAACTTTTCACATACACATCAAACCATAACACAAAGTAGCATATAGATGGAATTCTAGAGAGAGAAAGTTAGAGGTTTAGGGAACTTAGTGAGAGAAAGTGAAAGATATTATTATGAGCTCCAACTCTCTACCTTGGAAGGTAGAGAGTATTTATAGTCTTACATAACTCGCCACACTTTGGGCTGTGGATCAGGCATACAGTGGGTAAAGACCCGTCCGTCCTCCACGGTGTTACTTAACTAAATTACTACTTAACTTAAAAGAACTACGACTACGAGCTTTCTAACGATTACATATACTTGAGGTGACCGACTCTTTAATACCGGGAATTTCTAATTCCTAACATACGGTGAGTTTAGGGTATTTTCGGTATGATTTCCATGTTTTCGGCAAGTTTGACCATCGTTAACCGCCGTTTACCATGGTTGACCGATTTGTTTGAACGATTTACACAAATCGGAAAGGTCGGTGGCCCAATAGCACCTAATCGATGATTAATCGGCCTTATAGACTTTTTTTTGCAACACTGATATATATATATATATATATATATATATATATATATATATATATATATATATAATAAAAAAAATAGAGACAACCATGGTTATGTCATCTTGAACGTGGTAACCCATCAATAAAATCCATGGTGTGGGTTAAATTCCATGATGTTCCTCTTGCTATGTTTTCTGATGATGGCCTTAGTCTCCTTGCCACATTGATATGCACGCCCAAAAGGTTAGATGCTTTTACTAGCCAAATGTGCAAGGACTCATGGGGCCGTAGTAGTTTTGCTAGATGCATGATTGAAGTGAAGTCAGATGAGGTACTTAGAGACAACCTTACTGTTGAGATACCGTTACTTGATGGGTCGGGTTCGACTATTGAGAAGATACGGGTTGAATACGAGTGGAAACCACCTCATTGTGATAAATGTAAGATTTTTGGTCATACTCTTATTGAATGTCCTAAAGTTGTTGAACCTCCTGCTTAGCCTACTAAGCGTGTTAACGATGGTTTCAAGACGGTCAATAATAAGAAGAAGGGAAAGCAAGGTGGTTCTACTATTCCGGGTCAAGGAGGATTTACTAAACCTGTTGTGGGTAAGCAGTTTCAATATCAACCCAAAAAGACTCCTCCTGAACCTAAGAAAGTGGAAGTCACTAAGAAGAATGATTCTGATGTGGCTAGTTCGAGTGGAACAAAGATATCTACATCTAATCGGTTTGATGCTCTTAATATGGAATATACGGATGCTTTTGGTATTCCTTCAAATGACACCAACAAGGATGTGGATTTTGGTCGTACAATGGAAGTTAATGAAGATAACTCTACTAAGACAGGTACTGCATCACAAGAACCCCTTGTGAGTGATATGAAAGAGATGGAGTCGGATGTGGCTCCTAACACTAGTGATTCTTGTATTCCGCTAGCCTCTTCTACTAAGAGAGTTAACCCTTTTTATAAAGTGGGAGATATCGTGGTGTATGATTCAATTCTGAAGATGGGGTGGTTGCTAACCTATTTGATGAGTCTGCTAATATATTCGGTGGTGGGCAAGAGTTTGAAGATGAGTATGATGACTATGACTACGATGACTATGCTAAGCAGGTTTCTGATCTTCCAGGGAATTTGGATGCCTTTAATGCCATGTATGGCACCAAGCTTCAAGGACCTAGGAAGTAATTTTCTTTCATTATGTCCTATGTTATCATTTGAGTAGTGGTTTGTTTTTTTGTTTAGAAAATAGGTAGTATCTTGTTATGTAAGCTTTATGCCTATGTAACGGGCTGAGATATGGGATTTCACTCATATCCATTGTACTTAAACGCTTTTTGGTTAATATATTTACCAGGGTGCAGGATTACTCCCCTTTACACAAAAAAATAAAATAAAAAAAATAAAAAATAATAAATAAAAAAAAAGAGAAAAAGTTATCGTCAACACAACAACGGGAGAGGGGGGGGGGAATGAAGCAAGCCATGGTGCAGCTGGCGACGCCTTGGCCCCATATTTGTCAATAACAAGGCTATAACCCCACTCCACTTGCATTCTGATGATATCACAATCTACAAACTAACCAAACGGCACTTGACATACATTCACGAGTAAATAATTAAGTTTTAAAGAAATCAGGGCTGTATCAAAGTAAATGGAAGACCTATGATAACTTTTTGATAACTAAACGTGACGATTTAATATACACATACTAATTATGATGGTTCAATATACACATATACCAACTATTGAAGCAAGAAACATGTATTATTTAAACAATCTAGCTTCGATCAATTTTAACAAGTAATTATAGTTAACTGTGAACCCCGAATATATAACAGGATATAAAATTTAAGGCTTTAAAAATTTTAAAGGTATGTACGACTGCACACCTCAGAAGCAGAACTCGAAGAATGTATGCACCACGATCATTTATTCTTGGCACCTTTTTAGTGTGTTTATCGTTTCATTTGCTTGTTTAGTCGAGTGTCAAGTATTTCAAATGGTGAAACTAAAGAGAGAGATCCATCATATAGCACATAATAAATGGAACCCTAAGTACGAATGAATATTTATTTATGTAGCAAGATTATGAAGGATTGATTAGTTAGACCATTTGCATGTTAAAAACAAAAGTCAAGTTGCTAGCCAGATCTTTGCTTTAATTTTACATCTATGTTCAAAACTGCAAATAGGTTTTGTCGTGTATACATGTTTAGTCAATTTGGAATACTACTATACTTAAATCGTCAAACATGAGTATTTACATGTGATTTGACTATTAAAGGAAAGAAAAATCATCACCTCATTTGCTATTAGAGAAAGAAAGGCTTTAGTTGACTAACAAAAATTAATATTTAGATTTGGTCCAATATGCAAACATTTTCTTTTAAGTACCGTTTATGTTTCCCCAAGTCCCTATTGTCTTTAAGAATATTGGCATGCACATATAATTCATGGTGAATATTTAGTTTTAAAAGGTGATTTTATTGTGTGAAGAGTTATTTTATGTGTAATACTACATGACAAAATTCGTTATAATTTTAATCTGGCTGTACGGACAACTTCCTTTATGGCTAGCCAATAGCCATGATCCATATAATTTATGGATGAAAAGGATTTGGGGCAAAGATGGACCGGATGTTTTTGACTTTTCTAACATCACATGGAATGTTTGAATCGACTTATCCCAAATACTAACAAAAGAAACTCGCAGATAATACACTCATAGCAATAAAACTCTATAATAACTTAAGAGCAGAATTTCTACAAAACATATTATGGCAGTATTGAATGAAAATTTGTCACCATATGATTATTAAAATATGATACATGGGTTCTAGATATCCAGTAGTTATCTTTGCATTGACTTCGCAGTTTCAATGCCCCACTATTCTTAACATGTCCTAGCTTTACCTCCAATCTCCATACACAAATAGTGTTCTTGTGTTCTATGAAACGTTTATAGAAAATAAGAGAAAAGCTATGACCCAGGAAATCAATATCTGCGGGGGCCAGGACTGGTATTTGTGGACAAGTTTTAGATTTTCTCTTTTTTTTCTCGCACTTATGTAGGTTAAATGTACAAGCAAGCCATCTAGGGTTTATTCACATTTGTTAATCATAAGAAACTTGTGTACGTAGTAAGACATGCATGTAGAAGCTTATTTACATATATTTTTGGGTCACCATGTATGGGAACTTTATCAACCGTGCATTTACCCACTCTTTCTTATGTGTAGGTAAAACACATGGATAATATTAATAAGTACAATAACACTTTTTAACTGAAGCCTTTTAGGTTTATCGAAACCGGTCTTGGCCCTGAAAATCAGTTTACTTTTAAAGGGGATAATTACACAATAAATAACAGATAGCAAGATGCTATAAATTACAAAAACACTGAACGATGATTCTAACCGACCCAAAAAAATTACAATGGAGTGTCCGGTGCAGTGCACACATGGCATGTAACAGGGCAATTTTTGCACCTATGGTACCGCTATGGCATGGTGTTATCGGTGCAAATGTGATCCCTTTCACATCTCGTTATCCGGATTTTATTTATTTATTTATTTTTTGAGTGAGTGATGTATATAGGAATTTTATTGAGAAAGTTGTTTATTTTATAGTGATGTTATAGGATATGTGATAAGATAGCGGAGAATAACATGTTATAGGGTATCAACTACACTCACCTTTCTAACTCTCAGAGTTACACAACAATAAAAATAGAACAATCAAAAGAGAAAACCACGTCATCCAAACCCATCAAGTGCTGCTTGACCGGATGAGAGTGAGATTCACTCATATCCTATCTACTTAAAAATTTTTTTTGTTTTTTTTTTTTTTTTTAGTAAGAAATTTACCGGATATAACAACTTTTTAAAATAAAGAGTGTACAACGAAAGTAAACAATAATTAGCAACCTTTAGAGTTTGGATAATCATTTTACAGAATTAAGATTTTAGTGACTGGCATAGTGTGGCATGGGCTATATAGTGATGGTAGTTCTGAGTGAACCATGATAATATGATATACTCCATGATGGGAAAGGATAGAGAGAATTTATATATATATATATATGGGGAATACATTAGTTACTATTTATTGTAGTCAATTGGCTACAATTTTGTGGTATATAATGTGTGTCCTTGATTTTTTTTGTGGGTCCGGATTTTTTTATATGGGTCCCTGATTCATTGCTAGTGTATTTTTTATGAAAAATTGTAGTCAATTAGCTACAAAAATTATAGCCAAGCTATCCTCATATATATATATATATATATATATATATATATATATATATATATATATATATATATATATATATATATATATATATTAACGAATGGGCAAAAGAGCTACAATTGGGTGGACTATTGTGAGATGATGAACTAAAACAATCGCAACACGTTAATTAAACAATAGTTAGTAAATTATTTGTCTTAGAAAGTGGGGGCTTGTGGGATTGAGCAAGCCGGCATTAGTGGGTGGCCAGTAGTCCACATACTTACCAAAGTCTCAAACACAAACCTTGTCTCAAACACAAATCTTTTTCTTTTTAGGATATGGTAAGTTATATCTTTGCTTTAACTGTTTATACATTAAAAAGTGCAAACAAATAGTTTGGTGTGTCATCTCCTTTACTTTTCGAATGGCACTAGAAATTTTTATTAAAGAGATAATATTGCTCGCGCGTTGCAGCAGGTGCAAAAACTCCATTTTGTAGCTATGAAACAATATTTTAGTAATAATATGTTTTTCCGGTAGAAAATTTTAAAAATAATAAGAAAAATGATGTAAAACAGTTAAATAAATAAGAAAAGGAAAATATATATATTGGAATTAGGGGTTGATTTGTTATCTTATTAAATTTAATGGAGTGTTAAAAAGCAAAACTAAATGGGTTTAGGGAATATATTATATCTATTATGCAAAAAGATTTAGTACATGTTATTAATGTGGAGTTTTAAAGCTATAGGTCATTTATGGAATTAGTGAGGACGTGTGTGAATTCAAGGTAACCAGGAAGCTGAATACGATCCATTCGACAGTTACAAATTTGCAGCAATTGAATGTAAGAAGGAAGATGAATAGGAACCGTTCCACAGTTACAACCAAGAAGAATACAAAGCAAGGCTTTGATAAGGAAGATGAATACGAACCATTCACAGTTACAACCAAAAAGAATGCAAACCAAGGCTTTCAATTTGGTAAATATAATAGATGGTAGGCCATTACACCTACGTAAAACTTCCATCGCTAAGCATCATATATACAAGAACCTAAACGAGCTACACCATCAAAGCTTCCCAAAACAAATCAATCTAAAGTATATCTTAAACGCTTCACAAAAGACACCAAAATCCAAGAACCTGCAATCAAATAAAAGCTTCAGAGAATCAGGATACGAGAAACATAGACACGCTTCACACAGACATGTGTACGTGCCTCTGCCAGCATCCTCCTGATGTCATTCTCCTTTTGCCTTTCAACAACCAAAATCTCCATCAAGTATTCGATGGCTTGATCTGTTCATAAAAATCTCAAAAATTGAGATAAATAATTATTAATAACGGTGGTGAAGGGACTAGCAATCATGGTGGAATTGGTAGTCAAACTAATCAAGAAATGGAACAATGTGGTTTGACGAATCAAGAAAGGGGTCATGGGGGACTGAATAATGGTATGGGTCAACACAACCACAACCCTTATAGGAGGCTTACAAAACTATAATTTCCAATGTTTAATGGATATATGAAAAGGGGTGATTATTCAGGGTGAAACAATTCTTTTTAACTGACCAAGTCAAAGATGATCATATACTAAGGTTAGTCTTAATGCACCTATCTGAGAAAGCTTTGAATTGGCATTTGCAATTTATTAAGAAGTATACAGAACCTGCACATTGGGTTTTGTATCAGTATGAGATACTGAGTAGATTTGATAATGTGTATGATGACCCTTTGGTGGAGTTGAAAAGATTGAAACAAAATGGTAGCGTACAGACTTACCATGTTAGGATTTAGAAAATCCGGTAGTTAAAGAGTCGGTCACCTCAAGTATATGTAATCGTGGCTCATGGTCGTAGTCATTTAGTAATAGTAAGTAGTTTGTTATGTAACACCGTGGAGGACGGACGGGTCTTTACCCACTGTATGCCTGATCCACAGCCCGTAGGAGGCGTCTCATGTAACTAACTATAAATACCCTTTGCCTAGCAAGGCAAAGGGTTGGAGCTTTCATAATATATTTTTCTTTGTCTCACTAAAGTTCCCAACTCTCTTCCACTTTCTTTCTCTAGAACCTAAACCATTCGACCCACATATGTGTTATATTATGTGATTGAGAAAACCAATATGTTACAATTGGTATCAGAGAGCCATGGTTTGATCATCTATCTTTCATGTCATTAGATTTCTAGTGGTTTTCATAGGTTTTTTGGTTTGAATGAGTTTTGAGTAGTTTTCATCATTTGGATCACTTTTGTTGTTAAAGTTTGAATTTTGATAGTAATTTTGTGTTTAGAATCACCATAAGTGTTTAGGTTTTGGATTGTAAGGTCTCAAACATCTTATTTGTAGTGTTTTAGATTGGAAAAAGTTTACTTTTTGAAAGTTTATAGGAAGCGGTTTGTCCCTCGAATTCATTTTTCTTGAAGCGGTTTGATCAGAAACTTAAGCGGTTTGTCTCTCGGGCTTAGCTTATTCGAAGCGGTTTGAACTAAATTTTATGCAGCTTGTCTTATTTTGTGAAGCGGTTTGTCAAAGAAGCGATTTGTCTGTTGAGACAAAGAGACAAGAAAGGACAAATTAGTGGACGTACTTGTGTTCCCCTGCGGTTTGTGTGTTAACCGGTTTGTGTGTTAAGCGGTTTGTCACTATAAGCGGTTTGACACTTAAGCGTTTTGACACTTAAGCGATTTGACAGAAGCGGTTTGTCAGTAGTGCGATTTGTCTTTTGAGACTTGTCATTTCTTCATCATACGTTTTACGGTTTTCTCTTGATTTAGTAAAATACGGTGAAAGAATCTATTTCCCGGTTTAATCAAAGAGTAGTAAAATCCCGTTGAAATTATCAATCATGTCTACAATCACTTCTTTCGTTGCTGATGACGTTCAAGCAGAAGGATCCGATACTCGTCCTCCAATGCTTGATAGAACCGATTATGACTCTTAGGCTTAAAGAATCAGACTGTATTGCTTAGGAAAAAAGAATGGGGTTAACATCCTTAAGTCAATTGATGAAGAACCATTTCAAATTGGAATGACTAGGGACATTCTCGAAACTGGAACTGATGGAAATGTTACATTAGGGTTGCATAGACCAAGAATGTATGATGAGCTTGATGACAAGGAAAAGAAGAGATATATTGCTGAAATTAGAGCCTCAAACATCATACTTCAAGGTTTACCAAAGGACATTTACAAGCTAATCAATCACAACACTGAAGCCAAGGTTGTCTGGGATAATGTCAAGATGCTTCTCTCTGGTTCGGAACTAACTAAAGAAGATAGAGAATCTCAGTTGTATGATGACTTTGAGAACTTTAAAATGAATCCAGGAGAAAGTGTTACTGAATATTATGTGAGATTCCACAAGCTTGTGAATAATATGATGAATATCAAGATGACAATGCTAAATATCCAGCTCAATTCAAAGTTTGTGAACAACATGAATCCCGAATGGCACAAATTTGTCACTGCAATCAAACTAAACAAAGGATTGAGGAACACCAATTACGAGCAATTGTATGCTTATTTGCTCCAACATGAGAAGCATGCTGCATTTGAACGAATGATCATGGAAAAGTTCAATACCAATGCTGGAGATGCAAGTTCTTCAAATGATTCAACTGCATTATACACAAATGTGAGAATAACTACCAAAGCATCACAAGTCATACCTACTGGGGATGGTAATCACAAACTTATTCCGGATCTAGGATATAAGCCTTCAGACTCATTCATGGAACACCTTGTCAATCAACTGGCTCTAATGGTTAAGCAAAACCTGAACCTTACTCCCCACACCAACAATCATCTCAGAACTGAATCTAACCTACACAATCATGCTACGGTTAAATATGGAAGGGTAGTAGTGAAAAAAGTGCAAGGAAGGCAGAATGCTTATCTACCACATAATGAGAAAGGAAATGTTGGGGTTGGAGCTAGTTATGGGAATGCAGGAGCTGGTGCAGGTTATGTGGGAAATTAAAATCGAGGAAGGATTGCGGCTCAAGGTCAAGGGAAGCCAATCAAGTGCTACAACTGTGGAGGGGAAGGACACATAGCTAGGAACTGCACTCAACCAAAACGTCCACAGAATGCTGAGTACTTCAGGGATAAGATGCTACTAGTGCAAGCTCAAGACAATGGAGCGGTGTTGGATGAGGAACAGTTGTTGTTTATTGCTGAGGGAAATGCCAAAACTTATGATGCAGATGTGGATGAACAACCAGTGCATGGTGTGGCCCAGAACAATCCCAATGTCTTTCAAGTGGCAGATTGTGATGCATTTGACTCTGATGTTGATGATGAACCAACTACGCAAACCATCTTTATGGCTAACATCACACCAATGGTCTCTCCACCTCAACAAGCCAGTCCCTCCAAGGAATCCATCGTATCAGAGGTGTTAAAACTATACGATGTAGTTGATGCGCAAAAGATTCACAACGATGTACAATCAACTGAAATAATTGAATCAGATATTGAAAATATAGGTAATAGGAATGTTGTCCCATACGATCAATATGTGAAGCAAGATGAAAGTGAAATTGTACTAAGTGATGCATCTTCTGATGTCAATGATGACTATATTTTTGATGAATAGACTGCATATGTCCCTGATGATTCCATAGCCACTGAACTAAATGCATATAAGGAACAAATTGCTATATACGATCAGCGTTCTAAGTTTGAGTGGACTACACGTGAGCAGGAAATGGATAACCTAATGCGTACACTTATCAGAAAAAGTAATTTTAGGGAAGAAATATTAAAACAAGAGTTAAATTCCTTACAAGAAAAACTTAATAAAACTGTTAAGCAAAAGAAAGAACTGCAAGAAAATGTAAAAGTGCTTAAACAGGAATTCAATGCTAAGGAAACAAAACTTATAAATGACTTTTTCAACCTAAATTTTTTGAAAAACAAACTCGAAAACAAGTTATACCTACAAGGAAACACCATTCAGACTGCTCACTTGATCAATAAGCATAGTACGAGGAACCTAATCCTGAGGTTGGTAAGAAAGCAAAAGCTGCTCAAAAGATGATTTATGATGGAAATGAAATCCTTAAGCCTAAACAAAATCCTACTTGTGTAGAAAGCACTGAAGAAGATAGGAAATTAGAAGAGGCCTCTAGGGAGAAAATGGATAATAAACTAAAAAATCCTTGGTGCATAGCGTATAATATCACATTCAAAACACCTAATTATGCTAAGGAAAACTGGATTGCCTTCAATAAGTTTAGACCTCATACTCAGTTGACCCCTGAACAAGTATTTTGGAGGAAAGATATGGATAAGCAAAAAGCTGATGATTTAGTTGAAAAGAACCCCCTTTTTAGGAGATTGCCTCCAGCTACTGTGTATCCTCCAAATACACCTATGCATTTAGTGCCTAGAACTCTTCCCACTCAAAGCAAAACCTTGGTCAGCCTATATGTAGTTTACCAACTATTTGTTGACTTTGAGAAAACATGTAAGAAGAGAATCACTCCAACGGGGAATTACTGAAGGGGGAAAGGGGTTTTAAGCAAACAAAAGAATGTTACCTAACTGAGGTCATGCCTTTCTTTAAACAACTAAAAGAACAATTTAAATCTCTTCAAAAGGCCATAGATACTGAGGTTAAAGATATGAAAAGAATGTTTAATGAAATGGAAAACGAGGTCAAAGATTAAGAATGTGAGCTCAAAAGTAATGAGATTGAGAGGAAGAATCTTCACATCCTAAATGATAATTTGACTTCTAGATGTATTGCTCAAGATCTGTTTTACACTGTCACAAATTATTCTATCACTGGTTCTCAATTTCATGAATTATCTGTTGCTTTGAAAGTCTCCCACGATCGTGTCATTGAGCTTGAGACCATGAATTCAAAATTGCATGATAAAATCAAAAGGGGTGATCATGATAACATGGTCAGACAATTTTCTAAATTAGAAGTTGAATATCTTGCTTTGCAATTAAAATATCAACATCTCAAATAAAATGTTAAAACCTCGAATGCCAAGACCTCCTCGGATGCTCCTGAGTTTGATGCAGTTTTTGAATTAAACAAATGAGATGAACAGATTCGAGCTCAATGCAACACGATCAAAAGGTTGAAAGCTCAAATATCTCAATTAAAGAGAGAAAAGAATGAAATGGCTGGCTCTCATATGCCTCCCCCTTTTGATTCTCATAATTCTCAAAATTTCCATCTTCAAAACATCATTAATGTATTACAACATGAAAATGGGTGTTTTATATCAGAAAATGGAAAGGTTAAAATGCATTTCAAAGAGTTATATGAATCAATTAAGGTCACTCGTGACAAGAACAATGAAAAGATAACTTCTTTGCAAAATGAAATTGAGAATCTGAAGAGTCAGGTAAAAGGGAAAATGTCAATCACCAGTGGTGAGAATATTGAACCAAAGGTGCCTGCTTGTACTAAATATGCTATGACTATGAAGTATATTCTCCCTCATCTTAGAAACAATGAACTTGCATATCAAACATATTTTTTGTACCTAAAGGATAGTCTAGAATGTCTCCGTGAGATTGTTGAAGAGGATAAGATAGAGAAACCAAATGATAATGCGATTAGGGATGCATGCTTTAATGCCAAACGATCTCAGGAGCTTTTAGAATGTTTAATAGCTATATGTCCTAAAACTGGTACTAGGAAAGATAGTGTCATTATGCTATGTTCTATGCTGAAAGTCAAGCATGTGACCTTTGATGTGCCTCCTAGAATCTCATATCCCAGCACTTCTAGACCAGGAATGCAAAAAGTAGTGAAACCAACTAATGTTCCCATCATTCCTTCTACAAGAGTAATCAGTGACACTAAGGTAAGCGGGTCAAAGCCTCTAGGAAATACAAAGCAATATAGGACCTCGCAAGCCAAGAGTGATCAAGGGAAGAAAGTAGAAGACCACCTTAGGAACAATAAGTTTGAGTTGAATAAGACGAATCGTGTTGATTCTAGTATTAGCTATAAGCGTACTGTAATTAATTCGAATTCTGCTACTATTTGCAAAACATGTAATGAATGTTTGGTTTATGGTATTTATCATGAATGTGTTGTGAGTGAGTTGAAAAATGTTGTTAAATCCCCAGTCAAAAATGTTAGAATTGCTAAACAGGTTAGGGATGCCAAAAAGCCAATTTGGAAAATGGTTAGTAATTATTGGAAACCTACAGGGAGAAAGTTCAATAATGTGGGTTATCAATGGAAACCCACTAGCCGGACATTTAAAGTTAACAAATTTTGTCCAAATAGGAATAGATCTATGCCCACTATGGAATGGAAACCTACTGGTAGGATCATCCCCTTAAGAAGTAGTCATACTACACATAGGTCAAGTGCTTATACTAGTCTTGCATCTACTACTAATGATGTCATATCTTCTATTTATGATATGGGTGTTCCAATCCCATTTACTAACCAAGTGGAACCCATTCTCGCATGGGGATCCAAATTATCCAGTCATCCATACTTGTATGTGTTCAACTGCAAGTCGTACAAATCGTTCTGTGGTATTTGGACTCAGGCTGTTCAAAGCATATGACTGGAGATCGCTCACGGCTCATGAACTTCGTGAATAAATTCATCGAGACTGTTAGATTTGGGAACGACCACTTCGGGGCAATTATGGGTTATGGAGATTATGTATTTGGTGACAGTGTGATCTCCCGGATATATTATGTTGAAGGGCTTGGTCATAATCTGTTCTTGGTAGGTCAATTCAGTGACTCTGATCTTGAAGTGGCCTTCAGAAAACACACTTGCTTCGTTAGAGAACTAGATGGCGTTGAACTTTTAAAAGGAACATGTGGCACTAATATGTACACCATCTCTATCGAAGATATAATGAAGTCGTCTCCAATCTGCTTGTTGTCAAAGGCTTCTAAAACAAAGTCATGGTTATGGCATCGTCTTCTCAATCACTTGAACTTCGGAACCATAAATGATCTTTCTAGAAAGGACCTCGTAAGAGGCTTGCCCAGATTAAAATATGAAAAAAATCATCTTTGCCCAGCATGCCAATTGGGAAAAAGCAAGAAATATGCCCATAAACCCAAACCTGCAAACTCAATTATGGAAGTTCTACATACTCTTCATATGGATTTATGCGGACCCATGAGAGTGCAAACTATAAACGGGAAGAAATATGTGCTAGCCGTGGTTGATGACTACTCTCGGTTTACTTGGGTTAAGTTTTTGAGGTCAAAGGATGAAACTCCAGACGTCATCATCAAACTTATTAAACAGCTGATAACATCAAATAGTCCTGAATATTAAGTGTCAGTTTCCCCCGATAATGCTTGTAATTTATATCATTTATATGTATTTACGCTTGTTTTCCATTATTTTCCACTTTCAGGTAAATTACGAGCATTGGAGCTAAAGAGACATGGAACTGGAGAAATATCAAAAGATTTATCATACTATGCTGACTTTGAAGAAGTTACGGCGTAACTCATCTCTCACATTACGCCGTAACTAAAGCGTGACTCATAAAACCAACTCATCAGAAGGTTACGGCGTAACTCTTTCCAAAGGCTACGACGTAACTATATTAGGTCAAATGAGGTTCCACGCCGCTGATAACTACGCCGTAACTATTTCATCAACTACGGAGTAACCAAGTTTATTGAAGACTACGGCGTAACCACTTATAAGGTTACGCCGTAACTAGCAGATCTAGTTCAAAATACGAAGGAATTGAAGGTTACGGCGTAACTCTTGTTATAGTTAAGCCGTAACCCAGATCTGGCCTATAAATACCCCACGAATTCAAGCATTTTTTATCATCCCATTCCACACACAACAACCAGAGAACGTGGGAAATGCTAAAGGCAGGTCTAGAGGAGCATACGGAGCTGTCTCCAAGGGAGAAATCACTCCCCTACGATAAGCATTAGCATTTTATCTTTTCTTTACTTTTGATTCATGTATTTCGTACCTTTGAATATTGAATTGATTTGTATGGTTAATATGACCGGCTAACCACCTCTTGGTGCTAGCCTAGTTATGATTCCTTAATTGTTTTGTTTGTGTTTATACTACTTCCGTACAATTATTTCTAAGTGTATGCATGCATAGTTTATTGGTAGCTACCCTTGGTTCGGTAGTTTTGAATGGCGGTAGAGGCCAATTACCTAGGAGATATGACCAACTAACCCTAGGTGAGCGGACTGAGACGGGAAGGGTAAGATATGACCAACTGACGACTCTTTCTACTTGTGCGATTTGACCAACTGATCACCTACCGTTTTGATGAACCTAAGAATTAAGGGGTGAGTGTTTAAGTTGCTAACGCCCGGACACTCACTATTATAAATTTAGCATGTAGCGGTACTTAATGACTTGGCTTAGGGGAACAGGAACAACAGGACTTATGAGGAGACACCTGGCTTCTCCTGTGGTGGCATCTTTGCTAATAGGTTAGGGAGAATTGACCAAATGTTGTCCTCTCGACTTTGACCCCACCTGAAGTAATTGGAAGTAAGTAGACGTAGACATAACTAGCTAGGAGGAATAACTAGGTTAGCACCACTATCCTCTATTGATTTATCCTTTGCCTTTATTTGCTGTTTTCTGCTTTAGTAGTTTAATAATTAATTCCTTATCGAAATCATTATTAAACACTATGACACCTAGACTTAATAATAATCCAACACACATAGCTCTTGGGACGACCTCGGATTTACCGAATACTACACTACACGCGACCGGGTACACTGCCCGTTAGTGCATTAGGGTAGACCATATGTATAACGAGACTTTATAAATATTAAAACCTGGTCAGTAAAACCTGCGCCAAGTTTTTGGCGCCACTGCCGGGGAGTTATATTATGATTGATATTAAGTCTTTCATTTTGTTTTAAACTTTTCTATTGTTCTCACGATCATTATTCGAGTTTTCAGGTACCATGGAAGTTGTTAACATCGATGACCTCACTCTTGAGGAATATTTGGCATTGACAAGAGCATAACAAGGGCCGGGTCTCGTAAGATCGGCAATTGGAGCGGATGTCCGTTTCGAAATCAAAGACCAATTTATGAGGGAGCTTCGTGCTAACCCTTTTTCAGGAAACAGGGACGAAGATGCATATGAGCACGTTGAAAATGTCCTATACATCGCAAGCCTTTTCAACATTCCGTGCGTGTCTCATGATGCTATTATGCTAAGGGTATTCCCAATGACTCTTACTGGAGCTGCCAGAAGATGGATCGAAAGATTGCCCGCCGAGGCAATTAGTACCTGGGCTCTACTTAAGAAGCATTTCATCCAGAGGTATTGTCCGCCTTCAAAGATTTATAACCAGCTCTTGGAAATCCATAATTTTAAGCAAGAAGATGACGAAAAATTGTATCAATCATGGGATAGATACAACGATCTGTTTACAAATGTCCTACTCGTGATCTGAACAACCAGCAAAAGGTCAACATTTTCTACAAAGGAATTAACGTAACTACAAGACAAATGCTGGACTATCAAGGACCTATCCCGAACATGACTCCTACTCTAGCAATTGAAGCCATTCAAAAAATGGCTGATCATTCTCAAAAATGGCACGACAGAGGAAGCAGAAGAAACCAAGGCGGAAGTTTTGACGAAATTGCAGCAATCGCTAGTAAAATTGAAAATCTAAGTCGAGCTATGCTGAAGGTCAGAGAAACCGTGCATGCCATCCAAGTAGGTTGTGAAAGCTGTGAGGGGGGACATCTCTCTAAAAACTGTCCTCACGCCAACGAAGAAAATATAATTTAGGAAACAATATATGGAGAAAATCGACCGCTTTACGGAGATAATCGAAATAATAATGGGTACCGTGGGAATTCAACCGTGGGCCTTATGGAGAAAGAAAGCCCAGTCTTGAAGAAACAATTAACAAATTTCTGGAGAATTCAGCCTAAAGACAAAAGGAGCAAGATGAGTGGTTAAAAGAATTCCAGGAAAACACTGACAGAAACCTTTCCAAGCACGATACAACCCTAAAAAACCTAGAATCTATGGTAGAAAAGCTCAGTGAAAAAGTAAGGATGAATAAAAACAAACCTGAAGGATCAAGACCCTCGATGGAATGCAAAGTCGTTTTTGCTGATGACGGCTCAAAAATACAGGGGAATAATCACATTGAATATGCGAATACTGGTGAAAATTTCGTCGACAGTTTGGAGTTACGCCGTAACCTGTCTGAAGAGTTACGGTGTAACTATGTCTTTGATAGCGATCGAGGAGTATTGACTGATATTGATAAGGATGACTCAAGAGAGTTACACCGTAACCATACGTCACAGTTACGGCGTAACTGGGATACATGGGCTGACAGCTTTCTCGAAGTAGATGATTCAGGAACAAAGGTAATTAACGGATGGTCCCACGACATTAATTTATGCCCTCTGTCCCCATCTAAAAAGAAATATCACTGGTGCAAGGTGATACCCGTAACTAAGGGGGACTCGTATGATCTATGGGCTTCATGCGACCCTAGAAACGAAACTTGCGACGGGGGAGCCGATAAGGATAGGATCAAGAATAACAAATTTATGTGGGCTGCATATACTGATTAAGAAATATTAGAAAAGCTCTCCTTCGAGGAGGAAGATGAGGCACCTATAACTCATTGGTGCACCCCAATAATCATAACTGACGATGAAGCCGCACGAGCATGGCCTACGTGCGACCCCTTCCGCGAGCATTGCAACGACGGGGATAATGAAAAAGAGGAAGAGTAGACGTGCCCTCACGAGCTTGAGAGGCACACTATCAAGTTCGGTGATTTGACTTTTGATGATTGGTACGCAATACAATTCGGGAATGCTAATATTAACCCGAATCTTCTTAAAAAGCAAAAGATTGACTACAAGGAGCATAATCAGAAAAAGGAAGTGGCTAATAACAACATCTACTGCATGGATGAGCATTTAAGTGAAAATGACAACAAGGAATTACGTAGTCACTGGTGCGAAAAAATAAAATCTCCTGGGGAAGTTTTCTGGGCATCATGCAACCCGTACGACGATAAATGTAACGAAGGAAGCTGCTTAAGTAGAATGGGAAAAGACGAATTCTTTTGGTCCTCAACCAACGATGAGGAAATAAAAAGTTTGCCTTGGTTGGACAACCTGGGATTCGATAGTTGGGTGAATATTAAGTATGGACATGTTGATACGTTAACCAAAGAGAAGATTTGGAAGGAGTACATGGGTAGAGAAAATTCAAACAACGAAAGTCTTAACAACACGAGTGAAATAACGGTTGAAGATGGCGAGGAGTTGGTAAGAAATGAAAGGGAAGAATGCAAGCGTGTGCTTGTGGAGGATCTGCTCGATGAAGAATGGTTTAAAGGTACCAACTCTGATGACGATGACATTGAGGGGATTTTAGATTACCTCGAGTTGCAAGGTAATGAGGAATTTACAGACCCCGACGACGAAGCTTATGGGCAAAGGAGGTGCAAACTCCTTGGGATTCCCTACAAGAGACCGCCACCAATTATTGTCGAAAAATACAAGTTCACTCGCTACCACTTGGGACCGGAGGAAACATTTTGCAAAATCTAGAAAATCAAAACTAATGAATACCTCCGAACTGCCACGAATGTCGCCTGGATGAGGCATAACCTGATGAAAGACATTGAAGAGGTTGGACTAGCCCGAAAGCCCCCATAGAGCCCCGCGGCTCTGAGTCTAACTTAAAGACTCGTAAATAAAGAAAAGTGCTCTTTCGGGAGACAACCCGAATTATCCCTTTCTTTTGTTTTGTTTCCATTTCTGTAGGGTTTTGTGTTTTCTAACCATTTTTGCAGGAAACGAGGAAGTAATTGCTACTGCATTTTGCTGATCTGACCAGAGTTACGGCGTAACTCTACTATGTAATTATGCCGTAACCAACTTTTTGCAGCATAATTCCTGACGCATTACTAATTACGGCATAATAACTCTGTGGTTACGCCGTAACCACTCGCTTTGCAGCTTATTCCAGGTTTTGCCAGGTACGGCGTAACTCCCTCAAAAGAGTTACGACATAACCTTCCTCTGCTTTATTTATTTCATTTTAAAATACAATAACCTTGTATAAGTATTTTAAATGAACTTTGTGGGTGTGTTCCCTGTAAACCCTCACGAGACTTCATTCATCCACTTGGGACACCAAGTGGTTTAAAAGGCTTGTTGCATTTGCTAAATGCAACCGTGATTCCTACGAAAGTGAGTTAGGTTTGTTTTTTATTTTTCATTTTTTCTTTTTAGAATTATGCTTGTTGGTAGTGTGATTTCAGGGATTGAAGTTTGTTCATGATGCTTATACGAAGGCACGTCTCTTTTTCGTGGGCCTTCTTTCTTTGTGGAGCAAATTTCAGGGAAGTTCTCGCTCTAATTCTACTTTTTTCTTCACCTTTATTTAATGCTTAGTACAAAAGGGACTTTGTACAATTCAAGTGGGGGGACAGGAGTAGAATTATCTCTTGAACATTATTTTGCCCTCGTTTTTCTAGTTTATTTTGAAAAATTATGTCATTTTTAAATTTTTACATGTTTTTCTTAACCTAACTAGATCAGACCTTAGCCGAGCACATACAACCATTGATACTATATGGTGAGATTAGCCTTATCCGTTTCCAATATTTTACCCTAAATCCACCAAATTATGAGTGTGCCGGTAGCTTGTAAACTTTAGAACTTGGCATTTGCATCATTTCGAAACCATAGACGAGGTATGTTGAGTTAGCTCGATGTATTTGGACTTTTCAGTTTTAGAAGGCAATATTATAGGATTATCACCCAAATAGCCTACCATTGTGTGTCTATCGATTAGTCACCTCGACTTCTCGACCCCCATGTGAAACCCTTTTGTTGCACTCACCTTTAGTGCAAGATACCCCTAGATTCACCCATCTGAGCCATTCCTTTCATTTTGTTAACCCAATATATTGTTTCGATACACCTTTACACCTTAGCCTACCCTATAGTCTTTATTTGTGATTGGGAAGTCATCATTTTCCTAAGTTCAAGGTTCAAGTGGAAAAGTTCGGAAATCACGCTTTCGTCGATGACATATTCCTGAAGATCATTGAAGACCCCCCACATTCCCATTGTTCATCTCAAGTGGGGGGATATTATGTTTAGTTATTATGTTGAAAAAAAAAGTGATTCGAAAAATAAAATAAATAAATAAATAAATAAAAAGTTTTTATGTTATTGTAAAGTGCGATGTTATAAGAACTATGTTATGAGATTTATAGATTTAGTATCGAAGAGGCCACCTCGGTCATATTTGAAGATTGGAGTTGGTAATTATGCCAACAGTTGGAGAAAAGGTAGTGTGCCCATCACGACGTCCTCTAATGACACATCTACCTTGTATTTCATGATCCGGTTTCTTGACTTCAAACCTTGAACTTTGGGCGGACAGTAAGTGGTGATGACTTGGTTATAGATTTGGACTACCTGCTTGTTTTTTATTCTACACCATTTATATATCCCATGTCTTATCCTACCCTTTAGTCATGAAGCGTGTCTAGGTGATGAAGCGAGCAATCTTTGGTGTCTTGGCCATGGATTTGGTCATGTATCATTGATTTTGTCCACTTCGCCGTGACATGTTAGTAATGACGAGTCTCCCCTTAACCTTTGTCGTATCTACCCATATTGCCTTTGAGAATTTTTTAGCCCTTAACTCTAGTGGTCGAGATTTTTGTAACCGCCAAGTTTATGATAGAATACCTGCTATTACTGTACGATTGAGTGATCACCCCAAAATTGAAACTTAGAATAGTTGAGAGATTTGAGTGTTTCGTTCCCATTTCGTGAGGTGTTTGGCTTTGTTTTATTCTAGCATAAGGGATTTGTAAACTTATATTTTCCAGGTTTTGGGAGATATCTTTTTAGGAATCTTTCTAATAAGGTCTACTTGAGAGCAAGTAGATTTCAAGTGGGGGGATATTTGATAACATCAAATAGTCTTGAATATTAAGTGTCAATTTCCCCCGATAATGCTTGTAATTTATATAATTTATATGGATTAACGCTTGTTTTCCATTGTTTTCCACTTTCAGGTAAATTACAAGCATTGGAGCTAAAGAGACGCGGAACTGGAGAAATATCAAAAGATTTATCATAGTATGCTGACTTAGAAGAAGTTACGGCGTAACTCATCTCTCACATTACGCCGTAACTAAAGCGTGACTCAGAAAACCAATTCATCAGAAGGTTACGGCATAACTCTTCCCAAAGGCTACGACGTAACTATATTAGGTCAAATGAGGTTCCACGCCGCTGATAACTACGCCGTAACTATTTCATCAACTACGGCGTAACCAAGTTTATTGAAGACTATGGCGTAACCACTTATAAGGTTACGCCGTAATTAGCAGATCTAGTGCAAAATACGAAGGAATTGAAGGTTACAGCGTAACTCTTGTTATAATTACGCCGTAACCCAGATCTGGCCTATAAATACCCCACTAATTCCAACATTTCTTATCATGCCATTCCACACACAACAACCAGAGAACGTGGGAAAAAGCTAAAGGCAGGTCTAGAGGAGCATACGGAGCTGTCTCCAAGGGAGAAATCACTCCCCTACGATAAGCATTAGCATTTTATCTTTTCTTTACTTTCGATTCATGTATTTCGTACCTTTGAATATTGAATTGATTTGCATGGTTAATATGAGCGCCTAAGCACCTCTTGGTGCTGGCCTAGTTATGATTCCTTAATTGTTTTGTTTGCGTTTATATTACTTCCGTACAATTATTTCTAAGTGTATGCATGCTTAGTTTATTGGTAGCTACCCTTGGTTCGGTAGTTTTGAATGGCGGTAGAGGCCAATTTCCTTTGAGATATGACCAACTGACCCTAGGTGAGCGGACTGAGACGGGAAGGGTAAGATATGACCAACTGACGACCCTTTCTACTTATGCGATTTGACCAACTGATCACCTACCGTTTGGATGAACTTAAGAATTAGGGGGTGAGTGTTTAAGTTGCTAACGCCCGGGCACTCACTATTATAAATCTAGCATGTAGCGATACTTAATGACTTGGCTTAGGGGAACAGGAACAACACGACTTATGAGGGGACACCTGACTTCTCCTGTGGTGGCATCTTTGCTGATAGGTTAGGGCGAATTGACCAAATGTTGTCCTCTCGACTTTGACCCCACCTGAAGTAATTGAAAGTAAGTAGACGTAGACATAACTAGCTAGGAGGAATAACTAGGTTACCACCACTATCCTCTATGTATTTATCATTTGCCTTTATTTGATGTTTTCTGCTTTAGTAGTTTAATAATTAATTCCTTATCGAAATCATTATTAAACATTGTGAAACCTAGACTTAGTAATAATCCAACACACATAGCTCTTGGGACGACCTCGGCTTTACCGAATACTACACTACACGCGACCGGGTACACTGCCCGTTAGTGCATTAGGGTAGACTATAGGTATAACGAGACTTTATAAATATTAAAACCTGTTCAATAAAACCTGCATCAACAGCTGCAGGTTCGGCTTAATAAAATAGTCAGAATTGTCCGAACTGACAATGGAACTGAGTTTGTAAAAAAAGAACTGAGTCAGTTTTACGAAAGCATTGGGATCAGTCATCAAAGAAGTGTTCCACGTACTCTTCAACATAACAGTGTAGTTGAAAGACGAAATTGAACTCTTGTAGAAGCTGCAAGAACTATGCTGATTTATTCAAAGATTCCAATAGTTCTCTGGGCGGAAGCCATTGCCACTGCATGCGACACCCAAAACCGCTCTCTAATTCATACAACTCATGGAAAAACTCCTTACGAACTTGTCCACAACCAAAAACTGGATCTTTCTTTTCTACGTGTGTTCGGTGCACTATGTTATCCTACTAATGAAGGTCAAAATTTGGGGAAATTGAAACCTAAGGAGGACATCAGAGTTTTTGTTGGTTATGCACCAAACCGGAAGGGTTACCAAATCTACAATAAAAGAACCCCAGACATCATAGAATCTATTCACGTCACGTTCGATGAGCTTTCTGAGCATACGGCTCCAGGACAATCCAGTTCAGGACCCGCTTCTCAACCTTTATCAATTAGTCCCATTAGTTCTTCTCTTGTACAGAATCACTCCCCTACAGCTCCATATGTACCTCCATCAGAAGAAGATTTGAAGAAATTGTTTGATCCGATGTTTGATGAATATTATGAACCTCATACTAACGACAATTTTGGACCACCAACTGCAGCTGCTTCCAATTCCACCAATATGGATGGTCCATCCGTTTCAATGACTCTATCTCAAGAAGCACCAGTTGTCGATCACTCATCATCATCTTTGAATCCTCAAGCTTCGACAGTACATCATGGAAATGTAGCTGCTAATTATGATGGAGATAACCCCTTTGCTACACCCGAAGATGCCCTGTTTGAAAACATATTTGCCGCTGAACCAACATCGGAATCATCTTCATTAGGGGATCTAAACTCTGCTACATCAGTTCATCATCATCATCCACATGAATATCTCAGAAAATAGACACATGATCATCCACTGGATAACATCGTTGGAAACCCTTCTCGTCCAGTATCCACTCGTAAACAACTAGCCACTAATGCCTTATGGTGCTTCTTCAATTCTGTATTATCAAAGATCGAACCTAAAGATGTCAAAACAACAATGTCTGAGGACAGCTAGTTTAGTGCTATGCAAGAAGAAATCCATGAGTTTGATCGCCTTGATGTATGGGAATTGGTACCTGCTCCAGATTGTGCTATGATTATTGCTCTTAAGTGGATCTTCAAAGTAAAGCTTGATGAGCACGGAGATGTTCTGAAGAATAAGGCAAGGCTAGTGGCTAAAGGATACCGACATGAGGAGGGTATTGACTTTGAGGAATCCTTTGCTCCGGTTGCACGAATTGAGGCTATCAGAATCTTCTTGGCCAATGCTGCTAGCAAGAACATGGTGGTTTATCAGATGGATGTAAAGACTGCTTTTCTTAATGGAGATCTCAAAGAAGTGGTTTATGTCAGTCAACCCGAAGGTTTCGTGAATCCAGAGCATCCTACCCATGTCTACCACTTAAAGAAGGCCCTTTAGGGTTTGAAGCAAGCTCCAAGGGCATGGTATGATACACTGTCAAAGTTTCTCTTGACAAAAGGACTCACCAAAGGAGCAGTTGATCCTACATTGTTCACCGGAAAGTCAGGCAAACACTTAATTCACGTTTAAATCTATGTTGATGATATTATCTTTGCCTCAACCGACCCTAATGAATGTGACTGCTTTTCAAAGGAGATGGGCTCCAAATTTCAAATGTCAATGATGGGACAAATGTCATTTTTCTTGGGATTACAAATTTCACAAAGTCCCAGAGGCATTTTTAATAATCAATCTAAATATGCAAAGAAATTTGGGTTTGACTCTTGTGACCCTGTTGACACTCCCATGGTGGAGCGCACAAAGCTGGATGAGGATCACTCAGGGATCATGGTTGATCAAACAAAATATCAAAGTATGATTGAATCCCTGATGTACCTCACAACCAATAGACCTGATATTCTATTCGTTGTATGCATGTGTGCTAGATACCAGTCTAAGCCTACCAAAAAGCACCTTGAAGCGGTTAAACGGGTCTTTCGGTATCTCCAAGGAACCATTCACATGGGACTTTGGTACCCGAATGACATCGATATGTCACTAACAGCATATGCAGATGCAGACCATGTAGGGTGTCAAGATACACGTCGAAGTACGTCAGGAGGTGCTCAGTTTTTGGGAGATAACTTAGTAAGATGGTCTTCAAGGAAACAAATGAGTACATCTATATCCTCTATAGAGGCTGAATACATAGCCATGTCATCTTGTTGCGCTCAAATCTTATGGATGAGATCCCAATTATCTGACTATGGCTTTGTATTCAACAAAGTTCCTCTGTATTGTGATAACAAAAGTGCCATTGCTCTCTGCTACAAAAATGTTCAATATTCAAGAGCAAAGCATATTGACATTTGACATCACTTCATCAGGGAACATGTGGAGAAAAGAGTGCTTGAACTATACTTCGTAAGGACTGAATATCAGCTAGCGGACATCTTCACCAAAGCTCTTCCTAGGGAACGGTTTGAGTTTATCCTTCCACGACTTGGCTTGAAGAGCCTTCAACCTGAGACACTCAAATGTATTCAGGAGGAAGACGAGGAGTAAAGATGTTTTTCTCATCTAATTTTTGTACATATTTTATCAAAAAGCAAAATACAAAATTATAAAACCAACAAAAAGAAAACAGAAAAATATAAAATTTCAAAACCCAATGATAACATCAAATAGTTTGGAATATTAAGTGTCAATTTCCCCCGATAATGCTTGTAATTTATATCATTTATATAGATTTACGGTTGTTTTCCATTTTTTCCACTTTCAGGTAAATTACGAGCAGTGGAGCTAAAAGAGACGCGGAATTCGAGAAATATCAAAGATTTATCATAGTATGCTGACTTTAAAGAAGTTACGGCGTAACTCATCTCTCACATTACGCCGTAACTAAAGCGTGACTCAGAAAACCAACTCATCAGAAGGTTACGGCGTAACTATCCCCAAATACTACGACGTAACTATATTAGGGCAAATGAGGTTCTACGCCGCTGATAACTACGCCGTAACTATTTCATCAACTACAGCGTAACCAAGTAATATTGAAGATACGGCGTAACCACTCATAAGGTTACGCCGTAACTAGCAGATCTAATGCAAATAATGAAGGAATTGAATATTGCGGCGTAACTCTTATATTAGTTACGCTGTAACCCAGATCTGGCCTATAAATACCCTACGATTTCCAGCATTTCAAAGCATCCCATTCCACACACCACAACCAAAGAACGTGGGAAGAAGCCAAAGGCAGGTCTAGAGGAGCATACGGAGCTGTCTCCAAGGGATAAATCACTCCCCTACGATAAGCATTAGCATTTTATCTTTTCTTTACTTTCGATTCATGTATTTCGTAATTTTGAATATTGAATTGATTTGTATGGTTAATATGAGCGGCTAAGCAACTCTTGGTGCTGGCCTAGTTATAATTACTTAATTGTTTTGTTTACGTTTATATTACTTCCGTATAATTATTTCTAAGTGTATGCATGTATACTTTATTGGTAGCTACCCTTGTTTCGGTAGTTTTGAATGGCGGTTGAGGCTAGTTGCTTAGGAGATATGACCAACTGACCATAAGTGAGTAGACTGGGATGGGAAGGGTAAGATATGACCAACTGACGACCCTTTCTACTTGTGCGATTTGACCAACTGATCACCTACCATTTGGATGAACTTAAGAATTAGGGGGTGAGTGTTTAAGTTGCTAACGCCCGGGCACTCACTATTATAAATTTAGCATGTAGCGGTACTTAATGACTCGGCTTAGGGGACCAGGAACAACAGGACTTATGAGGGGACACCTGACTTCTCTTGTGGTGGCATCTTTGCTGATAGGTTAGGGCGAATTGACCAAATGCTGTCCTTTCGACTTTGACCCCACCTGAAGTAATTGGAAGTAAGTAGACATAGACATTACTAGCTAGGAGGAATAACTAGGTTAGCACCACACTCCTCTATTGATTAAACCTTTGCCTTTTATCTGCTTTAGTAGCTAATTAGTTAATTCCTTATCGAAATCATATTAAAAACTGTGACACCTAGACTTAGTAATAATCCACCACACATAGCTCTTGGGACGACCTCGGTTTTACTGAATACTACACTACACATGACCGGGTACACTGCCCGTTAGTGCATTAGGGTAGACCATAGGTATAACGAGACTATACAAATATTAAAACCTGGTCAGTAAAACCTGCATCACCCATACAAAAATCAGAAAACTATGAAAAAGTAAAAAAAATATTGCTTTTTCATCATGTTATCAGGTTTCGATAACATCTACGGACTTTGATCTGTCATTCAAAAATGGCACGGGTCTTTAGATGGAGTTCGAACTGCAATCATAAACATTTTATTTTTATATAAAAAAAATAAAAAGGTGGAGAAAAATGTAGGTTTATTGTCATTTCAGGCAGTAACCCATTTTAAAAGAAAGAACAGAGTCATGCTTAATCTTGTTTTGAAACCTCATGCTCTGATTCTAAAAACAAAAGTTCATAAGGAAAATTTATCGTCAAAAAGACAAATGTTTCCTCACAAATATTTTTTCTTCTAAATATTCTTCTGAAAAATATTTGTCATCTAATGAAAACTAAATTGCTTTGATAAATAACTCGGACTTAATTTTGAAAATCATCTGGACGTATCATTTATTAAAATCTCTATCTCTCAATCAACAACTTTGGTCATTGATTTAAGGGGAGAATGATTTCAAATAATTCAAAAGGTTATTTTTCAAACAATTCAAAAGGTTATTTTTCAAACAATTGGCACGTAATCAAGCAAAGGTCTACTTTTAGATAATCAAACAGAACAATTTTTGTACAATTAGATCCAGACCAAGGCTAATGTTGTATTTTCATAAGATATCTAAGCATAGTTGATCGTTGGAGTTTAAAGTATTATAAGCTGATCCTTATCAGTTAAATATTTTTAAAAAGCTAGTCACATTTTCTCCTCAAAAAGCTTTCAAAAATAATTTAAATCAATTGAGATTACAAATCTCAAACGGTATGAAAATTGTGATCGGGAGAGAATTTGTGATTTAAATTGGATATAAACTGATAATTCGATAAGTGGTTTGTAAAATATAGTAACAAGCTCTCCTCCCTACATGTGCCAAACGATTTCTAATTTTCCATGCACATGTTAAGGGGGAGCATTTATCTTAAACCAAAAAAGGATTGAAAAGTGATTGATTTATCTCATAGTGCAGGCTCCCTTTAATATGTGTAGAACACTTTCGAATCTCGATGCACATATTGAGGGGGAGCAATCAAAAGAAAACCTCATCCTTCCCAAAATATTTTGTCCAAAGTAATTAAAATACTAGATTTGATCGAGAAGTGATAATGATCATTTTAGAAAATGTTAATCAAAGATTGGATCTTTCATTCTCAATCTAAGATTTCAAAAGTCCTCTTGCCTCCATGTGCTAAAATACCTTCTAAGACTTGAAGCACATGTTGAGGGGGAGCATTTCTAAAATACAAAAAACAATTAAGGTACAAAACGCTTTGATTTTATATCACAAGTACCTTGATTGATTTTCAAATGGTTTTCAATTGGTTTCAAGGCGGAATGAACAATACCAAAAGACCGACCAATTTATTTTATGCATGGAGATATAAGGATGGTTAGGTTAGGTATTCGTTCCCACGATCCCGCCAAAGCCGGAAGGATCTACCTAGGGACAATCCACTAGATAGTGTAGAAGTCCTTAGGTATGAAAAAAAGGAGAAAAATGAGAATATGGGAAGAGTGCGGACTGAGACAAAGCTAGTACCGGAATAAACCCAACAAGGTTCTAGTCATGAAGTCTCGGTAATCATTTAAGGGGTTGAAGAATGAAAAAGAATTGAATGTGAAAAGGGTGAAAAGAAATAGCCCTCCATTTATTCAACCTTAGAGCAGAAACCGGGTTCAATTCATATGCTACTGGTTGTTACCAAGGTAACACCAGTATTGAAGACAAGACGTCATGGACCCAGTGACGCACTACACTAAAACTTCCTAAGTTACTCAAGTTCCTCTTAAAAGGACTTGTTTCATTCTCACGGGGAACCTACATAATCTATCGACTTTCTCTTAGAGATTGTTGATATTGAAGAAGGAGACCCTCTCCCTAGTCTCCGACATAGGAAATCAAAAGTGCACTATTGAGTCTAGAGCCAAGAGATCATCAATAAATCTCATTAGGACACAATTAATGAAGACTCACAGTTTCACACAATGTGGAATGTGAGAATATATTTTTTGATAGTCCTACGCATTATCCTTGTGGTATTGCCAAAACATCCAAGTAATATGTCAAGTATTCACGATGAAGATGGAAATCCTTCTAGAGCCAACATCAAACAAGCTCTTGGTGGGTGACATGTGAGATTTTTCCAAAAGATCAAACTTGTGACAACTGGATAGAAACGATGGAGCGATTCACTCTTGAATCAACCTTGGTCCAGGAAATGGATTGACGGATACCTTTGAAAAATCGGTCGTTGTGCTCAACAACTCTTTTCTCTAGCACATCGACTGTGTATTAAATTTTCAAAAATAAAAGGGGTATTTATGATTGATAATTGATTTTCCTTAAAACCTTTGTTGTATTGCAAAACCCTTTATATTAAGCAATACACGATTGCTTTTCAAATCATCTTTCATCAATTAGTGAATCTCAATTCGCTGGTTCACTCACTCCGTGTTGTCTTCTTTGAGACGTTCCGGTTTGAGAACGGCTTGATTAGCTGCGAAACCCTGTCAAAGAGGTTCTTCGGAATTCTACCTGATCACAGGCAGTACTTGTACTAATCAACGGGGAATCGTGGTTATTGTAACCCCATTCAACGAAAGTGATCAAAGACACCTTCATGCGCTTTATTGCTAATTGTTGTTTGCAGGGACACCCGGCGGTTGCAGCTGATCAGAATTGAGGAGTCAATCCATAGCCGCATGCTCACACAACACATTCACTTTTAAAGAATTCATGATAAATGCACATCTTCATCAACTGGCTCTGATATTTTTAATCCTTGCTTCTGCTACGCTGCTGCAAATATCATGAATCAACAAAGCTTCCGCTACTCTGATGAGACGATATCATGATCCAAAATGTCAGCATGTCGGTCCAAAAGTCACAACTTCATATTATGGCGATACAACAAAGGATGAGTTGGAGATTTACTGTTGATGATGATCTCAAATCTGGCTCAAAGAAACTTACCATCACATGGATTAGTTAAATATCTCCACTTAATGAACACAACATGCAAAACATGAAGAATCAAAGACTACGAGCTACATAGCAAAGAATTTATCAAAGAATCCAAGAACACCTAATTGTAATATCAGTTTTTAATTGAGGTGACCTTCCTTAGGGGGAAATTGTTAGGATTTAGAAAATCCGGTAGTTAAAGAGTCGGTCACCTCAAGTATATGTAATCGTTAGAAAGCTCGTAGTCGTAGTCATTTAATAATAGTAAGTAGTTTCTTATGTAACACCGTGGAGGACGGACGGGTCTTTACCCACTGTATGCCTGATCCACAGCCCGTAGGAGGCGTCTCATATAACTAACTATAAATACCCTTTGCCTAGAAAGGCAAAGGGTTGGATCTTTCATAATACATTTTTCTTTGTCTCACTAAAGTTCCCAACTCTCTTCCACTTTCTCTCTCTAAAACCTAAACCATTCGACCCATATATGTGTTGTATTATGTGATTGAGAAAAACAATATGTTACATACCAAGATCAATTTGAAGTGTTTCTTAATAAGGTGGCGTTGACTGATTTACAAGTTGTTAGTATCTTCATGGGGGGGGGAGTTGAAAAGTGAGATTGGATTACATTTGAGAATGTTCAAACCCTTAACAATGCAAGATGTGACTAGATTAGCTAAAATGCAGGAAGCCACATTAGCATTGTCTAAGTGTAGGCCATAATATATAGTCAACAATGGTGCTAGGGCGCAGCCTGGAAATTCTCAAATAAATTCCAACCCTATGCCCAAAAGTATCCTATTTTGACTTTGCCACCATCCCAAAGAACAACTCAAAATTACCCTATTAGGAGACATTTAACTCAAAAAGAGTTGGATAAAAAGAGAGCTAAAAATCATTTTTTTACTATGAACAAAAGTATGTCCCTGGCCATAAGTGCAGTGGTCAAATGTATGCTCTAGAAGTGGTGGTAAATGGAGAAGGAAGTGAAGGTTTGGTCATGGAAATGAATGGTGAAACAACAGAAGAAGTAGGGGATGTGGAAGGCTTGATACAAGAACAATTCATTCAAGTGTATGAAACCAATCTACAAATTTCTCTTAATGCTTTATCTGGGGTCAATTCCTATAGAACTATGAGAATCAAAGGTCATGTTGGTAAAAAGTTAGTGCATATACTAATGGATACTATAAGCACTCACAATTTTTTGGCATTGTCAGCTGGAAAAAAGTTGGTTGTAAAATGAGGAACACAGTTCCTTTGGAAGTGACAATGGCTAATGGTAATCAGATGTTGAGTGAGTACATGTGCAAAGACTTCCAATGGACCCTTCATGGTAATACTCACACTACTCATGTTATGGTAATGTCCACATTGGGGGATATATTATGGAATTTTGACAATTTGACTATGAAATATAAGAATGCAGGAAAAAGAGTAGTGTTAAGAGGATCACAACAAGCTGTATTGTCTTGGGTAGAGGGGAAACAAATTACAATGAATTTAGAAAGTAACAATGTTGAACTATCTACCATGTTTGTTTATGTGTACCCTGCACACCTATGGAATATGGCAGCATCTGAAGTAAATGGTAGTGTTCAAGCAGTTTTGGATGAATTTATGTTTGTGTTTGAAGTTCCAACTGGTTTACCACCTAATAGGTCTCATGACCATTCTATACAGTTAATACGAAACACCCCTCCAATCAACATAAGGCCCTATATACACCCTCCTAATCAAAAAGAATATGCAGAGTTAATGGTGAAGGAATTGATGGATTCTGGGGTGATCAGAGACAACCATGGCCCTTTCTCTTCTCCTATTGTCATGGTCAAAAAGAAAGATGGAAATTGGAGAATGTGTGTGGACTATAAGGTACTGAATAAGTATATTGTTAGGAAATTTTTCCTATTCCAGTAATAGAAAAGCTATTAGATGAGTTGAATGAGGCAAATTTGTTTTCTAAACTAGATTTGAGGTCTGGTTATCATCAGATAAGAATGAGGGAAGAAGACATACACAACACTGCTTTCAGAACTCATGAAGGCCATCATGAATTCATGGTTATGCCTTTTGGGTTAACAAATGCTCCCTCTACTTTTCAAGCACTTATATACATAGTTTTCAAACCTTTTCTAAGGAAGTTTTCTTGGTGTTTCTTGATGATATTCTCATTTACAGTGAGAGTTTGGAAGATCATTTGAAGCATCTAAGGTGTGTATTGGGAGTAATGCAGTCTCATAAGCTTTATGCCACAGTCCAAATGTTCTTTTGCTATGGATAAAGTGAAATATTTAGGACATTTGATCTCTACTAAGGGTGTGCCCGTAGATCCAGCCAAGGATAAAGTGGAATATTTAGGACATTTGATCTCTACTAAGGGTGTGTCCGCAGATCTAGCTATGAAAGATTGGCCAAAACCAGCTAATGTGAAATAGCTAAGAGGTGTTTTGAGTTTAGTTGGGTACTATATGAGGTTCATAAAGGGTATGAAGTCATCAGTTAACCACTAACCAAGATGCTTAAAATAAAGTCTTTTGAATGAAACACTGAAGCAGAAATGGCATATGAAAAGCAGAAAAAAGCAATGATTAGTATACCAGTATTGGGTCTTCCTAATTTCAATAAGGATTTTGTGGTAGAAACTGATGCTTGTGATGTGGGAATAGGTTTTGTGCAACTTCAAGATGGACACCCAATAGCCTATTTGAGCAAAACTTCATCAACAAAACATAGGGCATTATCCACTTATGAAAAGGAGTTCTTAACCAATTGGCGGGGATGCTTGCTTGACATGCACTTTAAAATCAAGACAAGCCACTTTATTTTGAAGTACTTGTTGGATCGAAGGCTCACAACTCCTTTCTTAACCAATTGGCTGCCTAAACTGTTGGGTTTTGATTATAAAATCAATTACAAGAAAGGAAGTGATAATGTGGTTGTTGATGCTCTTTCAAGGGTTATTTCTGGTGCAGAGTTACGTGCATAGGTGTTGTTTACGGTTTCAAATTCATTATTGCAACAAATATAAGAAAGTTGAGCAAATGATGAAGAAATACAAGTCATTTTGGCCAGGTTGCAGTCTGATTCAACTGAAGTATCTAAGTACACATGGGTTGATGGTCAATTAAGGAGGAAATTCAGATTGGTAATGGGGAATAATTTGGCTATTAGACAAAAATAATGGGCTATTTCCATCAAGGACCAGTTGGTGGGCATTATGGTGTACATGTGACTGCTAAAAAGATTGTTGTTGTCTTCTACTGGTCTGGTCTTAAACAGATGGTCAAGCAATTTGTTAAAAAGTGTGACATCTATCAGAGGTATAAACCTGAACTTGTTGCCTATCATCGTCTTATTCAACCCCTGCCTATTCCATCACATTTTTGGAGTGAAATCTCCATGGATTTTATCGAAAGTCTACCAAAATCCCATGCAAAGTCTATCATTTTTGTTGTGGGGGGTAGACTAAGTAAATATGCATACTTTATGGCCTTGAATCATCCATTTACAACAAGTGATGTAGCCAATATTTTCTTACAAATTGTTTACAAACTTCATGGCCTACCTAAAGGTATAGTCAGTAATAAAGACAAGATCTTTATTAGTCATTTTTGGCAGTCCCTATTCAAGGTTTTAAAGGTTCAATTGCAGCTTTCTACAGCTTACCACCCATAAACTGATGGTCAAACGTAGGTAGTCAAAAGATGTTCGGGCTGCTATCTGAGATGTATGACAGGAGAAAAGCCAAAGGAGTAGGTTTATTGGTTACCATAAGTTGAGTATTGGTATAATACCAACTATCATACTACTACTAAAGTCTCTCCTTTTGAAATTGTGTATGGACAGCCAACACCTTTACACTTGCCTTATGTGCCTGGAGATAGTGCAGTTAAGGCTATGGATAGGTCACTACATGCTAGAGAATAAGTTGTACAGATGTTACAATTCCACTTGAGGAGAGCACAAGATATAATGGTGAATATGGCTAACAAGAGTAGGACTGAAAGATAATTTGTTGTGGGAGACTTAGTATACGTGAAGTTACAGCCTCATAGGCAAGTTTCAATGAGATAAGGAGTGCATCACAAGTTGTCTGCAAATTACTAAGGTTCATTTCAAGTGATTGGCAAAATTGGTGAAGTAGCTTACAAGTTGCAGTTGCCTAGTACTAGTCAGATACATCCAATTTTTAATGTTTCACAATTGAGAAAGTATCATGGTCAACATATGGAAGCAAGAGCATTGCCAAGTTGTGAAGAAGATGGCATGCTAGCACTACAACCAGTTGGAATCCTTGAAAAAAGGCTGGGAAAAGTTAACAGCAAACTGGTCATGTTTGTTTTAGTGCAATAGACCAATCAAAGTCAAGATGATGCTACTTGGGAAGTCTACCATGAGTTTCCAGCCCGATATCCTCAGTTTTCTTGACATAACCTTGTGGTCAAGGTTTTCTTAAGTGGAATGGATTGATACAAGCAAGAAGAAATAACAATTTCCAAATTTAGCGGGAAAGGTTGTTTAGTTTGACCCGCGTTGACATTCACTATTAATACCCAATTTCATTTAATTTGTCATTTTATCCAATTCTGTTGTAGTCATTTCTCTTTCAAGCTGTAACCAACTCACAATACATAATTCCATAACAAATCATTTCGGTTATATCTTTTGTTCATAGATTTCCCTAGTGTTTGTGTTAGTTGTTCTTCATTTCATTAGAAATCTATATCAACATCTATCAAGGAATTAGCAGGGGCGCTTTTTTTTCTTTGATAGATGATCAAACCCAAATGGAGTTAAAATGGTAGGATCGATTGCTCTTATACCAGCTGCTATGGGACAACCCTACATTATAGACAATTTAAATACTCGTATTATCGGACAAATATAATTGATGAATTATCATACAAAAGAGTATCTACCTCCAACACGTACCACATCAACCCACTCTTGCATCTAGGTCCTTGCAAGATTTTTAACTAAATTTTCTTCATTTTCAAAATAAGATGGCTAAGGAAGGTTCCAAATTATTTTGGATTCCTAGCAATGTGGGAAGATGTTGATCCATCCAGGTTGGGTAAGAAATGGTCCATGTTGAATGCAAATAATAGAATTATGGGAAACCACAATTCTTCCACAGTATAAGACACAAGAAAATATAGCCAATAAACGGGACCATGAGAATTTTCTTTTTTTTTGAAAAGTCTTGGTCACTTAAGTATCATTTACACAAATATTTTAAATCTGTACATGACTGAAATATGAACATCATAATTAAGAAGATGGTGTAAATTTGGTAGTTTCTAATCAATTTCAATCGCATGGATTATATATTAATCTAGGGTTTTGCTAAACAATGCTTACAGAGTTTAAAAAACTCATTATTTACATATTCAATTAGGGTAATGATTTGTACGCTTTATCATTTGATTTGTACACTCCAAATGTTTGTGTTATGGCATTTATACCCCTACATCACTTAGTGGAGTGTTCAAATCAAAACACAAATATTATAGGTATAAATGTCATCACACAAAATTTTAAGTGTGCAAATAAATTGATAGAGTGTGCAAATCATCTCCCATTTAAAATAATTACTCATTCTATTATTTTTTTAATTCTTTCATTTTAACTTATATACAAGAAATCCATCATGAATAATAAATGCAACCATAATTTTTATTTTTAAATTCAACTTCAATATGATAGTAATGAGTTAATAAATAATGTTTAAACTCTCGTAAGTGGACATTGTTTAGCAAAATCCTTAATCTTTTATTACCTTTTCTAACTTATAACATGCTAGTAAAACATTACTAATTTTAGGTATTTATCATGCGATATAAATATCGTTTAAATACTTATTCGGATGAACAATAGCGATTACCTATTTCTTTTGCTGTGAACTCTTAGCAGAAATAACAAAAACGTATTTCAAGATTCCTTAGCAATGGATTACGTAAATTTGATTGATTTAGCATTATTAATGAACCACAACATCCCAAGTTATGAAATACATATGTATTACAGTACAATTTACTTCTTAATCACACAGATATTACATATAATGGAATCGTATCCGCGCAAAGCAACAATAATTTTTTGCTGTTTTTATGGTAAAGTTTATTTTATTTTATTTTATTTTTTTTTTCGTTTCGTTCGTAGTTTTGAATAAAAAAGTGTGTGGTTGACATGTGTAAAGAGAGAAGGTTTTAGAGACAAATTTTAAATTTTTGAAAGTTGAAATGTTAGAGGAAAAGTTTTTGAAAGTGAATGGTGAAGATAGGTTTGGAAAGTTCAATTTCAAAATGATTTTTTTTTAATTAATTTTTTTGATTTTTTGGCTGACTAATTCACGAAGTTTAAACTCATTGCCACACAGACTCAAATCAGGTAAAGTTTTTTTATTTTCAAAAGGTTGGCATTGCCAATTTAAAATTATTTGCACATGATAAGAATTGAACTTGAGACATCATATATTCTAAAATGAAGATTGCAATGAGGTTTGGGGTTTGTTAGGTGATATATATGTTTTATATATTAGTATGGAGATAAATAATCGACATAGAGATCTATTGTTAAAACAAGCTTAGGTACCACAGGGTAAGGATCCAATGAGAAGAAAATTTAAATGAGAAGAATGAGAAATAACTATAATTGCATATTTGAGATGCATCGACTTGAATTAGATGCATCTCTATTCATTTAGATGCATCACAATTAGTTTCAAAAGTGATTTTGAAGTGAAATCCATGCGAATTAGTACTAGCAACAAATTTGACCCGGAGAGGACGAAAAATACATAGGATTCGTCTAACTTGATGAAATGCATCTAATATATGTATATGCATCTAATTTTTTGCTAGAAAATATATTATGATGCATCTAAAAGATTAGGGATGCATCTAATTCAAATTGATGCATCTCTAATGTGTAGTTATATTTATTTCTCATTCTTCTTATTTTAAGGATTATTCTCATTTGATACTTAGTCCGGTACCACATTTATCTTTATTCATATTTTCTTTTTTGTCTTCATCAAGTGTAGCCATGCCATCATTAAATGGCCCATTACCTCCCCATCCTAGTGGGAGCTGTACATTTGCAAATTTTGGCACACTTCTGACATGTATGTAACCCTGTGTACATACACTAAATATATTTGTATTTGTACATATTTAGTCCCACTTTCTTGTCTTTACATATTTGACATGTAAAGTGTACATTATACAAGTACTATTTCTTTATCTTCATGTCTCGATAGATTTTAACTCTTGTTAGAGACATTTGTAAAATGTTTGTATCCAAAATTGCCGTATAGAAAAAGAAAAAGAAAGAAACAACAGGTATTGTAACCTAAAAAGGTATATATGAAACTGTGACCACAACCATTTATGCGAATTCAAGGTCATATATTCGTATTCATGTCAAAGAGACGTTTCTCGTTTTGCAAACAGGCTACTTCCATATATATTACTATGGCCTATTGAGTGAATTAAGTGCACATTTCATTCACAAGAATATCTGTTGAAATAACTCTAGAGGTGAGGGAACTAGATCTCTAGCTAGAAGCCTTCCCTCACTCCCTAAGTGCATGTTCGATCATCTTCTCTTCATGTGTTGGCAAAAATTTTGTCAAATGAATAGTAATTTAGGGTTAAGATTGTCTTTTCATGCTTTAACTAATATAAAATTTTACTTTTCATTAATTGCTTCATACTTAACTACTACGCAGTAGGGGTAGCAATTTTTAACACGACACAATGAACGACACAAATCTAATACGAAGTTAAACATGTATGGATTGATGATAAATAGGTTTGGGTCAAGAACAGGTCAACCCGTCTAACCCGTCTAATAAACGGGTCATGTTTGGGTTGATTTAGTATTAGGGGGAATTGCATATATATCCTTTTAAAGCTTCAAAATTACATATATATCCGACCAAAACTTATAATTACATATATATCCTTCACAAATTTCAAAAATAACATATATGTCCAAATAATTAATTTTAATATTAATAAAACTCTAAAAACTCAGTTAATCCTAAATGGACCATTATACCCTTTTGTCATCATTATACTATACTTACAGATCATTATGATCAATTGTCATTGTGCTCTTAGCATTGTGATGTAACTTTCATTCAAAGTTAAAAAATTTGTTCCCACATTTCTCATTATTAAATATTCCAGAGCTGTTAATGATACTTATTTTTGCAAAAGCAATTAGCGATTGTTACCATAAAGTATAAAAATTAAATGTGAATTGAGTTGAGCAACTGGAACTTTGAATTGCGTAGATTATTTAATAAATGTATTTGAGGATTTTGGTTCACGGAAGGAATGATGGTTTGATTTTTTGAAGGATTAATATAGAATGAAGATGCTCTGTTAGTGATAATTAAAAGGAGCCAAGAAAATGGACCCCCAGTAAATGAGGTATGAGGATTAACGAATTTAATGAATTGTTATGGTGTTGTACACTTAATGACGACGGACCCGAATAAATGTTTGTGGTAAAAAAAAGATATACTGCACTTAATCACGAAGGAGACATATGCAACCTTTTGGGCTATTTGGTAGATCTTTAAAGGGTATAATGGTCAATTTAGGATTAGTAAGTATTTTTGGAGTTTTATTAATATATAAATTAATTATTTGGATATATATGTTAATTTTAAGGTTTATGAAGGATATATATGTAATTATGAGTTTAAGTCGGATATATACGTAATTTTTAAGTTTTAGAGGGATATATATGCAATTGCCCCGTAGTATGAAACAGGTCAACATGTGAACCCGATTAAGTATATAAGCCTCTAAAAATAAAATATATAGTTAAATAAACCGTTGGTCCCTAAAGTTGGCAAAAAAAAATCACGTTGGGACAACCTTGGCTTTTGCATCACCTGGGTTCCGAACAGTATGCTTTTTGTGTCAATGAGGCCCCTTGACCCGTTTTCCCTCGGTCAACATTGTTATTTGCTATCTTTTTTTGTTTTTAGTTAATGGGCATAACGGTTATTTCATATATTTGGATTATTAGTCATATAAATCTTCTACTTTTCTTCCCTTTTTGGTTACCCTCCACAAAACAAAGAAATCGTCACAAAAACACACACACATCTTCAATGGCGGACGTTACCTACCTTCATCTCAACGAAGAACATGACATATCAATTAAAATGCACAACAAATCAATAATTTAAAATATGTTGTTTCCTCGGTTTTGTATTTTGAGTTTAATATGTTCGTTTTGCAGGCGACTACTGATGATGCAAAAAGGACTACTAAGGTGAACAACATAGTTTGTCATGGTTGTGAGGGAAACGGTAAGTTGATGTAAACAAGCTTGTGGATGACTATAAATACTCAAACTATGATTTTTGAAGGTCAAACTTTTATTCGAGTGAGGGTTTGGTATTTATGTTTTTGCCATTTTGTTCAATACTAGGTGCTATACAATGCACACAATGCAAAGGGGATGGAGTAAACTCAGAATATCACTTTGGGGATGGAGTAAACTCAGAAGATCACTTTGATGCACACAGTTTTGCTTATTTTGAATGTTTTCCTACTTCTAATTGTAAGCATATAGGCACCACATTAGTCCAACGTGGATGTGGTTTTGGTTGTTCTAGTAGAATATTGAGGTCACTTTATTATTTAGTTGCTTAAGTGTAAACTTGTGCCATCATGACTCGAGGTTGTAATATTTTGTTTTCCATGTTTGGATAATATATTGTAATTCTTCTTGCCTCGATACATAGAGCTAAATAACTAAAAGGGTTTTTGTGATAGCTTATTTCAGTATTTATCTGCTTATGTTTTCTGCAAATAAGTTGTCTTTAGTGGGATAAGGCATATTTCAAAGAATAACCAGTTGGTACCTTTAACTTTATAAGAAGTTGAAACTAAACTAAACCCCAAACGCCCCCTAATTTCCCTAATTTGATTATTCATGGTAACAAATTATCTCCATTTAAGGACTGATACACCCATTAAAGCCATCTAATTAACCCGATAAGCACTTTACAACCATTGAAACAACTGATTATAAACTTCAAAATCAAAACACCTGTAATTGAAATGAAGCCAAACACTTGTTTGATATGAAATGGTGGTTCATTTTGGTGTATTGACAATTCCACATGCAATGAACCCCAATGAAAAAAAGGCGCAACTAGTAGATAAATAAGTATATCATAACACAATGAACAGAATACGTGTGATTATATAAATTTGGTCGCCTGTTTTCAACATTTGATATAGAGTGCATAATATACAATGAATACCAAAATAATAATAACGATTCTCGATTTCTTCAAGAAGCTTTAAAGCTTGGCCCATGAAGATTGCTAGTTTACAGATACATGCGTTCAGAATCATGACAATTTCAAACGGAGGATTTCCCCTTAATACTTGAATGATTTCTTGGTTTCTTCAAGACAATAGTTCTTCTCCTCTCTAGTCCAGTTCTGGTTATACCAGAACATAAGTGTTAGAAATATGCTTTAAAATCTACTCCTTATAAGGTCAATACGGGTACAATTTGTACATATCAAAAGGAATTTGTACTAATCACGTCAACCCGGCACATCTATGTCTAAACTTATCATATTCTTGTAGATAATTAACGTCTAATACGATTACACAATTTAATTTTTTTCATAGTGTTCATTGCACTAAATTGTAACAAACTTATACTACCAAATTAACATTGTATCTAATGAACTATGCCTTTTGACTGGATGATGTATACAAGTACCCTTCAATAGCAGGTAAACTAATGAGCCTTTATAAAAGGTCATACATACAGTGACAAATTTGAATGTTTATTACTTTTTAGTGTAGTAACCGCATTTGCAATTTGAAGTTGGTAATTACTCGAAAGTACTAGAAAGTAACTCACCTCTGCGACTTTATTCAACTTATCCCAAACACTCTGCAAAAGTTGAGAAAGATCGCCATCCCATTTGTAGAACTCAAATTCCTTTCCATTCAATACCTTCTCAGCCACCTACAATTATAGCAAGTTAATCACAAAATAGTTGTGCATAAAAACCATATAATATTGTTATAAGACCAAAATAAATCATATGGTGCACCCTGAACCAAGATGCCATCTTTGGTATGTTCAACTTTCTAAAAGAAATTAACAATTTCCACCCTTTCTCCTGACCATCCGACCACCATCAAAATGAGCAAAATAGGTGTTGTAGAAGTGACAATGGAAAGCTTATGGGTCGTTCTTAGATAACTCTTCAAGATGTATTGAATAATAAAGTCCAGGTTCTGAAGGTTCTAGTATATAATGACCTTGTTCTTTGAACCATGAATAAACAATAATAGGGTCTACAAACTACTACTAGAATCCTCTAAATCTTATAACTTTGTTAGAAAGCATGTTGTTAGGTCACCATAAGTTAACACAAGTATCAATATGTAAGAAATAAGATAAAAGAGAGATTGGTTGCACACACAAAACACACACACGTATGAATACAAGAACAATAGGCGTATGAATGTATTAAGAGTGAACAACCAACCTTCAAAGGAAGGTTTACATGTCTTTATATAGGGAAGGGAGCTAGGGCAGCATGTCTAGTCCCTTCCTTCCTTATTGGGCTTGGGCCAAGGCTTATGGGCTTTCTACATAAGCCTTCCTATTAATAACTAACATAAAATCCTAGGTTAAGCAACATATTACATATTAGTTACTAACACTTGAAATACTAGTTAGGAGTGATTCCAACAATCTCCCCCTAAGTGTTGGTAAGTAAATGATGACTCCAGCAATCTTGGATAAGTTGTTGGTGTTGATGTAATAGCAGTTGCTTTGACGTCTTATGACATTCCTCTTTCTTGTGAGAAGAAGTGCCTTGATTCTAACAATCTCCCCAGTGTGAGGATCTTGTTTCTTTTGAAGTTTTTAGCTTTGACGTCTTCTTTAACATTGTTCTTTGTTCTTTGTTCTGGTGTGGATATGGTGATGTTATGTTGTTGTTATCTGCATCAGGTCCGCTTCGTTGCTCAGGTGTCTCCACGTCCTTCTCCAACATGCTCACACGCCTTTTGACGTTGGATTTCAGTATTGATGTAGTTCTCTTAGTCTTTAAACTTTGTAGATTCTTTGGCTTAAGAAGAAGAATCATTGTGACTTTTGTGTTGCCTTTCGAGAGAACTTCAAATTGTGATGTTGTTGGTATGAGCATGTGGAGAATCAGCACGATCATCTCTCAAGAGCATCCATAAGAAGAAAACATAAGAATGGGTTAGTGATAAACATCAATCGATCACTGTGGTCAGTTCTTAGAGAATTGACCACTACGATTGTTCTTCTGATGAATGTCTTGATTCCATTCACCTTGGTTCGGCGAATCAGCCGTCTGAATCCCATAAGGGACAGTTGGAATTACGTTGAACAAGTTCAAGTAATGACCCACATCTTCAGGACTCGATTCTTGAAAGGAATCTCCTTAGCGGGATTTCCAGCACTTACAAGTTCGAACTTCGAGCGTGTTAACATCATAGTGTGAAAACACATCTCTAATTCTAGCAAAGGCTGTTCCTGAACTGGAGTCCCTCAAGTAGGATAACACGATGTACCGAAGTACACCTACAGTTCAGGTGAGTCGCTGAGGTACACCGAAGCATCACCCCACGGCTGTAGACCATTTGAGACAACACTAAGCGTAACCCACGAGGAGTTAACGAAGTGACCTGCTGTCATGGCTGTTTGATGTTGACCTTGGCAGGAGTTTCAATTCAATCACTGAGGATCACAATTGTGAACCCCTAATAAATGTTCTCGACAGATTGCTAAGATTTGTGTAGGACTCTAGAATTGTATCACTTGCGTCCTTAATGTTGAACGACAAGTGGTGAAATGTCAAGTGTTCCTAAGAGATCTTTTGATGAATCTGGTGGCTCCAGACTCAATAGTGCACTTTGGTTTTCCTAAGCAGAGACTAGGGAGAGGGTCTCCTTCTTCAATACCAGCAATCTCTAAGAGAAAGCCGATAGTTTACGTAGAGTTCCCTGTGAAAATGAAACAAGCTTCTGTTGAGAGAAACTTGAGTAGCAAAGAAGGTTTAGTGCATGCGTCACTGGGTCCATGACGACTTTAATCTTCAATACTGGTGTCATCTAGTGACAACCAGTAGCATATGTATTGAACCCGGTGTCTTCCCTAAGTTGAATTATTTGGAGGGCTATTTCTTTTCACCCTTTTCTTTGCTTTTTCTTTTTAATTCTTCAACTCCTTCTTTCTCCGATTCTCATTTTCTCCTTTTTATAATCATACCTAAGGAATTCTAAGTACTAACTATTGGTGGTGTCCTTGGGTAGATCCTTCCGGCTCTGGCAGCTCACATGACGTTTATTCCTAAACTTAGTCACCTTATAACTCCATGACTATCCTATGTTGCCATAAAACTATTTTCTCGAAAATCTCTCAAAGTGTTTATGAATTAAAACATGATTGTAACACTTTGAGAGTTTTGCATTTTTAGAAATACTCCCCCTCCACATATGCTTAAGTGTTTTGACAGAAACCTGCATAGTGAGGGAAGAGTGCGCATTTTTGAATTGATCGACTCAAGATAGACAATTCCCCGCGAGACATGGTTACATTGTATAGTTAAAGAGTTGCATTATCAGCTTTTAGGTGACAACTAGCTCTAATAGCTACCTTGAAGGTGTGGACAAACCTTGAAAAGGTTGTCAAACCCGTCAAAGTTCATGTCTATCAAGAGTTTCTCGAAGATGTACAATCTACTCGGATAAGTCTTGGAAGAAAAATCTTTTTGATATATGACAGTTCAGATCGCGTCAATTCATGGGTTAAGTCTTAGCACACGAAGATTCCATCATAATTACAACATATTTGTATCACACAATTTTTCTCCCCTTAAAAAATGGCATATAAATGTTATTTTTGATGAAAGTTTGATATCGAATATGTCCATTTCGAGTTTTGTGCGAAGATTTCCATGAAGAACGTTCTGTGAACAAAGATTTGTTAGCAGATACTCCCCTTCAACTAGTAATATTAACTTTTGATATTTTAAAAACATAAGGGGAAGTACTTGTTCTTTTGAGTACAACTTTGGAAAAATGAAAGTTTTGATAAGTTTTACTCAAAAGTAAGAAGCTTTCGCTCCTTTTATAAGGATTGTGGCACGGAAGCGTACCACAAGGTCCTTTCATTACAAGTACGGGTTGTACATTGTTATATGTGCACAAGCCATAGTCAATATATAGATCATATAGTCCAAATGTCAATCAATGAAATAGTTTAAGGAGTACCAGTCAATTCGTCAAGAAGACCGGGAGTTCTTTTTTGACGTTGATAGCCCGTAATCGAGAAACTCTGTCTTCCACCCACAAATCTCTCTAAGTTCCGCATCTGATCTCGATGAAACAGTCTTTCATACAACCTCTGGATTATCCTCTTAACATCCCTCGTCTCGTCAGAATTTCACCGCTTCTTCGACCCAATTCCTTGCTGTATCGCCTTCAACCGATACGCTAACCCATCACGAACTTTCTTCAGAGTGTGATCATAGAATTTGTGAACCTCGTTGTACGCCATGAAACAGTTGTGGTGAACTTCACTACGGTAAACAACTCCAAACTTCGGTTTCTTCACAATGGTGTAATGAGAAAGTTGGTTGATGTCGGGAAAGTGTAGCAACGGTTTAGTGAGATTGACTTGAATCTGGTATGATTCCACAGCAAGTTGAATATCTTCAACACATTCCTGGATTACTCTGCTTCTAATGAATATCAACAAGGCTTTGATGAACTCGAGCTGGATGTTGGTGGAGAATTGTCTCATCCGACCTTGTACCTTAGCAAGATACATGTCTTCGATGTCGTTGAGTGACAATATCAGAAAATCAGCCTCAGTGAAATCATATTCCTATTCGTCTTGGCGTTTGATTGTGATTTTCTTCAGGAATGAGTAATCCCATTTAGTAGCCAAGGTGACATTCATTATAGCAATAATCCTTTTATCACTAAACACCACCTTGTTTGACTTGAGAACTTGGTAGCTTCTATAGTACAGACTTCTCCTAGGTGGCCAATGGTGAATACCATATTGAGCATCGATGTCATAATCCACCACTTTGTCAACGAACATCCTGGTGGCTTCTTCTTCGATGGATTCATTGTTGGAGAAGACTGTTGCTGGGATTTTGAAGGTTAGTGATGTAGCGTACTTCTTGCTGATGTCGCTACCGTGCTGAAGAAATTCTAGGTCGTTGTTGAAGAAGTATTGGTAAGGAATCCTTGGTTGTTCTGGACGGCCAACGGTTGTTAATAGTTTTGTCTAGTCAGTATAGTATGGTGTAACGCCCCGACCCGACAAGGGTAAAGGAATCACAAGTAATGGTGTCATATCAAAGCAAACATAAATATCCAAAAGAAATCTCAACATAAAAATTGAAATAATCCAAGTCAAAAGACTTCAATACATTGGTCCCAGCGGAAAATAAACTCCAAATGAAATGTCTAAAAATATAAAGTCTAAATGGCATCATAAGATCAAAGCTAAAATCTCTAAGGTAAGTCCACTCAGCACTCATCCCAAAGCAAAACCCAGCTCCAATGCTTAGATACCTGCCGCGGAAGAAAAGAAATGCGGCTGAGCTTCAAAAGCCCAGTGAACAGATATACAAGCAAAACGAATACGAAACGAGAACGAATACGAGTTAAAGTGAAAGAAAGATAGTGAAATCATAATCATTTCAAAAGATAAATCAGGATAAAAGAATACGTTTTATAGCTAACTAGCTCGAGCCCATACACATATGCCATATCATAAACATATCATAAACACATAAGGCAACATTTTGTAGGGGAGACCTACCAGAGTTATGAAGGACGTGCATGCACGCAGCATCAATCATCAAACACATATAGCATATAACATATAATATATAACATATAACAGATCTAGGATGCACCCATACGCCCCACAGACATACATTGATAATATAACATAAATTGAGCTCATAGCAAATATCAGATAAGGGACGTGGCAGAACTTCACTCTACTGCCCTAGAGTCATGTCAGAAGTGCATTTACTGACATGGACATGGAACCCCCATGACTAGGTATTATTTGGCTCGGGTGTCAAACTATCTTAGGTCAAATAAGAATGTCATAACTGACATAGATCATATTTTATCAAATGTTTAGTCATGTTTTCAAAATCAAAGGTTTTATATCATACAGTTCAAAATCAATGTTTTATGATTCAAAAATCAAAGTTCAGATAAGCAACAGCTCAAATAGACACATTAGGGTTCATAGCAAAGGCTTAGGAAATCCTAATATGAAAGCGAAAAGAAAACATTATACGAAACCTTTACTGAAAAGGTCAGAATATCTGTACCTTATTCCAAAGCAAATGATCGAAAAGAAAACACGGGGAAAGCAAAGAATTACTCCTTCTTCACAGAACCTATATACATTAACGGTCGTATATATTATTAATGATTCCATAATCGTCAAAATGATCTTTTAATATTTTAAGGTTTTATAATTAAATGAGACTTAATGTTTTATAATCAATATCGTAGATTAGGGTTCATATGTCTTTTATTAAAGTTTAGGGTTTCTCATTCTTTAATATCTCATTAATAGTCATTTACTTACATGTTACGTCTTTTAATGACTCGTCACTTAACCTAATACGTCATCAAAATAATCTTTCCTTTTATGTTTTACCATATACGTTTTATGATTTTATGTGACATACAAATTACTTATTACTCGTATTAATTACACACGCATATGAGACACGATTTACAACCATTAGGGTTTAGCCTACCTTATTCGATTAACATGTCAAAACTAGGGTTTACGTTAACATGACCTTTACTTAATTAATATACTTTTAAAAACTCATATATGACTTGATTCAAATTAGGGTTTTCGGCTAACAAGTTATTACGAAAGTCCAAGCTCATCTTCATACTTTACTTATTCAAGTCACCATGTTTATACCTTATTCGAATATCATGCATAGTTCGGTTCTAGTTTCATATGGTTCGGTCCTCATTAAATCGACACAAACATAACCCGATTCAATATTACATATTACGTACATCACTCTTTAATACTTGTAAAGTTTAATTATTAGGGTTTCTTATGTTTGGTTCCTATTCGGCTCGACACAAAAAGAAAAGAAACACAAACGACCAAAACACAACATACAACAATATATTAACGCAAGGTACATCAAACAAAGACGAGAACAAGTTATACCTTAACTTGGTTGAGCAAAAATCTCGACTCCTATGGTTGTTAAGGTTCGGCCGAGCAAAGAGCAAAAGAAAAGAAAAAGAGGCAACACAAACTAGGGTTTCACTTTTGTGATTTATGTATTGTATATATAGTAGTTGTATTTGAGTTAGACTTGGAAAAGGATTGGGTTTTCGGTTTGGCCCAACCGAATCACAACCCAAACGCACACCATATGGCTTTCGGCCTTAGTCCATTCGAAACAAAAGAAACACGACCCAAATCATTCACGTAACGTTAAATCTTCGTCGTACCAAAATCGATCACGTAATATATATTTTAGTTAGGTTTTAATTATTCACAAGTTAACTTTTAATTTCATTAAATGTCATAAATATATTTTATGTATTTTATAAATTTTAGTTCCAAGGGTATTTTAGTCTTTAGTCAGATTTTAGATTTTCAGGTTTTACAATTCTTCCCCTCTAAAGAAAAATTTTCGTCCTCGAAAATTGAAATGATACGAAATGAAAACGAAAACGAGAACGAAAACGAAATGAGAACATACCAAACTATTCAAAGAAATGAGGATAACTAGCTCGCATCGACTCCTCGGTTTCCCAAGTAGCCTCACGATCTGGATGATTTTTCCAAAGAATCTTAACGAATGGAATAACTTTATTCCTCATAACTCTTTCTTGTCTTTCCAGAATAGCTTCTGGTTCTTCAGATAAAGACATATCGGATTGAATTTGATCAAACGGATAAGAAGCAACGTGTAACGGATGATAGTTGTATCCCCTTAGGAGTGATACATGGAAAACGTCATGAACATGCGATAACTGAGGCGGAAGTGCTAAACGATATGAAACTTCTCCTATACGCTCAAGAATCTCAAACGGTCCAATAAATCGAGGACTGAGCTTGCCCTTGATTCCAAAACGTTTCACACCTCTAAACGGCGAAACTTTCAAAAATACACGATCTCCAACCCGAAATTCTAAATCACGACGATGCTTGTCGGCATAACTTTTCTGACGAGACCTAGCTTCCTTCAGCTTCTCTCTAGCAACAGCTACTTTCTCATTAGTGATCTCGATCATTTCCGGACCTTCAATCAAACGCTCACCTACTTCATCCCAACAAATAGGTGCTCTACATTTCCTTCCATAAAGAAGTTCAAACGGTGCGGCCTTAATGCTAGCATGCCAACTGTTGTTCTATGCAAACTCTACTAAACATAAATATTCATCCCAACTGCCAGTCCATTCTAAAGCACAAGCCCTTAGCATATCCTCTAAGGTCTGTATAGTCCTCTCTGACTGACCATTTGTTTGAGGATGAAATGCCGTACTAAAATTAAGTCGAGTACCCCAAGCTTTCTGCAAACCTTTCCAGAAATGAGAAGTAAAACGTGGATCTCTGTCGGACACAATAGATGCCGGAGTACCATGAAGTCTAACGATCTCTTGCTGAAAAATCTCCGCCAATTTACCAATACCATAATCCTTCCTGATTGGCAAGAAATGAGCAGATTTGGTTAATCGACCAACAACTACCCAAATCGCATCATGCTTCTTCCGAGTAAGAGGTAATCCAGTCACAAAATCCATAGATATCTTATCCCACTTCCATGTTGGAATATCCAATGGTTGTAACAATCCACTAGCCCTTTGATGTTCAATCTTCACCTGCTGACAAATCATACACTTCGACACAAACGTCGCCACATCTTGCTTCATGCCGTTCCACCAAAAGTACTGCTTCAAATCCCTATACATCTTGGTAGAACCAGGATGAATAGTGAAAGGAGAACTATGAGCTTCAGTCATAACTTTCTCACGAAGTACCTGATCATTGGGAACACAAAGCCTATCTCCATACCATACAATACCGTCATTATCAACCTTAAACTCCGTCTGTTTACCTTCTTCAACATTTTGCGCCACGGCCCACAGCTCGCCGTCATCTTTCTGAGCCTCTTTAATTTGCAGTATAAGGTTCGACTCCACCTTCATACTTGCCCAATATCCATCAAAACCTCGTACACACAACTCAACATCCAAACTCTCTAAATCACGCAAAATCCTAGGCTCAATCTTGAAACTCGCAAGAATTCCTGATTTCCGGCTAAGTGCGTCAGCAACTACGTTAGCCTTACCTGGATGGTACTGAATGTTTGTGTCGTAATCCTTAAGAAGTTCTAACCATCTTCTTTGTCTCATGTTAAGTTCCTTTTGAGTGAAAATATACTTGAGACTCTTATGATCAGTGAATATATCACACGCTTCTCCATACAAATAATGTCTCCAGATCTTCAACGCAAACACCACCGCAGCTAACTCAAGATCATGAGTTGGGTAATTCTCCTCATAAGGTTTTAGCTGCCTCGAAGCATAAGCTATTACCTTTCCATGTTGCATCAAAACACAGCCTAATCCTTTCTTAGATGCATCACTGTAGATTTGAAATCCTCCTGAACCAGTTGGAAGAGTCAAAATAGGAGCCGACACCAACCTCCGCTTCAATTCTTCAAAACTCTTCTCTCGTTCATCCGTCCATACAAACTTTTCACCTTTCCTCATCAGTTGGGTTAGGGGTAGAGCTAAGCGAGAGAAACCTTCAACAAAACGTCTGTAATAACCAGCAAGTCCAAGAAAACTCCTGACCTCAGTCACTGTCGTAGGTCTTGGCCATTTGGTGATAGCCTCAACCTTAGACGGGTCCATGGTGATACCATCAGCTGATACGATATGACCAAGGAACGCAACTTGTCTTAACCAAAATTCGCACTTCGAAAATTTAGCGTACAACTTCTTCTTCCTCAAAATCTCCAAAACTATACGGAGATGTTCTTCATGCTCTTCTTCAGACTTGGAGTAAACTAAAATGTCGTCGATGAAAACAATAACGAACTTGTCGAGAAACTCATGGAAAACACGATTCATCAGGTCCATAAACACAGCAGGCGCATTGGTCAATCCAAAAGGCATAACGAGGAATTCGTAATGACCATATCTGGTACAAAACGCGGTCTTAGGAACATCTTGCTCCTTCACACGTAACTGATGGTAGCCAGACCTCAGGTCAATCTTCGAAAAGAACTTAGCTCCTTGCAGTTGATCAAACAAGTCATCTATACGTGGCAGAGGATAACGGTTACGAATAGTAATACGATTGAGTTCACGGTAGTCGATACATAAGCGCATGCTTCCATCCTTCTTCTTCACAAACAAGACAGGTGTACCCCATGGCGAAACACTGGGGCGAATAAATCCGTTTTCTATCATCTCTTGCAGCTGTTCCTTCAACTCCTTCAGTTCTACAGGTGCCATGCGATACGGAGCCTTCGAAATTGGTTCAGCACCAGGAATTAACTCAATGCTAAACTCAACTTCTCGAGCTGGGGGAAGTCCAGGGAGTTCATCGGGAAAAACGTCAGTAAATTCGCAAACAACCGAAAGATTTTCAATGTTAGGACTCTCCAAAGATATGTCCTTAACAGTTGCTAGAAAACCTTGGCACCCATGAGCAATCATGGTCCGTGCCTTCATAGCGGAAATGAGCTTAACAGATTTAAGAGGTTGAGAACCATGATAAACGAATTCGGGATGTTTTACGTCTCCAAAGATCACCGTTCTAGCATAGCAGTCGATTGAAGCTCTATGATAAGCCAACCAATCCATGCCTAGAATGATATCAAAGTCGACCATATCGAGAGGATACAGATTTGCAAAGCGAATACGATCATCAAAATGAAGAGGACACTTAACGTATTTATGATCAATGATCACGTGATTTTTCATAGGCGTAGAAATCGATAAGTGATTTGTTAACGGTTTGGGCTTCATATTAAGTTTCTTAGCAAATGTGATAGATATAATGGAGTGTGTGGCGCCAGTATCAAATAAAACGAAGACAGCATAATCATCAATGAAAAGAGTGCCCGTAATGGTACCTGAAGTGCGCTCCGCCTGGTTACGAGTAGTAGCATAAACACGTCCAGTAGTAGTCGGCGGCTTGATATAGTTCCCAGGAACTGCCGAGTTCTTCTTAGGGCAATCTTTAATCTTGTGAGTAGTGGAACCACAAGCAAAACAACCACCAGTGGCCTTGTAACACTGCCCTGGATGTGCCTTTCCACAAGTAGTACAAATAGGTGGGGGTGGCAAAACCTCAGCCGTCCTCTGCTGACTAGAAGATCCTGAAGCACGACCCTGATTTGCCCCTCGAGTTGACTGATCCTTGTTGTAACGCTGGTTATTGTTACCTTGGTTCTGACGATCACTTCCATTCTTACCAGCATTTCTATTATCTTGACCCCTCGTCTCAGGGCGTCCAGTGTCAACATTCCTTCCTAACTGACCCCGCTGATCATAACTCCTATCCACTTGATTCCTCGAATCATAACTCCTACCAGAATTTCCCTTATAGTCATTGCCTTGAGTCCTACCTTGAATCCGATCACCATCGCGATTACGCTTGTTGGAACCCGAAACCTTATGAAAGATCTCAATGTTACGAGCTGCATCATTGCAAGCCGACACATTCTCATACTCAATATTAAGCAATCGGTCCAACACCCACTTCTTCAGTCCCCACTTGAAGTGCTTAGCTTGACGCCTACCATCTCCAGCAATGGCTCCCACAAAACTCACCAACCTCATAAATCTACTCATGTACTCATTAGAGTTCTCATGATCAAACTGGTAGATCGCCTGATAATCCCTCTCATACCTTTGCTGCTCAGCATCAGGGAAGTAACGGTTATAGAAGATAGTCCGAAACTCATTCCAGGTACAAGTCACAGCAAAAGCGTCTCCTCCTCTTGCTTGTTTGAGCGCCTTCCACCAATTTAAAGCATCACCTTCCAATTTGAATGAAGCCAAACGAGTCTTAAACTCGTCTCCACAACCCAGTACTTCAAACAGCTTCTCAATATGAGTGATCCAGTCCTCGGCCTCAGTAGGAGTAGCAACAGTGCTAAACGAAAGAGGCTTGAGCTTACCGAAACGCTCGAGCCAAGTATGAATACCAACGGGTTGATTTCCTCCACCACTACCCGAAGCACCATTCTGATTACGAATGTTGTTGATCACCTGTTCCATCATCTCAGGTGTAGTCAAACCAGGGAAAAAAGAGTTGAGAGCATTCGCAATCGCAGTATCCATGTTAGTAGCATCATCGTCTCCATCCGCGCCACCAGTAGTACGAGTTCGAACCATCTGAACGATTAGCAAAATGAACAAAGGTGAGATACGAAATGAAAGTACGAAGGAATCCTAAAGTCTACCCAAATCCTCACAGGTCAAATCCTGAGCTCTAAAGTCTCAAAACCTAGGCTCCTTATGTCACAGGTCCTGACTACAAGTCATAAACCTGGGCTCTGATGCCATAAATTGTAACGCCCCGACCCGACAAGGGTAAAGGAATCACAAGTAATGGTGTCATATCAAAGCAAACATAAATATCCAAAAGAAATCTCAACATAAAAATTGAAATAATCCAAGTCAAAAGACTTCAATACATTGGTCCCAGCGGAAAATAAACTCCAAATGAAATGTCTAAAAATATAAAGTCTAAATGGCATCATAAGATCAAAGCTAAAATCTCTAAGGTAAGTCCACTCAGCACTCATCCCAAAGCAAAACCCAGCTCCAATGCTTAGATACCTGCCGCGGAAGAAAAGAAATGCGGCTGAGCTTCAAAAGCCCAGTGAACAGATATACAAGCAAAACGAATACGAAACGAGAACGAATACGAGTTAAAGTGAAAGAAAGATAGTGAAATCATAATCATTTCAAAAGATAAATCAGGATAAAAGAATACGTTTTATAGCTAACTACCTCGAGCCCATACACATATGCCATATCATAAACATATCATAAACACATAAGGCAACATTTTGTAGGGGAGACCTACCAGAGTTATGAAGGACGTGCATGCACGCAGCATCAATCATCAAACACATATAGCATATAACATATAATATATAACATATAACAGATCTAGGATGCACCCATACGCCCCACAGACATACATTGATAATATAACATAAATTGAGCTCATAGCAAATATCAGATAAGGGACGTGGCAGAACTTCACTCTACTGCCCTAGAGTCATGTCAGAAGTGCATTTACTGACACGGACATGGAACCCCCATGACTAGGTATTATTTGGCTCGGGTGTCAAACTATCTTAGGTCAAATAAGAATGTCATAACTGACATAGATCATATTTTATCAAATGTTTAGTCATGTTTTCAAAATCAAAGGTTTTATATCATACAGTTCAAAATCAATGTTTTATGATTCAAAAATCAAAGTTCAGATAAGCAACAGCTCAAATAGACACATTAGGGTTCATAGCAAAGGCTTAGGAAATCCTAATATGAAAGCGAAAAGAAAACATTATACGAAACCTTTACTGAAAAGGTCAGAATATCTGTACTTTATTCCAAAGCAAATGATCGAAAAGAAAACACAGGGAAAGCAAAGAATTACTCCTTCTTCACAGAACCTATATACATTAACGGTCGTATATATTATTAATGATTCCATAATCGTCAAAATGATCTTTTAATATTTTAAGGTTTTATAATTAAATGAGACTTAATGTTTTATAATCAATATCGTAGATTAGGGTTCATATGTCTTTTATTTAAGTTTAGGGTTTCTCATTCTTTAATATCTCATTAATAGTCATTTACTTACATGTTACGTCTTTTAATGACTCGTCACTTAACCTAATACGTCATCAAAATAATCTTTCCTTTTATGTTTTACCATATACGTTTTATGATTTTATGTGACATACAAATTACTTATTACTCGTATTAATTACACACGCATATGAGACACGATTTACAACCATTAGGGTTTAGCCTACCTTATTCGATTAACATGTCAAAACTAGGGTTTACGTTAACATGACCTTTACTTAATTAATATACTTTTAAAAACTCATATATGACTTGATTCAAATTAGGGTTTTCGGCTAACAAGTTATTACGAAAGTCCAAGCTCATCTTCATACTTTACTTATTCAAGTCACCATGTTTATACCTTATTCACCATGTTCGGTTCTAGTTTCATATGGTTCGGTCCTCATTAAATCGACACAAACATAACCCGATTCAATATTACATATTACGTACATCACTCTTTAATACTTGTAAAGTTTAATTATTAGGGTTTCTTATGTTTGGTTCCTATTCGGCTCGACACAAAATGAAAAGAAACACAAACGACCAAAACACAACATACAACAATATATTAACGCAAGGTACATCAAACAAAGACGAGAACAAGTTATACCTTAACTTGGTTGAGCAAAAATCTCGACTCCTATGGTTGTTAAGGTTCGGCCGAGCAAAGAGCAAAAGAAAAGAAAAAGAGGCAACACAAACTAGGGTTTCACTTTTGTGATTTATGTATTGTATATATAGTAGTTGTATTTGAGTTAGACTTGGAAAAGGATTGGGTTTTCGATTTGGCCCAACCGAATCACAACCCAAACGCACACCATATGGCTTTCGGCCTTAGTCCATTCGAAACAAAAGAAACACAACCCAAATCATTCACGTAACGTTAAATCTTCGTCTTACCAAAATCGATCACGTAATATATATTTTAGTTAGGTTTTAATTATTCACAAGTTAACTTTTAATTTCATTAAATGTCATAAATATATTTTACGTATTTTATAAATTTTAGTTCCAAGGGTATTTTAGTCTTTAGTCAGATTTTAGATTTTCAGGTTTTACATATGGAGTCTTATCTTTTCTGGTGAAGTCAATGTTTGATTCGGGGTTGAGCCAGTCAATGTTGTTAGACATAGCTCGTGCGATGTTGTCGAGATGATATACAACTTCAACAACACTGCCGGATCTGTCTTTTAACAATTGGAAAGCATCGTTCTTGATTCGGCGTAACTCCCTCTTCGTCATCTTTTTGACCTTGAATTCATCCTGGATAAGCTTAACCTGCTCCATAGTACGACCATCTACCGGTTCTTGGCCTTCCGGTAATCGAAGAGTGGCATCAACAAGCTTACTAAACCATTCGTATTCTTCAGTATCATCTTCATCCAACCATGATAAAACTGAGGTTGATCTTTTCTACTTTAGCTTGGAGGATGATTCTTTTTGTTGCTTGGTTGATGATGGGGATGGGGGCTGTTGCTGAGGCTCAGGAATCTCTTCGTCGTCACCACCGGTGTATTAGAAATGATCACCAGTTTTCTCCGACGGTGGTGGAGACTCAGAGTCCTGAGGTTTATAGGATGCAGAAGTCTTCTGTGATGCTTGTGAAGTGGAGGTGGTCTTTGGTGGTGGTGGAGGCTTAGATGAGGACTCGCCAGTTTTCTTTGGTCGTTTAGCCTTTGGATCCTTGTCCGCATCATCATCGTCTCTTGGTCGTTTTTCTTGACCAGCTTCTTCCTTGCAAGTTTTCTTGAGTTGATATGCAAGCAATGCCTCAAATAGTTTAGATTCATCAGATGTAAAAGTTAGAGATCGAGGAGACATCTGCATAATCAACTGTGAAATCAAGTCAACTTCAGTGACATTCGGAGGCTGAACTGGTCGTGTTTGCATAACCACTGGTGTTGTCGTAATTGTTTGCCTGAGCATTTTCTTTAGATAAGGGTAAAGTTGTTTCACAAACATTTCTCTTGTAACACCAGGGACAATGTCGAGAAGGAACTGATGAGTGTAGTCCCTAATCGTCTTGTCCATTTCACCTTGAATATCTCTGTTGAGGAATTGTTTGATCTGGTCTCTTTCGTCCGAGAACTCGTTCATCATATCACCGAGTAAGTTAACCCTGTCAGCCATCTGATTCAATTTTTTGTTAACCACATTTCGTTTTCTTGCTTGCTTGACAGCCTTAACGATCTTGGTTTTGGCACGAGATGCCCAAGTGTTAGAGGGTTTCTTGATTGATTTGGAAGATGATCTGGTGGTTGTATTATCAGATGGTGGTGGTGAGGAGTGAGATGATGACTCAGTTGTGGATGGGTCTTGATGTGGTGGTGCATGTTTTACTAACCAGATTTTAATATTTATATAGTCTCGTTATACCTATGGTCGACCCTAATGCACTAACGGGCAGTGTACCGGTCATGTGTAGTGTAGTATTTGGTAAAACCGAGGTCGTCCCAAGAGCTACGTGGAACGGAAATTAACTTAAGTCTATGTCACGATTTTAATTGCTTGTAAGATTGAAATAATAAATTAACTAATAAGACAAGAAAGCAGATAAAGGCAAGAGATGTGATCAATGAAGGAGAGTGGTGCTAACCTAGTTATTCCTCCTAGCTAGTAATGTCTACGTCCACTTACTTCCAATTACTTCAGGTGGGGTCAAAGTCGAGAGGACAACATTTGGTCAATTCGCCCTAACCTATCAGCAAAGATGCCACCACAGGAGAAGTCAGGTGTCCCCTCATAAGTCATGTTGTTCTTGGTCCCCTAAGCTGAGTCATTAAGTACCGCTACATGCTAGACTTATAATAGTGAGTGACCGGGCGTTAGCAACTTAAACACTCACCCCTAATTCTTAATTTCATCCAAACGGTAGGTGATTAGTTGGTCAAATCGCACAAGTAGAAAGGGTCGTCAGTTGGTCATATCTTACCCTTCCCGTCTCAGTCTACTCACTTAGGGTCAGTTGGTCATATCTCCTAAGCAACTAGCCTCTACCGCCATTCAAAACTACCGAAACAAAGGTAGCTACCAATAAACTATGCATGCATACACTTGGAAATAATTATACGAAAGCAATGTAACGCAAACAAAACAATTAAGGAATCATAACTAGGCCAGCACCAGGGTGCTTAGCCAAACATATAGTAAATCATACCAACAAAAACGAATAAATCATGAATTGAATTGAACATAATGTTTGCTACAAATTACTTGATGTAGAGCTATAAATGATGATGATTGCGAGTGAATTCTTCTTTCAAAACTGGCTTCGGACTGCTGGAAAATGCCCTGGAGTGGTGCCCTAATCGACCCCTAGGAGAGGGGTGAAGAGAGATACTAAAAAATGCAGATTTAGGGCTGTATTTATAGGCCGCGACATAGTTACAGCGTAATTAAATATATTAGTTACGACGTAACTAAAGTTACACCGTAACTATATAATAGTTACGCCGTAACTATATAAGAAATAGTTACTTCGTATTTTTTATGGTCATCAATATATATTGAAACTTAAATACACATGTTGACGCTTTTAGTCCCTCATCGCTATTGTTACTTTTATAACAAGTCCTTGTACTCAATAAACTTCGAATAAACTTGCCGCTTTTAATCCCTGGACCTCGAAACTTTGCGCCCAAGTAATAAATTACGGCGTAACTAATAATCCAAGTTACGCCGTAATACTTCATCCGCTTATACTTATCCACTCCGTATTTATCTCTACGGCGTAACTAAATTGCCATGTTACGCCGTAACCTTCACAAAAATAATTACGACGTAACCATAAGAGTTGGTTACGCCGTATCCTTCAAAGCATCATATTTACGCCGTAACCTTATTAAGTAGTTACGGCGTAGTCTTCACATAGAGTCCAAAGGCCCTCGTAACTTGTATATTTCTTGGCCTTTTCTCACATCTTTTCTGCTCCAACACCTCATTTATCCTGAAATTCAAATTTGAACGAATATGAACGAATTAAGTACCATATTAATACAAATGAGGCCATAAACACGGGAATTTGATATACAAAATATCAGGCTAATTTGATGTTATCAAATATCTCCCCACTTGAATTCTACTTGTCCTCAAGTAGACCATTTAAAAAAATCTTAAAAAGATGTCTCCCAAGTTTAAAAATCACCTAGGCTAGAAAATTCCAAACCAAGCACCTCACAAAAAGAGAATTGAAACCACACTCTCTCTCATAATTCACGTGTTTATTTTTGTGTGATCACTCAACTGCTTAGTCATGGTGAGTATTCTATCATAGGCTTGGCAAAGATACTAATCTTCACCACTAGAGTCTATAGATGCAGCTATTCTAAAAGGCAATGGGTTGACACAATATAAAGGCTTATGGGGTTGTTTTGTCATTACTAACGGGCTACGGCGAAGGGGACAAAATCAATGATACATGACCAAATTCATGGACAAGACACTAATGATTGCTCGCTTCCTCACCTAAGCTCGATTCATGAATAAGGGTAGGATAAGACATGGGAAAATTTGAATGGGTGTAAATAAAAAGACACGAAACAAGTAGATTCCTAATTCCATAGTCGCCCCACCACTAGTTGCATTCAATCCCATAGCAAAAATCGAGGGTCAAGAGTCAAGGGGTCTTCAATAATCCAATACACGAGTTAATGCATAAGAAATGTAACGTGGTGCCTCATAAACTCCATAATCTAGGCAGATAAGATGCATTAAATCGGCCCTCATCATCAATGAAAAAAAAGTATGTGCTATAAAAAATTTAAAATTTGGGTACTTTTAGCACATAATTTTACCAAAATCAACCATTTCTATCTCCCATCCCCCCACTTGAAATGTACAATGTCCCGATTGTACGAATATTGATTAAAATTTGAAAGGCGAGATAAAAATGTTCGGGTTTCTAATTTTATCCGTGAGACAAAACGGATTTGTAAAGATTTACGCTAGTTGAACAAGGCGAAAACACTAATTATAGACAAAACACTTGCTTGCATGCTTTTTTTTTCTTTTTTTTTTCTTTTTTTTTGATGAAAGACAATGTATACATGGATATAAATGATACAAACATAAAAAGTATCCCCCCACTTGTGATCAACTATCATCTAAACCCGATTTTCTTCCAAAACCCTTTATTCAAAAACCGCAACTTTCACTAGTGGAACCAAAATTAACCAACAGCGCTCGGACCATGGACATAAGGAAACTACCAGGTAGGCTAGGCGATAGGTGTAACGAAACAACATATATTGGGTGAACAAAAGTAAAGGGATGGCTCTGAAGGGTGTATCTAGGGGTATCTTGCACTAATGGTGAGTGCAACAAAAAGGGTTTAACAGGGGGATTGACTGATCAATGTGAAGAGTCAATAAACACAATACATATATGGGCTATTTGGGTTTAATCATAAAATTGCCTTATATCCTAGCTGCACCGATCACTCCAAGTTACCTCAGTGTAATGCTCATGATAATGGTCTCGAAAAGATATACAAGGCCAAGTTCTAAAGTCTACTACAGCCACCGGCACACTCATTTTTATGGAATTATGTATAAGGGGAAAATGGAAAGGCTTATCCTCACACAATGGAAATATAGGGTAGGTGTGCTCAGTCTAGATTAATCCAGTTAAGTAATGAAAAACATGTCAAAATTTTATTAATGAAGCACTTTTCATCAAAAACTAGAAAAATAAGGGAAAGTAAAATCAAGCGGGTGTCTATGTCTAATCCCTTCCCCCCACTTGGGTCATACATAAGCATAAAATGAATGATAAGAAGGGTTAGAATTGGAACAGAAAACTCCCCTGGATTTGCTCGGCATGATCGAAGACACACGAGTAAACGTGTCCCTCTTTGAGCTTTATGAGCAAACTTTAATAACCTGAATTCACTTAAGACAACCAAACACATCATACTAGAAAAACAACAAGTATAAATAGAAAATGAAAAACCTAACTCACTTTCGTAGGAATCACGGTTGCATTTAGCATATGCAACAAGCCTTTTAAACCACTTGGTGTCCCAAGTGGACGAGTGTAGTCTCGTGAGGGTTTACAGGGAACACACCCACAAAGTTCATTTAAAACTAATACAAGGTTATTGTGTTATTATAGAATTTGAACTGGAGGATAATTACGTCGTAACTCATTGAATGAGTTACGCCGTAATTATGGAAGAACCTGGCAGTCGCTATTGGAGTGTAGCTACGGCGTAACCATAGCATGGGATTATGCCATAATCGGTAATGCTCTGGAGAGAATCGCTACTTGTGATGTGTTACGGCGTAATCATTGGGATGAGTTACGCCGTAACTGATGGACAGGTCAGGTCCCCGTTTAAGTTACTGAAGCAATCTTCTCAGATTCCTGCAAAAATGGTTAAAAACACAAAACCCAACTATACTTATAAAATGGAAAACAACAAATAGGCATGGGGTGCCTCCCACGAAGCGCTTGTTTTTGTTCAAGTCATGAGCTTGACTCCACCCTTATTTACTACGTAAAAGGGTGTTCATCCCCTCACTTGAAATCAAGTGTTGGTGAAAATAGCAATAAACACCATGAGCATGTGAATTTGCTATGGGATGGGGAAATGATAAATTATGATCATACCTAAAACGAGATGTCATTTCCCTCCATACTTTACCCGTTTTAGTTGATGGCATTAATGATTGGTTCACCTCGTGACGTGGCTGATTAATTGGCTCGTATGTCCCTTCGTTAATCACTGAAGTGTCCAAGATCTTGTCCTCTAATTCCTTTGCAAGATCAACTAAAATTGGTTCAGTAGCCGAAGCTACATAACCATTATCGGGTGATGTGATGGGTTGCACGATTTCGTCCATAATTTCAGCATCCTGAATAGAAAAACAAGCAAGATTGTTAGGAATAAAAGAAGAGATAGAAGTAATACCATTTTGTGTTGTGGTTGATTCCTCATTAGCTTGTGGCATTGCTTCATCACTCTGTAAGTTCTTTGCTTCCATTTTCTTCAATTGATCGTCGCTTATTTCTTCATTTCTCAAAACCTTCAAGCGTCCTGGAAATGGGATAGGTGGGACATAAGGTCTGATATAAGGTAAATCACCAGGAACCGGCTCGTTGATGACTTCTCTCATCTTTCCCACCGTTACTTTGATAGTTCCAACCGCATTCTTTTTACTTTCCAGGACCTTTTGGTTTAATTCTTCAAGCTTAGCCTCCAAGCTTTTCCTCTTATCGTCAAGCTTCTTTAAATTTAAGTCCGCGCCCTCCTTGAATTTCCTAATCTATTCATCATTCGAGTCGTGCATCCTTTTTAAATTAACCGAGTATTTATTGACGGCTTCCTCCAATGACTCAATATACCTGACCTGCTCATATTCTTCTTGGAGAGAATGCTCTTGTATAGCATGAATGTTCTCCGTAGCCATCTTGATATCACATCCAAGTCTACAAGCTGCTTGGTGATGTCGCCAATGTTATCCAAGCTATTTCTAGTTATGGCCCAAGTCGTTGCTCCATCATACCAATTTCATGAATGGTCAGCCATCGTTTCAATTGATCTAAGGGCTTGTGCAGGTGGCATTGTAGGGATAGGTCCTTGAGAGTCGAGCATTTCGCGGGACAGGATGTTTAAAACTTTCTAGAAAATAAGGAGCATCTGACGGTTGCTGATATCATGCGTTGGGCATCTGTAAAGAAGGTCATTATATCTTTCCCAAGCTTCATCTAGCGTTTCATCCATCTTCTGTCTGAAACTCCTTATTTATTCCATTTTCTTGGCTATCTTTGAAGGAGGACAATATCTCCGAATGAATGCTTTCTTTAAAAGAATCCATGTATTGATCGACCCAGCAGGAAGCATCTTCATCCATCTTCTGGATGCACCAGTGAGTGTAATTGGGAACACTCTAAGCATTAATGCATCTTGAGTGACTCCTGGAGTGTGGAAAAGATTTGCGATCTCTAATACTCTTCGCACATGCATGTGGGCATCATCATCATTAGTTCCCGCAAAGAGCTTTTGTCTAAATTCCCTCATGAACTGGCAGCTGATCTCAAAATTGATGTTATCATTCAATTCGGGGCATACCACGCCCGATCTTTGGTTATCTTGAGTCAAAGCAATATATTCTTCCATAGTGAGCATGTCAAAATCTGAATTTTCCATATCTTGAAATATCACAAACAAACAAAAACAGAAAAGAAGAGAAAAAGAAAACTAAAAACAAAAATAAAAGAAACTAAAACTATAAAAGAAAAACTTAAATTAAAATCCTAAATAGCTCCCCGGCAGCGGCGCCAAAAACTTGATGCAGGTTTTACTGACCAGGTTTTAATATTTATATAGTCTCATTATACCTATGGTCTACCCTAATGCACTAACGGGCAGTGTACCCGGTCGTGTGTAGTGTAGTATTCGGTAAAACCGAGGTCGTCCCAAGAGCTACGTGGATCGGAAATTAACTTAAGTCTATGTTACGATTTTATTTGCTTGTAAGATTGAATTAATAAATTAACTAATAAGATAAGAAAGCAGATAAAGGCAAGAGATGTGGTCAATGAAGGAGAGTGGTGCTAACCTAGTTATTCCTCCTAGCTAGTAATGTCTACGTCTACTTACTTCCAATTACTTCAGGTGGGGTCAAAGTCGAGAGGACAACATTTGGTCAATTCGCCCTAACCTATCAGCAAAGATGCCACCACAGGAGAAGTCAGGTGTCCCCTCATAAGTCATGTTGTTCCTGGTCCCCTAAGCCGAGTCATTAAGTACCGCTACATGCTAGACTTATAATAGTGAGTGCCCAGGCGTTAGCAACTTAAACACTCACTCCCTAATTCTTAAGTTCATCCAAACGGTAGGTGATCAATTGGTCAAATCCCACAACTAGAAAGGGTCGTCAGTTTATCATATCTTACCCTTCCCATCTCAGTCTACTCACTTAGGGTCAGTTGGTCATATCACCTAAGCAACTAGCCTCTACCGCCATTCAAAACTACCGAAACAAGGGTAGCTACCAATAAACTATGCATGCATACACTTAGAAATAATTATACGGAAGCAATGTAACGCAAACAAAACAATTAATGAATCATAACTAGGCCAGCACCAGGGTGCTTAGCCAAACATATAGTAAATCATACCAACAAAAATGAATAAATCATGAATTGAATTGAACATAATGTTTGATACAAATTACTTGATGTAGAGCTAATAATGATGATGATTGCGAGGGAATTCTTCCTTTAAAACTGGCTTCGGACTGCTGGAAAATGCCCTGGAGTGGTGCCCTAATCTACCCCTAGGAGAGGGGTGAAGAGAGATACTAAAAAATGCAGATTTAGGGCTGTATTTATAGGCCACGACATAGTTACGACGTAATTAAATATATTAGTTACGACGTAACTAAAGTTACGACGTAACTAATGTTACGCCGTAACTATATAATATTTACGCGTAACTATATAAGAAATAGTTACTTCGTATTTTTTATGGTCATCAATATATATTGAAACTTAAATACACATGTTGACGCTTTTAGTCCCTCATCGCTATTGTTACTTTTATAACAAGTCCTTGTACTCAATAAACTTCGAATAAACTTGCCGCTTTTAATCCCTGGACCTCCAAACTTTGCGCCCAAGTAATAAATTACGGTGTAACTAATTATCCAAGTTACACCGTAATACTTCATCCGCTTACACTTATCCACTCCGTATTTATCTCTACGGCATAACTAAATTGCCATGTTACGTCGTAACCTTCACAAAATAATTACGCCATAACCATAAGAGTTGGTTACGCCGTATCCTTCAAAGCATCATATTTACGCCGTAACCTTATTAAGTAGTTACGGCGTAGTCTTCACATAGAATCCAAATGCCCTCGTAACTTGTATATTTCTTGGCCTTTTCTCACATCTTTTCTGCTCCAATGGCTCATTTATCCGGAAATGCAAATTTGAACGAATATGAACGAATTAAGTACCATATTAATACAAATGATGCCATAAACACGGGAATTTGATATATAAAATATCAGGCTAATTTGATGTTATCATGTGGCTCAGAAGATTGCTTAGGGTTGTGATCGGGATTGTCTTGGATAAAACTGTCAGCTTCAATTTGAATCCTTTCATCCTCATTAGCTTTAGCCCTAGCTTCTTCTTCAACATTTTCCTTAGCGGCTCTCTCCACGTCTTCATCTGTTATCTTCTCAGTCTTTTCTTGCTCATCTACCTCAAAGTCGAACGGGACTTCATACTCTTGTTGCAGTTGTTCTGTTGATTCCTTAGTGGTGGTACCAGTTCCCTTATCTGGTTGATTAACCGCATCAAGAACTAGTGTGGTTAGTGCTCCACCACTAGAATCTCCAGGGCCTCTAGTCTGTTGAAGATTGAATTCCATTGCAACATGCTGTAGCCTCAGTTGCTTGAGAGTTTTGTGGTAAGCTCTCTCTTCATCCTTTGGTTCTTCATCATCAGAACTTTCTTCTTCGTCTTCAGCTAGTAGTTTCTTCCCTTTTTCTGATTTGGGATTGGGTGGTTTGTCATCTGACCTCAGTGAGGTTGTTTCATCTGTTGCAGTTTTAGAATAGTGAAACACTTCTTCAGACTCAGTATCTTCAGAGTCTTCGTCCTCTAGAGTAAGTTCTGTTTTAGGAGTAGGACGAGCACCCTGAGATGGGATTCTTTTCTTGAAGCTGGGATGCCTCTTTGGGTAATTAAGAGCGCTCCCAGTGCTTTCAATGCTTCCAGCGCTGCCTGATCTTCTTGTCTTCTTAACTAGAACAGCTGAAGTCTTTTCATCCATAAACCCGACTTTGCCTGCACTCACTGCTTCTTGATATCGTAGATACGATGGAAGACTTTTGATAGCGTCAGTGAAAAGGCAGTCCAGTAACACTGCACCTTGCTTCTATGTTGACGAGTCCTTAAATCTGACAATGTTTAATGTAGGCTCATACAACACAAAGTGGTTCTTGGGGTCATTGTTTCTCAAGGGGATGTCCTGATGTTTCCCTAAAATATTCTAAATCAATAGCTTCGTGTATCTGATGAAAGGAATCTTTGACCCAGGCTTCTTGAGATGAGACATCATGTCTTCCCAGATCAGACTTACATAGTCGACGTGCAGTTTGTTGACCATGCCCCAGAAAGTTTGCAAGTGCATGAGGTTTGGATGCTCATGACCGCTGTCTCTTCCAGGCACAGACTTAGCGATCATAATATACAACGTCCTTCATGGTTGAGGTATGTTCTTCAGATCAACCGTGGAGTGCTTTGTAATAACTCCAGCAGCTTCATCGTAGCCGATGTCGACCATGAATTGCATTGTAGCCTGTTCATTTGGAATTGCAACATAGTCAGCAGGCTATATAGCAGGTAGAAGAAGAAATGTTTGAAGATCTGCTACCGTAATGGTGACTTCCTTGTGATTGAGAGTCACTGTGACAACATCTTGTCCATTAATCTTTTTGTTGGAATCACTCCTAAACTAGAATTCAAGTGTTAGTAATTAACATGTAATAGTTAGCTTAATTATGGCTTTTATGTTAGTAATCAAGGCTAGGCTTATGTAGAAAGCCCATGAGCCTATGCCAAAGCCCAATAAGAGAAAGGAAGGGAACTTGCATGTTGCCCTAGTTCCTTCCTATAAATACCCATGTAAACCATCCTTAGATGGTTGGTTGTTCATTTTCTCTCAATACTCACGCATAACTTTTCTTTCATTCATACGCGTAAAGATTGATCTTGTTCAACCGATCACTTTCTTATCTCCTTTCTAATATTGATGCTTGTGTTACTAATATGGGAACCTAACAATGGTATCAATCGCCAAATAGTTGGGTGAAACAATTTTGTTTTTGAAGTATTTGTGTTACGCGCAAAGCTCTCGGTTTCAAAACTTTCATACGCATAAAAAAAACTCATTTTTTTCACTTTAAAATCCAAGATTGTTATATTTTCAAGGCTATTAGGTGTTAAAGGTTAAGTTTTTAGCAAAAAGTTTCAAAATTTACGTGTATTTATTTGTTTTTAAGCTTGATTTCATTCGTGTAGCTTGTTCTACGGGTAAGGTGTTTAAAAGTTTTTGGATCATCAAGTTTCACACTTTTGTGTTATTTTGGTGATATTGAAGCTGTCTCATCACAAAAATCTGGTTTACAAACACTTTGGGAAGAAAACACAGTTTTGGAAAATCCTACGCGTAAGCAAACCCTAATCTTACGCGTAAGTTATCTGTGGTTTGATCTTCAGTTTTCTTGGTTTACTCAGTGTTTTCTTGCTTGGATAAGCCTGAAAACACTTCGAATTTGGATATCTTTTACACTGAGATTAGTGTAAAGGATTTTTGGGCAAAACCCTAGTTTTACGCCTAAGCATAAAAGCTTACGAGTAAAAAATCTTACGCCTAAGCAATTTTCTACTTATAAGCACGTCTTACGCCTAAGGAAAACTTACGCATAAGTTTCTTACTGCTAAGTCTTTAGTTTACGCATAACCTAAGGTTTAACTAACCCTACGCGTAAGCTACTCCTACGCGTAAGTTTGGTGTTTTTACGCCTAAAGGTTTTCTTTGCCTAAGCTTGGTTTCTACGCCTAAGGACTCTTCATCAACAAATTTTCATTCGACTACAAAGATCTATTTTACAACACAAGTTTTCAAGATGTCTCAACCACCATACTCTAACTACTTTCCTTATGTGTATCCTCAACAACAACATCAACAACAACTCAGTCAACAATAACAACAATTCAATCTACAACAACAGGTTTATCAACAACAATTTCAACAACAACATTTTCCACAACAAGGAGAAATTCCACCACAAATGGTTCAACCACCACCAAGTCTTCAAGTACAACCTTACACAAACATTTACAATCAACATCCGCCCAGGAATACTTTGAAGGAACCGTCTTGGTTTGGAAATATGTGTGAAGCTCTAAGTAGCCAACAATCCATACATGAAGCTGGATCACTTGATAGACCTCCAATGCTCACTCCCAGAAACTACGATCAATGGGTGATTAGGTTCTTTAGGTTTTGTGATCTAAAGAAGCCACATGGAAAGTTCTTGAAGAAGGTCATCATGGAAGGTCCATTTAAGATGCCTACTGTCGTTACACCCGGAGATCCTAATGCTACTCCACCAAGAGGTGATGTCACCAACATTGCAACTCTTTCTGAGCTCACTGCTGATGAACTTCTACATTTCGAAGCTGATGAGCTAGCAATGCAATACATCCTTTTGGGATTACCCAATCCAATCCTACGAAGTGTTGACGCTCAAAAGACTGCTAAAGCAATGTGGGAACATATTCATCTTCTCATGGAAGGCACTGAACTCAATCAAGAAGACATGGAATCCAAAATCTACTTGGCTTATGAACACTTCATGATTGAACCCGGAGAGACATTAGAGTTATATCATCATCGATTCTCAGATATCATCAATGACTTGGACAAACACAACATCATCATGCCAAGAATTGTTGTCAACACTAAGTTCCTGAGTAGTCTTGGTCCTGATTGGGAAAAGTATGTCATTTTCATTCGTCAAGCTAAGAATCTTCATCATGCTACATACGGATTGTTGTACGACTATTTGAAGCCCTACCAAAAAGAAGTTGACAAAGAAAGGGTTATCCGTGGACAACCTATTTCACCTTCACTTCCGGACAATCAATAATTAGCATCGTGGGCTCAAGCTTGTTATCCTCAATTCCCGACCTTACAAACTGTATTCACGAATCCTCCACAACCCACTGCTCAACCAACTGCAACAATCACACCATATGATCCATCAAAGCAACAATCTCAAGAAACTCAATTGGTTCCATACAACAACAACAATGATCAAGCACTTTACAGTGAATCCAATGAAGATGTAGAAGCTTTCGATGCATTGCAACAAGGGTTTGTCATGATTGCTAGAGCCTTCGGCCGATACTCTAACAAATCCAACAATCGCATTCGTACCTCATCTAACACAAGGAATCAGGTTGTTGTTAACAATGGACGTGTTGAAGTTTAGAATCGTGGTAATGTTCGTCAGATGGGCGGTGGTCAAGGGTTTAATACAATGGGAAGGAATAACATGGGTGCTCCACAACAACAAAGGGCTCAAGTGGTTGAACAGGGTAATGCTCAGAATGGGGTTAATGGTCTTCGTTGTTATAACTGTAATGAGAAGGGTCATCTCGCTAATGCATGCCCAAAGCCGAGGACAAGAGGCAGCGCTTATCACAAAGAGGCTTTACTCTTGGCTCTCAAGGATGAAGCTGGTGGAACTCTTACCAACAAGGAACACAGCTTCATGGCAGATGCAGATTCTGATGATGACATGGAGGACTTGCAGGCTAATGCAGCAGTGATGTTGATGGCACACATGCAAGCTCTACACATGTGTGACACAGGCCCAGTGTATGACACTGACGGCTTGTCTCAGGTACCGGATCAAACTTAACTCATTAATGATCTGATATCTCAGCCAACATCTACATCCGACAAGGATCAGAGTGTTCAACATACGTCGTCTACATTTCATTCCGACGATAATCAAATAGACCCCGTAGTTATATTTGACGATCAAGATGACCTTATGGTTACCATTGATAATCAAGTTGACTCCGTGGTTATACTTGAGGATCTGACTAATGATCATGTTGAGACTCACGTTGAACAAAATGAACCTTCGTCTCATCTAGAAGTTGAGTTCATGACCTTAATTAAAGACCAAGAATCTCGACTAGAAATTTGCAAGCAATTAAAGGACAAAAGTGCACTGTTAACAAAGGATAATGAATGCTTAAAAAGGCAACTCAACGTTTTCAAAACTCAAGAAAAACGTGAACAAGGTTTTGAAGTCGCTTTTGCTAAATCTCATCAAAACGAAAAATCATTAGAACGACAGCTACGTGATCTAGTCGCATCCAAGAATGCTTTGTTGTCTCAAATAGCACAACTGCAACATGATCATAAACAACAACTTAACGCTCTTACCTTGGAAACTCAAAAAGCCAAGTATGAGTTGTTAACTTGTCAAAAACAGTTCTTTGAGTACAAAAAGCATTCCACGAAACGAATAGATGACTATCTTGAAGAAATTGTCGACTTACAAAACAAAATCAAAGAGTTTCGAACTGTTGTTTATAAACATGGTGAATCAAGTGATACAGATCATCCTCTGGGCTGTTGATAGCGGATGTTCCCGACACATGACAGGCAATCTCAAACTGTTATCCAACTTTGTATCAAAGTTCATTGGCACTGTAAGATTCGGGAATGATAACTTCACGGCTATCATGGGCTTCGGAGATTACATCAATGGGAACATCGAAATTAGAAGATTTTATTATGTGGAAGGTCTCGGTTACAATCTCTTCTCAGTCGGTCAATTTTGTGATGGAGATTTGGAAGTTGCTTTTAGGGAGCAAACTTGTTTCATTCGCGATCTACAAGGAAAGAATCTTATGTCTGGTCAACGCACATCAAGTCTTTACACAATCTCAATGCAAGACATGATTGCTTCATCTCCCATATGTCTACTTTCTAAGGCTACATCTACAAAATCCTGGCTATGGCACCGTCGTCTCTCACATCTAAACTTTCAAACCATAACCAACCTTGCTCGATACAAACTAGTTGAAGGCCTCCCAAGATTTCGGTATTCTAAAGATCACCTATGATCAGCCTGTGAACAAGGGAAAAGCACTCGTGCTCATTTTCCTTCAAAGGTGGAACACAACTCACAGCATGTGCTTTATCTTCTTCACATGGACTTGTGTGGCCCGATGCGCGTACAGACGATTAATGGCAAACACTACATCTTGGTAATTGTAGATGACTACTCAAGATGGACTTGGGTTTATTTTCTTCGAAGTAAAGATCAAGCTCCACAGATGATCATCACCTTTCTCACGAAAATTCAAGTTCAGCTCTGAAACACAGTCAGACAAATCAGAACAGATAAAGGAACTGAATTTGTGAATCAAACTCTTCGTGTATTTTATGAGAAAGTGGGAATTGAGCATCAAAGATCTATTGCACGTACACCAGAACAAAACGGAGTTGTTGAAAGATGAAACCGTACGTTAGTGGAAGCTGCAAGAACGATGTTAATCAATACTAAACTTCCAGATTACTTATGGGCTGAAGCCGTGTCAACTGCATGCTACACTCAGAATCGCTCAATGATTACCAAGCGCCACAACAAAACACCTTATGAGCTTATCCACAACAAAACACGTATTTGGATCCCTTTGTTATCCGAATAATGATCATGATGACTTTGGTAAGCTCAAAGCCAAAGCTGACATTGGAGTCTTTATAGGATATTGTGAAAATTCTAAGGGTTTCCGGATCTGGAATCGTCATACAAAGCAGGTTATGGAAACAATTCATGCAAATTTCGATGAGCTTACTGAAATGGCTTCTGAGCATAACAGCTTGGAACCCGGTCATAACCGTTTAAACTTCCCTCAAACCCCATCATCAGCTGAACCTAGTTTACAACTAACTCGACGTCAAATGGAACAGCTATTTGCTCCTCTGTTTAGTGATGATATTGATGAACGTGCTCCAGGTGTATCCAATGTTTCCGCTGCTCAACCTGATGATAATCCAATACCTGATACACCTGCTACAACAACTACTGTTGAGGAAGCACCACCAGTTGATTCTACAACAACAGTTGAACAAACCGCATCCAACGACGCTGAACCAGCTGATGATCTTCTGAACAATGACGTACCACCACCTGCAGATTATGATCCAAATGCGTTCTTCAACCCTTTTGCAAATGCTTCTGCTACTTCTGATATTGCAGAATCATCTACAAGTCATTTGAATCCTCCTAATCTGCAGAATGTATATCAACTTCAACCCTCCACACATCGTTGGACAAAAGACCATCCTCTTGTGAACATAATTGGCAGCCCTAATCAACCAGTCGTAACTAGACAACGCCTTTAGACTGACTGTGAACACTGCATTTATGCACTTACCGTTTGTCAATCTGAACCCAAAAATATTAAAGAAGCAATGACTTATGACAACTGGATAGAATCCATGCAAGAAAAACTTAATCAGTTTAAACGTCTTGAAGTATGGGAATTGGTTCAAAAACCAACAGGGGTCTATGTTATTGGTCTGAAATGGATTTGGAAAAACAAGTTAGATGCTGACGGTACGGTTATCAGAAATAAGTCACGTCTGGTGGCTAAGGGTTATAGACCGGAAGAGGGTATTGACTTTGAAGAATCATTCACTCCTGTTGCTCGTCTTGAGGCTGTTCGGATATTTTTCGCATTCGCAACTCACATGAACATCACGGTCTTTCAGATGGATGTCAAAACTGCTTTTCTGAATGGGAAACTGAAAGAAACGGTCTATGTCAGCCAACTAGAAGGATTCGTTGATCCAGAGTTCCCGAACCACGTTTACAAACTGAACAAGTATCTCTACGGTCTCAAACAAGCCCCTCGGCCATGGTATGATAAGTTATCATCCTTTCTTATCGCCAATAATTTCTCTAAAGGCTCGGTCGACCCAATACTTTTCATACAATATCACGGGGAACACATTTTAATCGTTCAAATTTATGTGGATGACATCATTTTGGTTCGACACATCTAAAATACTCAAACGCTTTTTCAAAACTTATGAAGAAACATTTTGAAATGTCCATGATGGGTGAACTTACATTCTTTCTTCGATTGCAAGTTCATCAATCACCCCGTGGTATTTTCTTGAGTTAGTCCAAATATGCTCTTGAAATATTAAACAAACATGGAATGCAAACCTGTGACACATATGCCACTCCAATGGCACACACTAAGAAACTGGATGCTGATTTATATGGGAAATTGGTTGACCTTACCAAATACCGAAGTATTATTGGGTCTCTCATGTATCTAACAGCCAGTAGACCTGACATTGTATTTGTTGTATATCTTTGCTCCCGTTATCAGTTAAGACCAACTGAAACTCACCTCTCAGAGGCTAAAAGAATCCTCTGATACATCAAGGGAACCATTAACTTAGGGATCTGGTATCTGAAGGATTCTGGTTTTGAACTAATAGCTTTTTCAGACGCTGATCAAGCAGGTTGCTTAGATTCTCGTAAAAGCACTTCAGGAGCTCTACAATTTCTTGGTGATAAACTGGTATTATGGAAATCGAAGAAGCAGGATTGTACATCACTGTCCTCAACTGAAGCAAAATATGTAGCCATGTCCGCGTGTTGTGCTCAACTCATTTGGATGAGAAAACAACTCAAAGACTATGGTTACATATTTGACAGAATCCTGATGTACTGCGACAATCGAAGTGCTATTGCGATCTCGTGCAACTCTGTTCAACACTCAAAATCAAAGCACATTGATCTTCGATATCATTTCATCAAGGAGCAAGTGGAAAAGGGTACCGTTGAATTATACTTTGTGGGTACTGAATACCAACTGGCAGATCTTCTCACCAAAGCCTTAGCTCCTACTAGGTTTAATGAGTTGGTCCACCGGATTGGTATGCGGTGTTTGACTCCAGAGGAACTGAATGAACTTTTAAAACATTCTTAAAAACCAGTCAAACACCAAAACCTCTTTTGTAAATATTTTCAAAAACAAAATACAAAATTATAAAATCTGATAAAAATATTCTTCTATCTATATTTCGTTTAACATGGCAAGTACAAATCTTCTGTCAACACTTTACTCTTTCAAAATTCAGTATTTTATAGTCAAACGTTGAAGGGGAGAAAGCAAATATTTTTTGATTTCATAAAACCTTGTACTTGCATGTTACCTCATCCCGGTTGTTTCTTTGTTAATGGTGGTTACATTTCTGGTTTACTAACACTCCCCGGACTCAAATTTATAAAATTTCATTATTTCTTAAGTCAAGGGGGAGTGATGCGTGCCAAACAGTCAAGCTAAATCACTCAAGCCTGCCACTTGTGAATGGCAGACCGTAATCAGCTTAAAACTGCTCAAGCACGAATGCAATGAAGATCTGAGGAGTATAGAGTCTCCCCGGGTCGTTATGTCCAAGCGAGCTATGCAATGGATCACCCTACGATTAGTGATCGAGAAATTTGAACAGAAAAGGGATTACGATAGTGATTATAACTACAGATAAAGCCAACAAATAACAACGGCTTAAATGCAAATTAAAGGAAATTAAAAAGATAAAATCTATTAAATAAACGCTATCACTATATTTAAAATGATGTTTTTGTTTTTAAGTTTTTATAAAACTGAAATTAAAAACTACGCGACGTACAAATAAAAATGAAACTTATACAATATAAATCCTAAAAATATGAAAAATATATTTTTACAAACCCAATGATAAAAGAAAATATTTAGAAAAATAAAATTATTTTTATAACTATTTAATTAATTATTATTAATTAAAAACTAATTTTAACTATTAAATATTAACCTAAAATACAAGAAAATATGAAACAAAGCTAGAAAAATAAAATTTAGACTTGGAAAAATCTAAAATAACAAACTAGAATTTTCAAAACTATTTTTGTATTTTTCTGATTATTTTTCTATTTTTTATGAATTAAAAACTATTAAAAACTAATTAAATTGCTAAAAATTACAAAATAAACTATGAAAAATCTGGAAAATTACTTTTTTTACTTTTTATATTTATCTAAACCTAAGAAAATTGAAAAATTATTTTTTTGAACCTTTTCTAAATTTTTTGTATTAAAAGCTAATTAAAAATGCTTAAAAACTACTTTAAATTAAGAAAAATAGCAAACAAGCTTAGAAAAATCTGAAAATTTCAGGAAAACTCTAAAATAATATTAGGAATATATGAAAAATGGAAAAACAAGTGCTTGTTTGCAAGAAAATGAAACTGCTAAGCCAAGTGCTTATAAATAAGCACTTGAATAAGCTAAATGATCAAAACAAGCCCTCAACAGTTTACAGAGGTTATAATATGCTAAAATAACAAGAATACAACAAGTTACAACTATCTTATGCTACTGAATCACAAGCTACAACAGATTTGATGTTTTGACCTTTAAGCTAAAAACAGATTTTGTCTAGCTACTTTAAGCCCAAGAATAAGCAACACAATAAGCTAAAAGTGAAAACTACAAATTGTAAACTAAAGCAGACCTGGGTGAGAGTGTCTAAACCAAAACTCAGACCTGGGTGAGCTCATATGAGCCCTATGCAACCCTGGACAAAATCTGAGAAAACTCAGTATCAACTGAGAGTTGTGAGCAGGGGAGTTATGACCTAAAAGAGGAGCAGATTTGAGACCTTTAACAAAATTGCAAAATTCCACAAAAATGCTTATAAGTAAAAAGACCAGGTGAAGTTTCTAAAATGCCAAGGTTCACTGATATTGGCTCAAAGATGAGCTCATGAAAAATCCATGCAGTTGGCCCCAAAACAGGTTTTTGCTACTTTTTACTTTTGAAGAGATATAGACAGTTGACTTATGTGAGTTTTAATCTTGATTTAAGGACTGATTATGATGTTAATGATTGAAATGAGACTTAAGCAACCTATGTTTAACAGTTCTAAACACAAAACAAGAGTTTTGCAAATCCAAAACTCACAACAGTGAGCAGTGAGACAGATTAGGATGAGCTTTGACTTAGGTGATGTGTAGGTACAAAATGAAGACAGATTTAAGTGTAAATAAACTAACAAAGCATAGCACAACACATCTTAACCACTGCAAAGGCCTTAAAAACATATTAGTCTACAAAACCAAACACACCTTTATCTTACTGTTTTGCAAAATTAATGGAACCAACACTGAGCAAGCTTGTTTCAATGATCAATCTAAATTAAGTTAACTTAATTACACCTACTTGAACAGATTTTAACTAATTTTGACAGCAGAAACAGATTATGCTATTGAACTAGATAACAACTTACAAAATGTCCTTTAGCCACTATGGCTTGAATTCAAGTAACCAGAGAACCAAAGTACCACTAACCTATCCAAACCCCTACCCTAGCTCAATATCAACCCAATTCCATGGCTGCTTCACCCATTGACCAAATCTGCATCATATTTGCCCCTGTTTGACTTTTGTTGACCAAGTTCCAATGTAGCTTAGAATTTGAGCACAAGCTTATAACAAGGTACAATAAGCTGAAATGAACCTGTTTAAGCTTAAAAATAATCTAATGAGAGCTAGTGTACAAGATTTAGAGATGGAAATTTTCAACAGTGGACACAAAATGTGAATTTGAGATAAACCTTGAATTAATCACTTGAAAATGATTTATATTGATCCAAATACTTATAAAGAGTTCATTACAACAAAAGATTACAAGTTTCTTACTTTAACTAAAGCTTTTTATTAAAAACGACATTAAAGATAAAAATAAAAACTACAAGACTCCCTTAAACTCTTCCTTCTTCTTTCTTTTATAATCCAAAGTCTTTGTCTCTCTCTTCTGAATGTTTCCCATCAATCCTCAGCCATTGGATGGCTTTAAAACAATCTTGGCCTTTGAATGGATTTTGGCGCCAATTTTAGATTTCAACAGTTGGAGAGATTGAGTGAAATGGGGGAGAGGCATTAAATGCATTTGGAGTTTGGTGGATGAGGGGGGAACAAGGAGGTGAGATTGTGAGCTGGGTGGTTGCAATGGAGGCTGGGATGGTGAGCAGACAAGGGGAGGGAAATGGGGGAAAGAGATGGGCGGGGTGGTTTGTTTGACTGAAATTTGACCATGGGTTAAATATTAGAAGGGGGGTCAAATTGTATTATGACAGGGGGTCACAAGGTAAGGCAGGGTCCAATTGGGTTTATGACAAGGGACAAAGGTCAAAAAAGGTTTTAATGACAAGGACCTTTGTTGCAATTTCTGAAAAGATAAGGACCTAGGCTGCCATTTTCACAAAGTTGCTCCAAGGGACTAAAAGTGACAAGTTTCAATAATGCAAGGACCAAACTTGACATTTTCAATTTTCCAAGGACCATTTTTGACAATTTTCAAACTTGAGGGACCAAAGTTGTAATTTTGCAAATTTTAAACTTTGAAGGGTTTGTTTTAACAACTTTTGAATCCCATGGACCTTAAATGACATTTTTCTTTATTTTGATTTACCAGGGACTGTTTTTGACAACTTGTGAAACTTAGGGGACTAAAACTGCCAATTTTGCAAACTTTATACGTTTTTCATCTGATTTTGTTATTTTTGCATTTAAAACACATAAAACACTGATTTGTGATATTTTTATCATTTTGATGCATTTTTGAGTGTTTTCAGATGTTTTTGCAGTCTAGATTGTACAAAAATGATGAGTATTTAGACACTCATCAGGGAGTGTCGTCAAGTTTCTTTCCATAAATCACACTTTTGGTAACCAAAATGGAAGTTATGGGCGTTGAATGTAAATGGTTAAGGTAGAGGGACTGAAAGTGTCAAATGCTCAAAGTTTTTTTAATAAAATATTTCAAAATACATTTACTTCACCACATTTTATACTCAACCACCTAAATCCTATGCCTAAGAATCAACTATCAAATCCGTGTTTTTGATCGTCAATTTGTAAGTGGTTTCATAATCTTAACATGCTTACAAACAATGGTTTTTGCTTTCACAAAAATCCAACGGTTAAATCTTGCGTTTGAGTGATTTTTGTGTACTACGCGTAAGTCATGAACACAAAATCCTCATTTGAGTGTTTGTGTTGTTAAAAATGCTGTTAAAAGGCTCAAATATTCATACTTTAAATGTTTTTATCAAACAAATCCACCCCGAAACATGATTTGAATGTTTTCAAGATTAGGGTTCTTATGCGTGAATTGGGTGTTTTCAATTGTGAGAGTTTTTGGTTAAATAGATGGTTAAGATATGTTGCTTATATGTTGAATTGATCATATCCTCGTTTAAAACTTACCCAGAATCATCAATACTGTCAAAATTAAGATTTAGGGTTTAAGTTCATACGATTTGGATATTTTTTATTCAGAGGGTTTTTGATGTTAAAACTTGTTTAGAACATCTCACTAGGCCTCTAAGATATCCCAGAAACGTTTTGGTGTTAATCCTATGGTTAGAATTGTTACTCGTAAGAATTGAATTCTAGGGTTTAATGTTTACGCGTAAACTGCATTCTTCGCATAACTGCTTAACTGTGACTCCATGTTTAGAACTGAAAAGGATTGATTGTATGTGTTAATATTGATGTTATGATGAACTTATTTCAGGATTTCTACGCGTGAAAATTCAAAATCATGGTTGTTAGAACTTCTACGCATAAGGATCACCTTACGCGTAGCAAGTTATGCGTAAGAGAAATCTTACGCGTAAGGTTCTACAATGGGGACTACGCGTATCCTGTGAAGGATATGCGTAAACAGTAACCTTTACGCATAAGGTTCACTGTTACGAGTAAGCCTTACGCGTAAGGTTCCATATATGCTTACGCGTAAGCTCTATGCTTAAGGTATTCTTTGTCTACACGTAATATTTCTTACGCATAAGATGAGATCCTACGCATAAGCTTATGCTTACGCGTATATCCACTCCTGTTTACGCATAAGCTTGCTACACCTACGCCTTAGCCTAGTTTTAACCAAAATTGTGAATTGTTACGCGTGCAAACTTGTAAATAAATAAATCATAACGTCACGAAACCAAAATGTCACTAATAAGCTTAAATGTTTAATAAGTTGTGAAAAATAAGTGAAAACTTGGACTTTAAAACTCAAAGTTAATCTACTCACGAAACTTATCACGACGTCTTTGGACTATTGGACTAACAAGAGAAATTTGACTCGTAACAATCATTGACATAACACATTCAATAAATAGAAATTAAAATCAACTGTTGACTAACGTAATGTCTTTTGATATGTTGGTTCTTTTGGCTAAATATCTTTCAGATCACGATATGGACGTTCAAATGCAAAATGTGGAAGCACCAAATGTTCTCACTGTTGAAGATATCTTCCCTAATGGTTACCCAATGAAGATCACAAAGAACAACCTCAGAGTTGACTTTGAAAACTTCTCTTGTTCTGAGTCTTCGTGTCAGATTGCAGTGGATATTCTGAAGACTCACCCTTATCAGAACATGCTCACAAACTCTGCTACTGTACCTGAGATCTACATTCACCAATTCTGGCACACTATACGAAAGGTCAAAGGTCAAAGTGTCGTGACTGTGACTCTTAACAACAAACAAGTCACCATCACGCCAGCTGATTTGAGGGCTATTCTTCTTATTCCTGTCATCGAGCCTACTGAATACAATGCCACTCCAACTGAAGAGGTCGTTCTCCAGTTCATGGTCGACATCGGCTATGATGAAGCTACCGGGGTAATCACAAAGCACTCATCTGTTGATCTCAAGAACATTCCCCAGCCATGGACAACCCTCTACATTATGATTGCCAAATCCGTTTTCGGACGTGATAGTGGTCATGAGCATCTGATGAGTGTCTAAATACTCATCATTTTTGTACCAATTAAACTGCAAAAACATCTGAAAACACTCAGAAATGCATCAAAATGATAAAAATATCACAAATAAGTGTTTTATGTGTTTTAAATGCAAAAATATCAAAATCTGGTGAAAAACGTATAAAGTTTGCATAATTGGCAGTTTTAGTCCCCCAAGTTTCAAAAGTTGTCAAAAACAGTCCCTGGTAAAACAAAATAAAGAAAAATGTTATTCAAGGTCCCTGAAATATTCTAAGTTGTCAAAACTGGTCATTGAGATTTAAATTTACAAATTTACAACTTTGGTCCTTTAACTTTCAAAAATGACAACTTAGGTCCCTTAACTTTCAATAATGACAAGATAGGTCCCTAAACTTTCAAAGCTTGTCAATTTTGGTCCCTTGAAACAAGTTTGGAAAATTACAGGTTTGGTCCTTGGTCTTTTCAGAAAATACAAGTTTAGTCCTTGTATTTAAAACCAAACCCTTGTCAAAACTGAATTGGACCCCTGCCATTATACATTTTGGACCCCCTGTCACTTTCCTTTTTGAACCCCTAGTCAAACCAAGTCAAACCCTTTTCCCTTTTCCCTCCCAACAGGTTTTCTTCTTCCCCACTTGTCTGTAACCCTGCAACCCCTCTCCCATCACCCACTCCTTATCCCAACATCTCTCACCACTCATCATAACCCCTACAAATCCACCCCCCCCCCTAGTTGCTAGCTCAGAAGTCAACAGAGGTCAAAAAGCACCTTTCCCGCCAAAATCATGTAAAGGTCAATATGGCCTCTGCTCACCCATTGGCTCAATAAAGTGGTGGGATTGGATCTAGAGGACACGTGGAAGCTTTTGGAGCTATAAAAAGGAAGAGGGAAGAAGCAAAAGGGAGTAGCTAGTTTTATCTTTTTTCTTTAATGTCGTTTTTTTTATAAAATGTTTTAATTTAAGTCAAATGTTGTAATTTTAAGTTAAACTGTATTAAAGCAAGTTATTATAGTGTATTAAGACCAATTTCAAGTATTAATTCCAGTTGTGTTAAAGTTTCATGTTTTAAGGTTACTGTTGGAATTTTCATTTTCAAACTCTTTAGTCAAAGACTATAGCAGCTTAGTTTTGATCTCCAACAAGCTTCTATAAGCTTGTCATAGCTTTTTACAAGCTTCTATTCAAGTTTCAAACTGTTTTGGTTAATGGTCAACAGAAGTCAAACTGGTGCAGTTGGCTTGGTAATGGATAATGGTAGGTGCAGGACTTGGATTTGGGTTGGAAATGGTTTAATATAGTGATCTTGGGGTTTGGTTTTAGCCTGCATAACAGCTGGACCAATGTGAGTTTATATATCATTTTTCAATTTCAACCCATTTTGCATTTTTATGCTTATCTATGTATCTGTGGTCATCAGTAGTGTAAATGTGTTTATATAGTTGTATTATGGTCATGTAAGTTCAGTTTGATCTATAGCTTTAGCTAGTTTAGTTTGTAGCTCAGTCTTGAGTGCTTATCAGTTCAAAAAATGGTGTTTGGATTTGATGTTTAAAATATGGTTTAGGTTTATTTAGTGTTGAGTTCCTGTTGTTTCATGATTGTTCAACTCATTTGAGCCCATTTCAGTTATCAAAGTGAGCCTGCATAAGCTCCAAAGTCAAACTCACTTATAAACTGTCTTATATGATTAACTGTTGGATTGTTGTAAATCAATTCACTTGTTTTGTGTCTGAAATACATAAACATAGCTTGCAGAAGTCTTATTTCAGTATAATACATCAATCTCAGTCTTTGAAATGGTTACAAATCTCATTAAAGTCAAACTTGCATAATTGCTTCAAAAGTCAAAGTGCAAAAATCCAGTTTTGAGCCAACCTAAGGTGATTTTTAATAGATTCATTCCTGAACCAAATCAAATGAAACTTTGGGTTCTATAAGTTCAGTAGGTCTAGTTTCTTATTACTATTTTTGTTGATTTTTAGAATTTTTTCAAAAGCTCCAAATGAGCTTGTTAAAAATGGCATAAGTGCCCTGTGCAGGGCATTAGGTCTGCACAGGGGATTATGCAGGTATTGCAGACCTTGCATCAAGCTCACCTGAGCACCTCTAGGTCTGTACTTTGGTTTACTAAGTCTCACCCAGGTCTAATCTAGGTTCCAATTGATAGTTTTCACATTTAGCTTATTTTGAAGCTTGTGCTTAAGCTTAAAGAAGGCACCCTCTCAACTGTTTTTAGCTCAAAAGCTCAAAACATCAAATCTGTTGAGCTTGTGATTTAGAGGTTTAAGCTTGTTGTTTTTTATTGCATTTTAGTTCGTTTGGCATATTATAGTCTTTGTTATCAGTTGGTGGCTTAGTTTGTTCATCTAGCTTATTCAAGTGCTTATTTCAATAAGCACTTGTACATCAGTTTCAATTTCCCCCAAACAAGCCCCTGTGTTTCCAATTTTCCTAGCTTCCTAATATTGTTTTAGAGTTTTCCTGAAATTTTCAGATTTTTCTAAGCTTGTTTGCTATTTTTCTTAATTTAAAGTAGTTTTTAAGCATTTTTAATTAGCTTTTAATACAATTAATTAAGAAAAGGCTCAAAAAAATAATTTTTCATTTTTCTTAAGTTAAGATAAATATAAAAAGCCAAAAAAATATTTTTCCATATTTTTCTTAGTTAAATTTGTATTTTTAAATAATTTAATTAGTTTTTAATAGTTTTTAATCCCTAGAAAATAGAAAAATAATCAGAAAAATATAAAAATAGTTTTGAAAATTCTATTTTGATATTTTAGATTTTTCTAAGTCTTAATTTTATTTTTCTAGCTTTATTTCCTATTTTCTTGTATTTTAGGCTAATATTAAATAGTTAAAAATAGTTTTTAATTAATAATAATTAGATAATTAGTTATAAAAATAATTTTCTTTTTCTTAAAATTTTCTTTTATCATTAGGTTTGTAAAAATGTATTTTTCATATTTTTAGGATTTATATTGTATAAGTTTCACGTTTTTATTTGTACGTTACGTAGTTTTTAATTTCAGTTTTATAAAAACATAAAAACAAAAACATCATTTTAAAAATAGTGATAGCGTGTATTTAATAGTTTTTATCTTTTTAATTTCCTTTAAATTTGCATTTAAACCCCAGTAGTTTATAGGCTTTCTCTTTAGGTATAGATCAACCACTATCCTTTCCCGTTCAAATCCTCTCGATCACTTTACGTTTGACTATTCTCGCACAGCTCGTTGGGACTTAACGACCTGGGGAAACACTATACTCTCCTGATCTTCATTGCATTCGTGCTTAAGCAGTTTTAAGCTGATTACGGTCTGCCATTCACAAGTGGCAGGCTTGAGTGATTTAGCTTGACTGTTTGGCACGCATCAAATTTTGGCGCCGCTGCCGGGGAGCAGTGCTAATAGTCTTACGTTTAGCAGATTAGTGATTTGACATCACTGCTTGTTTATATCATCTGTATGTGTTTATATTTTCTTTTAAAAATCAAAAACCCAAAAAGATTTTCATTCTTTGTTTCTACATCATGTTTTTCAAAAATACCAAAAATATTCCTCTTTACCCTCTTACCCTTTTGATTCTTCATTTCTTACCCTCTGTAAACCTTTGATTCTTTCTATGTCTTATCCTCACCCTCTTGGATGTCAATGGTGTGGTGGTCCTTATAATGGTGGCAATTGCCCCAGTTGTAGCATGGTGGAATCAGGAAACTGGTCTGTCTATAACCAGGATCCCTATTCCTACCATAACACAACTGATTTATTCCATCAGCCACCACACTATGAGACTCAGCAGTTTTACTGTTATGAGTACTGTGGTGGTTCACACTACAGTTCTGATTGTCAATCAGGAAACACGCTTGTCTATGAGCAGGTTCCTGATAACAATTATGACTACCACACATATGACTCACAACCACATCAGTTTTACTGTTGTGAGTATTGTGGAGGTCCTCACTCTAGCTCTGATTGTCAAACAAGGAATCCATTTCCTTGTAACAATTACGACTCTTCATATCATGACCAACCTCCACAGTACCAAGTGAATCAGGCACTACCTCAGCCTGAGCCACTTCCTCAAAATCTTCTCCTTGATCTTTTGGATTTAGTGAAAGATTTGAAGGAATCTAAACATCCCCAAAATAATCCAAATGAAAAATCCATGGAAGTTTTGTTAGCTGAAGAACGGACTGCTAAATTAGATTCCCAGATTGCCTTTGAAAAATCTATTAGGGAATCAATTGCAAAAGAAAAAGCAGCCAAATCTAGCTCTCGATTCCGTTTCATTCCTGATGACGATGATGATGAAGTTACCCTTGATATTAGTCAACTTTGTACAGATTCATCAAGTTCATCAGTTGAAATTCCTTCCATGAAAAATCAGGGAGAAAAGACTATGATGGAATTACTAGCAGAAGAACAAATGGAAAGTATAAAACATATGTATGCTAGTCCTTCTAAACTCCCTCAGTTTGTTGTTATCACACCTGATATTCCCACTCACTCTCTGAACATGGGGGATGAGCATCTTGACACTGTTCCTGAAAAGGAATCGGACGAATTCATAAAGTCTAGTGTTGAGAACCTTGTCCCAATCCCGAGAGAGTCACAGGGAACTTTTGACCATATGTGTGATATCCCTTTTCCTCTTGAGTGTTCAAAAGATCATTTTGATACTTTCTCCGATCTTAGCGACGATTGTGCTTCTTATGAAGACATTGAGTATGTTGAGGCATCACTCCCACAGTCTGATCCTCTTCTTGAGGAGTTCACCGATGAACTCACTCACATCAGTCCACTTTCATCAGAAAGTGACGATGATCTCTTTGATTTCGAAGCCGATCTTGGAGAAACTAAAAATCTCCTATATAATGATCATCCACTCATTTCTTGTCCCATTTCCGACTCTTCCATTCCTTCTCTCACTCCAAATGAGGAAGATGACAACTTTTGGAAGGAGGTCGATGCTTTTCTTAGTGATGAGTCAATTCCAACAGGGATTGACAATACTTGCTATGATTCGAAGGGAGACATCCTCTTTCTTGAAAATCTGTTGATTGAAGAACCGTTTCCAGCTCTCCCTCCCGGAAATTTTGTTGCCAATCACCATACAAGCTTCAAGTCTAAGCTTAAAAATCTAACAAATGGTGATTTGCTCCTCACTAATGAAGAATGGGATTGCATTGTGATGCACATCTTTATTCCATTTTTCACAAATGGTGTGGGTTCTCGTTCCCTTTTCTCCTTTAGGAATGAGGACACTATTTTTGATCCCGGCATTTTCATTTATCATTTTTGAGCCGGTTCTGTCTGTATATCTCATCGGTGTGGAACTTTCACATACTTCAATGTTTATCCAAACATCTTGAATGAAAGTCCGATGGAGATTGTCTCTTCCACTTACTTCCCCATGAACAAATTAATTCGGGGTCGAGTCAAGCTAGCGACTCGGTAATCAAAAACAGTAGTTAAACATGGGTTTTCACCCGTGTGTACCACCCTAGTGTGGGGGAGATGCCCCACATGTTGTATATAAATCTAAAAAAATGAATGAAAATTGTAAATATTAAAAAAGAGAATAATTGTTGTGTTTCTACACTTAGCTAGAATGTTATCTTTTTACGTTCTAAGTTTCGGCATAACAACCGGTACTTTGAATATTGAGGAAAATATTCATTTCTAAGTGTGGGGGGGAAATTCTGGCGAATTTTGATCATAAATGTACCCTTTTAGTCCCTTTTTCCCCCAAAATGGCCAAATTTTAAAATTTTTTTTAGTGGAAGTACTCTGTACTAAACACAACAAATGGTAATCAGTCCACCATGTCTAACCCACATAAGGATTGGCTAATCCAGGAGCAAACGGCTCTTGGTAAAGATATCTCAAATCCGTTGACGGCTTGCAATTTGCCCAAAATTGTATGGTATTCAGCTCACCATATCCTTAAAAGTGAAGAGTTGGCTAGCCCGCAAGTTTATGGCTTGTGGTAAAGGCAGTGGAAAAACCATAATTGGTAATCAGCTCACCAAAGATAATATTGATAATTTATCTAAGAGTTGGCTAGTCCAGAGCAAACGGCTTCTGGTAAAGACAAATCAAATCCGTTGAAAGCTGGTGATTTGCTCAAAATCATTTGGTTATCGGTGTACCAAGGTTCTTACTTGAACTGAAACATTTGGCTACTCCAGAAGTAATGGCTTTTGGTAAAGAGATTGAAATCCATTAATTTTTCTCAAAACATTGCTAGGGACTAGCAATATCTTAGTGTGGGGGATTGATGAGTGTCTAAATACTCATCATTTTTGTACCAATTAAACTGCAAAAACATCTGAAAACACTCAGAAATGCATCAAAATGATAAAAATATCACAAATAAGTGTTTTATGTGTTTTAAATGCAAAAATATCAAAATCTGGTGAAAAACGTATAAAGTTTGCATAATTGGCAGTTTTAGTCCCCCAAGTTTCAAAAGTTGTCAAAAATAGTCCCTGGTAAAACAAAATAAAGAAAAATGTTATTCAAGGTCCCTGAAATATTCTAAGTTGTCAAAACTGGTCCTTGAGATTTAAATTTACAAATTTACAACTTTGGTCCTTTAACTTTCAAAAATGACAACTTAGGTCCCTTAACTTTCAATAATGACAAGATAGGTCCCTACACTTTCAAAGCTTGTCAATTTTGGTCCCTTGAAACAAGTTTGGAAAATTACAGGTTTGGTCCTTGGTCTTTTCAGAAAATACAAGTTTAGTCCTTGTATTTAAAACCAAACCCTTGTCAAAACTGAATTGGACCCCTGCCATTATACATTTTGGACCCCCTGTCACTTTCCTTTTTGAACCCCTAGTCAAACCAAGTCAAACCCTTTTCCCTTTTCCCTCCCAACAGGTTTTCTTCTTCCCCACTTGTCTGTAACCCTGCAACCCCTCTCCCATCACCCACTCCTTATCCCAACATCTCTCACCACTCATCATAACCCCTACAAATCCACCCCCCCCCCCCAGTTGCTAGCTCAGAAGTCAACAGAGGTCAAAAAGCACCTTTCCCGCCAAAATCATGTAAAGGCCAATATGGCCTCTGCTCACCCATTGGCTCAATAAAGTGGTGGGATTGGATCTAGAGGACACGTGGAAGCTTTTGGAGCTATAAAAAGGAAGAGGGAAGAAGCAAAAGGGAGTAGCTAGTTTTATCTTTTTTCTTTAATGTCGTTTTTTTTATAAAATGTTTTAATTTAAGTCAAATGTTGTAATTTTAAGTTAAACTGTATTAAAGCAAGTTATTATATTGTATTAAGACCAATTTCAAGTATTAATTCCAGTTGTGTTAAAGTTTCATGTTTTAAGGTTACTGTTGGAATTTTCATTTTCAAACTCTTTAGTCAAAGACTATAGCAGCTTAGTTTTGATCTCCAACAAGCTTCTATAAGCTTGTCATAGCTTTTTACAAGCTTCTATTCAAGTTTCAAACTGTTTTGGTTAATGGTCAACAGAAGTCAAACTGGTGCAGTTGGCTTGGTAATGGATAATGGTAGGTGCAGGACTTGGATTTGGGTTGGAAATGGTTTAATATAGTGATCTTGGGGTTTAGTTTTAGCCTGCATAACAGCTGGACCAATGTGAGTTTATATATCATTTTTCAATTTCAACCCATTTTGCATTTTTATGCTTATCTATGTATCTGTGGTCATCAGTAGTGTAAATGTGTTTATATAGTTGTATTATGGTCATGTAAGTTCAGTTTGATCTATAGCTTTAGCTAGTTTAGTTTGTAGCTCAGTCTTGAGTGCTTATCAGTTCAAAAAATGGTGTTTGGATTTGATGTTTAAAATATGGTTTAGGTTTATTCAGTGTTGAGTTCCTGTTGTTTCATGATTGTTCAACTCATTTGAGCCCATTTCAGTTATCAAAGTGAGCCTGCATAAGCTCCAAAGTCAAACTCACTTATAAACTGTCTTATATGATTAACTGTTGGATTGTTGTAAATCAATTCACTTGTTTTGTGTCTGAAATACATAAACATAGCTTGCAGAAGTCTTATTTCAGTATAATACATCAATCTCAGTCTTTGAAATGGTTACAAATCTCATTAAAGTCAAACTTGCATAATTGCTTCAAAAGTCAAAGTGCAAAAATCCAGTTTTGAGCCAACCTAAGGTGATTTTTAATAGATTCATTCCTGAACCAAATCAAATGAAACTTTGGGTTCTATAAGTTCAGTAGGTCTAGTTTCTTATTACTATTTTTGTTGATTTTTAGAATTTTTTCAAAAGCTCCAAATGAGCTTGTTAAAAATGGCATAAGTGCCCTGTGCAGGGCATTAGGTCTGCACAGGGGATTATGCAGGTATTGCAGACCTTGCATCAAGCTCACCTGAGCACCTCTAGGTCTGTACTTTGGTTTACTAAGTCTCACCCAGGTCTAATCTAGGTTCCAATTGATAGTTTTCACATTTAGCTTATTTTGAAGCTTGTGCTTAAGCTTAAAGAAGGCACCCTCTCAACTGTTTTTAGCTCAAAAGCTCAAAACATCAAATCTGTTGAGCTTGTGATTTAGAGGTTTAAGCTTGTTGTTTTTTATTGCATTTTAGTTCTTTTGGCATATTATAGTCTTTGTTATCAGTTGGTGGCTTAGTTTGTTCATCTAGCTTATTCAAGTGCTTATTTCAATAAGCACTTGTACATCAGTTTCAATTTCCCCCAAACAAGCCCCTGTTTTTCCAATTTTCCTAGCTTCCTAATATTATTTTAGAGTTTTCCTGAAATTTTCAGATTTTTCTAAGCTTGTTTGCTATTTTTCTTAATTTAAAGTAGTTTTTAAGCATTTTTAATTAGCTTTTAATACAATTAATTAAGAAAAGGTTCAAAAAAATAATTTTTCATTTTTCTTAAGTTAAGATAAATATAAAAAGCCAAAAAAATATTTTTCCATATTTTTCTTAGTTAAATTTGTATTTTTAAATAATTTAATTAGTTTTTAATAGTTTTTAATCCCTAGAAAATAGAAAAATAATCAGAAAAATATAAAAATAGTTTTGAAAATTCTATTTTGATATTTTAGATTTTTCTAAGTCTTAATTTTATTTTTCTAGCTTTATTTCCTATTTTCTTGTATTTTAGGCTAATATTAAATAGTTAAAAATAGTTTTTAATTAATAATAATTAGATAATTAGTTATAAAAATAATTTTCTTTTTCTTAAAATTTTCTTTTATCATTAGGTTTGTAAAAATGTATTTTTCATATTTTTAGGATTTATATTGTATAAGTTTCACGTTTTTATTTGTACGTTACGTAGTTTTTAATTTCAGTTTTATAAAAACATAATAACAAAAACATCATTTTAAAAATAGTGATAGCGTTTATTTAATAGTTTTTATCTTTTTAATTTCCTTTAAATTTGCATTTAAACCCCAGTAGTTTATAGGCTTTCTCTTTAGGTATAGATCAACCACTATCCTTTCCCGTTCAAATCCTCTCGATCACTTTACGTTTGACTATTCTCGCACAGCTCGTTGGGACTTAACGACCTGGGGAAACACTATACTCTCCTGATCTTCATTGCATTCGTGCTTAAGCAGTTTTAAGCTGATTACGGTCTGCCATTCACAAGTGGCAGGCTTGAGTGATTTAGCTTGACTGTTTGGCACGCATCAGCATCCCAAGCTCATGGAACTACAAATATTTTGGGCTATGGTTAACATGAAACACATAGAATTTGAAGCTCTGATCTGGGATGACATGATGTCTTACCTTAAAAGGCCTGGCACCAAGATCCCGTATATCAGATACACCAAACTGTTGATCCAAAGAGCTCTAGGGTATAATTCTGATATTCCCTTGAGACTTGATGACCCCAAACAACACTCCGTGTTGTATGAGCCCACACTCACTGTCAGATTTAAGGACTCAACAACAAAGAAACAAGGTGCAGTGCTGCCAGATCATCTCATTACTGATGATATCAAAGGACTTTATTCGTACAAACGATATCTGGTAGCAGTTGAAGCAGGAAAAGTAGGTTTCCTTGATGATAAGTCCTCTGGTACACCTACTAGGAAAACCAGGAGAGGCAGTGCAGGTAGTATTACAAGCACTGAGAGTACGAGAAAGTATCCTAAGAGGACTCATGTTCTCAAAAGGAAAATTCCATCAAAGGATGCAATCCCTATTCTCAAACCTGAACCACAACTGAAGGATGAGGACTCAGAGGATACTGACACTGATGAAGAGGTTACCTACTCAAAAACTCCCATCGATGTCCCACTAACTGTTTCAAAACTTCTAAGTCCTAAAACTGATAAAGGTAAAACCTCAGTTGCTGAACCAGAGGAAGAGGAGAGCTCAGATGAAGAACAATTGGACAGAGACTACAGGAAAAAGGTGAAGAATTTAAGACTCCAACACATTGCTGAACAGTTTAAACTACAACAAACTCGTGGCCCCAGAGGGTCAAGTGGTGGTGCTCTATCTACACCAGTTTCTGATGCGGTTAATCAACCCGATAAGGGAACTGGTACCACCACCCACGATCAACAAAAGCCACTGGAGGATACTATCACTTATGACTTTGAGGAACCAGAAAAGGAGAAGTCTGAGAAAATTACTGATGAAGATGCTGAGCTTGCAGCTAAAGAGAAGGCAGAAAAAGAAGCTCAAGCTCAAGCAGATGAAGAAGCCAGGATTAAGGCTGAAGAAATGGCTAAATCTGGACAAGATGACGAAGTTGATTATGATGATTTTCTTCTAGATAGTCCAGCACGTTCCAAGGAACTAACTTCTGAGCTGCCAAAAGACCCTGAGTCTTCTCATGTCTCATCATCATCAGACTCGTCTTCTCACTCTTCACCTCCACCATCCAAAGGCACAACCAGATCCACATCCAAGTCAGTAAAGAAACCAACCGACTCTTGGATATCCCGGGCAAAGACAAAGATTGTCAAAGCTGTCAAGCAAGTCAGGAAGAAAGACGTGACCAACAAAAAGCTGAATCAACTCGTTGACAGGCTCAATTTTCTTCAAGACGGGATAAACGAGATGTTCGACGAAAGGGAGCATATCCAGAACTTTCTCAAAGGAGATTTCCAAAAGGAAATGGAGAAGACGGCAAGAGAATATACTCACAAGTTTCTTCTCGATACTGTCCCTGGAGTGGCAAGGGATATATTTTCCAGAAAACTTACTCCAAATATCGTCGCATTGGTTAAACATACAATGGCCAAAGAACCTGATCTCTCTGAAGCTGAGTTAATTTCAAAATTGGTGATGCAAATGTCTAAACGATCTGCAACATTTACTTCGGATGATGCTAAATTTTTTGAGGCTCTACTTGATTATCAACTCAAGTCCTCATGCAAAGAGTCAGCAAGTCAACCTAAACGACCAAGAGATGACGATGACAAGGACAAGGATTCTGCACCAAAACGTCCAAAGCAAACTGAAGAATCCTCCTCTATGCCACCACCACTCCAAAGGACTCCAACTGAAAAACGATCTCCTCCACGTTCTTCTGCTGATAAACCTCAGGACTCTGAGTTACCACCATCCACAAAGAAAACTGGTGATCATTTCGTATACACTGGTGGTGACAATGAAGAGTTCCATGAGCCCCAACAACAACCCACCTCTCTCGACACAACAAAGAAACCAGAATCCTCATCAAAGCCGAAGAAGAAGAAGAAGACGACTAAGTATGATGTTGTCTCTTGGCTAGATGACGATACAACCGCTGAATACGACTGGTTTTCTCAACTTTGTGATGCTACTCCCTCACTACCTGAAGGTCAAGAAATGGTAGATGGTCGTACCATGGAGCATGTCAAGCTATTACAAGAACGATTTAAAGTGAAGAAGATGACGAAGGCTGAGCTCAAACGAATCAAGAATGATGCCTTCCAACTGCTCAAAGATAGCTCCAAAAGTGCAATTGAAGTGGAATACCACCTCGACAACATTGCACGAGCCATGTCGAACAACATCGATTGGCTCAATCTCGAAGCTAACATCGACTTTACTCGACAAGACAAAGCTCCATACTACACAGATTGGACCATACCTCTACCCACAATTGGCCGACCGGATCAACCAAAGATTCCATTCCGCTACTTCTTCAACAAAGACCTAGAATTTCTTCTACACTGTAGCGATGTCTCCAATAAATACGCTACATCACTTACACTTCTGTTCCCGGCAGCAATATACTCAAACAGCATAGCAATCGAGGAAGATGCCATCCACATGTTCTCTGACAAAGTGGAAAAGCATGATCTTGATGCAATGTATGTGATTCATCATTGGCCAGAACGCCGAAGAATCTACTACAAGAGCTTCCAGGTACTTACATCAAAGAAAGAGGTGTTTAGTGATAAAGGGATCGTTGCTATTAAGCACATTACTCTTTTTTCAAAAGGGACTACACATTTCTCAAGAAAATAGTGGTCAAACGACAAGACGAAGAGGACTATGACTTCTATGAAGCAGACTTTCAGAGATTGTCTCTCAACGACATTGAAGATATGTATCTTGCCAAGGTACAGGGACGAATGCGACATTTCTCTACAGAAATCCAACGTGAGTACATCAAGTCCTTGTTAATCTTCATCAGAAGCATAGTGATCCAGGAACGTGTAAAAGACATTCAAGTTGCCGTGGAATTGTATCAGACGCGTGTTAACCTCACTAAACCACAGCTAGACCTTCCCGACATCAACCAACTTCCTCAATACACCCTCATCAGCAAACCATTTGGAGTAGTCTACCGTAGTGAACTACACCGAAATTTCTTGATGGCGTGCAAAGAGCTTCATAAGTTTGGAGATCACACACTGAAGAAAGTCAGGGACGGGTTAGCTTATCAGTTAAAGGCGATACAAGAAGGTATTGGGTCACCTAAGTGATGGAATTCGAGGGAGAGACGGGAAGTGAAGAAGATCATCACCCGCATCGATGAAAGGTTGTTTAGAAGGGACCAGTTCAGAACTTTGGAGAGTTTCGTAGGTGGTCGTCCCAGCATATCTCTCATAGGCTATCAACGTTCAGAACGCATTCCTGGAGTTATTGCTGGATTACATGAGACTCCTGGTAACCCTTAATATGTTTCTCTTATCATATTTTGGATGTGTGATTTTTAATCTAATTATGGCTTGTGCACACATAACAGTATACAACCCGTACTTGTAATGAAAGGACCCTGTGGTACGCATCAGTGCTACAATCCTATAAAAGAAGTGAAAGCTTCTTACTTTTTGAGTAAAACTTATCAAAACTTTCACTTTTCAAAGTTTTACTCAAAAGAACAAGTACTTCCCCTTATGATTTTCAAAACCTCAAAAGTTTATATCACTTGTTGAGGGGGAGTATTTGCATAAAACTTTGTTCACAAATTGTTCTTCTTGGTAATCTTCCCGCAAAACTCAAAATGGACATATTCGATATCAAAATTTCGTCAAAAATAACATTTATATGCCATTTTTGAGGGGGAGAAAAATTATGTGATAAGAAATATGTTGTGAATTCCAAATGAATCGTTGTGCTAAAAGACTTAACCAATGAATTGACGAGATCTTAAATGTTAGTAACTCGAAAAGACTTGTCCGGGACGGGTAATAATTTCACATTAGTTCGCTAGTGATGTAAACGTGTCTCGCAAAGGACTTGTCCTAGTAGAATGTACCATTCGAGAAATTCTTGGTAGACATGAACTTTGACGGGTTTGACAAACCTTCTGAGGTTTGTCCACACCTTCAAGGTAGTTATTAGAGCTAGTTGTCACCTAAAAGCTGACAATGTAACTCTTTAACTATGCAATGTAACTGTGTCTCGCGGGGGATTGTCTATCTTGAGTTGATCAATTCAAAAGTGCGCGCTCTACTCTCACCGTGCAGATTTTTGTCAAAATACTTAAGCACGTGTGGAGGGGGAGTATTTATGAAAAATCCTAAACTCTCAACAGTGGTATTAAATGCTTTTAATCATAACCACTTTGAGAGATTTTCATGAAAATGGTTTTATGGCAACATAGGTTAGTCATGGAGTTATAAGGTGACTAAGGTTAGGAATAGCCGTCCTATGATCCGCCAGACATAGTTAGAATCTAGAAGTCCTTAAGTATGATTATAAAAAGGAGAAAATGAGAATCGGAGAAAGAAGGAGTTGAAGAATTAAAAAGAAAAGTAAAGAAAAGGGTGAAAAGAAATAGCCCTCCAGATTATTCAACTTAGGGCAGACACCGGGTTCAATTCATATGCTACTGGTTGTCACTTGATGACGCCGGTATTGAACAACAAAGTCGTCATGGACCCAGTAACGCATGCACTAAACCTTCTTAGCCACTCAAGTTTCTCTCAACAGAAGCTTGTTTCATTCTCACAGGGAACCCTATGAAAACTATCGGCTTTCTCTTAGAGATAGCTGGTATTGAATAAGGAGACCCTCTCCCTAGTCTCCGCTTAGGAAACCAAAGCGCACTATGGAGTCTAGAGCCACGAGATTCATCAAAAGATCTCCTAAGTACACTTGACAATTCATGGCTTGTCGTTCAACAATAAGAACACAAGTGATATATTATCGTGTCCTTCACAGATCTTAGCAATCTGTCGAGAACATTTATGAGGGGTTCACAAATGTGATCCTCAGTGATTGAATGGAAACTCCTGCCAGGGTCAACATCATACAGCCCTGACAGCAGGTCACTTCGGTAACTCCCCGTGGATTACGCTTAGTGTGTCTCAAACGGTCTACAGTCGTGAGGTGATGCTTCGGTGTACCTCAGCGGCTCATCTGAACTGTAGATGGATTTTGGTACATCGCGTTATCTCACTTGTGGGACTCTAGTTCAGGAACAGCCTTTGTAAGAATTAGAGTTGTGTTTTCACACTATGCTGTTAACACTCTCGAAGTTTAAACTTGTAAGCGCTGGATTATTTCTAACCCATGTTTTATGTTTTCTTCTTATGGATTCTTGCGGGTGGAAAAGATCGTGCAGATTCTCCACATGCGCATACCTACAACATCACTAATTGAAGGTCTCTCAAAAGGCAACACAAAGTCAGAATGATTCTTCGTCAAGTCAAAGAATCTACAAAGCTTAAAGACTAAGAGAACTACATCAGTATTGAAATCCAACGTTAAAGATCGTGTGATCATGTTGGAGAAAGACATGGAGACACTGGAGCAACAAAGCAGACATGATGCAGACAGCCACAACATACTATCACTACCATAAAAAAGAACAAAGAATTAAGAACAAAGAAAATGATGATGTCAAAGCTGAATACTTCAAAGGAAACAATTTCCCTACACTGGGGAGATTGTTCGAATCAAGGCACTTCTTCTCACAAAAAAGAAGAATGTCAGAAGACGTCAAAGCTACTATTACATCAGCACCCACAACGTTTATATCATCAATCACTAACACTTAGGGGGATATTGTTGGAATCGCTCCTAAACTAGAATTCAAGTGTTAGTAATTAATATCTAATAGTTAGCTTAATTATGGCTTTTATGTTAGTAATCAAAGCTAGGCTCATGTAGAAAGCCCATGAGCCTATGCCAAAGCCCAATAAGGGAAAGGAAGGGAACTTGCATGTTGCCCTAGTTCCTTCCTATAAATACCCATGTAAACCATCCTTAGATGGTTGGTTGTTCATTTTCTCTCAATACTCACGCATAACTTTTCTTTCATTCATACGCGTAAAGATTGATCTTGTTCAACCGATCACTTTCTTATCTCCTTTCTAATATTGATGCTTGTGTTACTAATATAGGAACCTAACACTTTTTCATTGTCTCCCAAAATTGATGTATGTAGATTTCAGGGATAGTTGCTGAATTGGTAAGCATGCTACTGTAAGGATGAGTTTTGAGGATATCCACAGCTACTCTGCATGATGATTCCGAGCATGTTAAGTTCTCAATATTGACCTTGAGATTGTTCTTTCCAATCTTCTTGCTATAACCAGTTGGGAAGATCTCTTCCATTGTGAGTTCGTTTGGTGCGTTGACATTTTCCATGATAACGTCCATTTCGTGATCTGAAATATATTGAGAAAAAAGAACCAACATATCGAAAGACATTATGTTAGTCAAAAGTTGATTTTATTGTCCAATTATTGAAGTTGTTATGTGTATAAATGTTACGAGTCCAAAGTCACATATTGTCCAATAGTCCAAAGTTGACGTGATAAGTAACGTGAGTATTTTAATTTTGAAAGTTAAAGTACAAAGTTTACTTAATCACACAACGTTTTAACTTTTGTAGCTTATTAGTGACATTTTGGTTTTGTGACATTATGAGTAACTTATTACAAGTTTGTACGCGTAACATTTCAAAAGTTAAGTTACAATTCTGGCTTAAGCGTAAGATAGTAAGCTTATGCGTAAACAGGGTAACCATAAGCGTAGAAATAAGCTTATGCGTAGAAATCACCCTTAGGCGTAAGGAGGGCTTACGCGTAGGAGTAGATTCTTAGCATAAGGCTTACGCGTAAGCTTAGGTTAAGGACTTACGCGTAAGGTTTACTCGTAAGAGTAAGCCTTGGGCGTAGAAATCCAAGTTTATGCATATCCTTCACAGGATACGCGTAGTCCATTGTAGACCCTTATGCGTAAGAGTTACGCGTAAGATTTCTCTTATGCGTAACATCTACGCATAAGGTATTCCATAAGAGTAGATTCCATTTAACCTTGATTCTGAAATTGGTACGCGTAGAAGCCTGAAATAGATCAATCATAACACTCATTTTAACAAGATTTCAATCAGTTTCAATATCACAAACATGTTACGCGTAAGATAGGTTTAGGCGTAAGCTTAAACCCTAATGTTGAATTTCTACGTGTAAGAGTTCTAGCCATGAGAAATCAACCAAACTTTTTCTGGGATGTTTTAGAAGCTAAATGAGTTGTTTTCAACAAGTTTTAACATCAAATGTACCATGAATCAAGAATACCCAATTCAACGCGTTCATAAACCCTAAAGCTTAATTCTTAAGATTTGATGTTTCTGGGTATGATTCAAAGGTGTTAGGTTAATTAAACATGTGACAAGCATTTCTCAAGCATCTAATTATCCTCAAACACTCACAATAGAAAGTACCCAAATTCACGCATAAACCCTAAAACTCGAATGTGATTAAAAATGATTTCTGGGTGGAAAATTTTGATGGAAATGATTATAAGACTTGATTTTAACCATTTTAACACAAACCATTGCATCATAACATCATTTTCCAAGAACTTGTTTATACGCGTAAGCGTATGAACATAAAATCACTCGTTTGGAAAATCTAACCGTTAAAATCGTTTAAGATTAAAAACCTATGTTTGTAATCATACAAGGAAACATTTTACACTTACAAATTTGAAGATTGAAGCACGGATTTAAGGTTTAATCTTAGGCGTGGATGTTGTTAGTTGGAAGTAATAAATGAGTGTAGTAAATGTGAAATTGATGTTAGGTGGAGTTTTTGTTAAAAACAAGTTTTCACTTTTGACAAGTATATCCCCTCCACCTCAATCATTTACAAGCAAGACCCATAACTTCCACTTTGGTTAAGCAAAACGTGATATTTTGGAAAGAAACTTGACGACACACCCCCTCGACTTTAGAAACGATGAAATTTTACAAATTTGAGTCCGAGGAGTGTGTAAAACAAGAAACGTATCCACCGTTTTCAAAGAAACAACCAAATGAGGTAACATGCAAGTATAAGGTTTTATAAGACTACAAAATATTTACATTCTCCCCCTCAACACTTGTTCGGGAAAATTATGAAAGTTTTGGAAGGACAAAGTGTTGACGAAATATTTGTACTTGCAATGTTTGAAAGAATTTAGATAGAAGAATATTTTTGTATTTTATTAGATTTTATATTTTTCTATTTTTGTTTTTGAAAAGTTTATTTACAAAAGAGGTTTTGGTGTTTGACTGGTTTTAAGATTGTGTTAAAAGTTCGTCCAGTTCCTCTGGAGTCAAACACCGCATGCCAATCCGGTGGATCAAATCAGTAAACCTAGCAGGAGCTAAGGATTTGGTGAGAAGATCCGCCAGTTGGTGTTCAGTACCCACAAAATATAATTCAACAGTAGCCTTTTCCACATGCTCTTTGATGAAATAATATCGAAGATCGATGTGCTTAGACTTCGAATGTTGAACGGTGTTTTACGAGATCGCAATAGCGCTTCGATTGTCATAGTACACCGGGATTCTGTCAAATACGTAACCATAATCTTTGAGTTGTGTTCTCATCCAAATGACTTGAGCACAACACGCAGACATGGCTACATATTCTGCTTCAGTTGAGGTCAGCGATGTACAATCTTGCTTCTTCGATTGCCATGACACCAATTTATCACCAAGGAATTGCAAACCACCTGAAGTGCTTTTCCGAGAATCTAAGCACCCTGCGTGATCAGCGTCTGAAAAGCTATTAGTTCAAAACCAGAATCCTTCGGATACCAGCTCCCCAAATTAATGGTTCCCTTGATTGATCGGGGGATTCTTTTAGCCTTAGAGAGGTGTGTCTCAGTTGGTCGCGACTGATAACGGGAGCAAAGATATACAGAAAATACAATGTCAGCCTACTGGCTGTTAGATACATGAGAGACCCAATAATACTTCGGTATTTGGTAGGGTCAACCAATTTCCCATGCAAATCAACATCCAGTTTTTTGGTATGTGCCATTGGTGTGCCATAGGTATCACAGCTTTGCATTCCATGTTTGTTTAAGATTTCAAGAGCATATTTGGACTGACTTAGGAAAATACCACGGAGTGATTGATGAACTTGTAGTCCTAAGAAGAACGTAAGTTCACCCATCATTGACATTTCAAAATGTGTTTTCATAAGTTTTGAAAAAGCGTTTGTGAACTTTTTATGGGTTGACCCAAAAATGATGTCATCCAAATAAATTTGAACGATTAAAATGTGTGCCCCGTGATATTGTATAAACAGTGTTGGGTCGACCGATCCTTTGACAAAATTATGGGATAGAAGAAAGGATGATAACTCATCATACCACGCCCGAGGGGCTTGTTTGAGATTGTAGAGAGCCTTGTTTAGTTTGTAGACGTTATTAGGGAACTCTGGATCAACAAATCCTTCTGGCTGACTAACATATACCGTTTCCTTCAGTTTACCATTCAGAAAAGCGGTTTTGACATCCATCTGATACACCGTGATGTTCATGTGAGTCGCAAATGCCAGAAAAATCCGTACAGCCTCAAGTCTAGCAACCGGTGCGAATGATTCCTCGAAGTCAATCCCCTCTTCTTGTCTATAACCCTTAGCCACCAGACGTGACTTATTTCTGATAACCTTACCCTCAGCATCTAACTTGTTTTTCCAAATCCATTTAAGACCAATGACGTAGACCCCTGTTGGTCGTTTCACCAATTCCCATATTTCAAGACGTTTAAACTGATTAAGTTCTTCTTGCATGGATTCAATCCAGTTGTCATAAGTCATTGCTTCTTTAATGTTCTTTGGTTCAGATTGACAAACGGTAAGTGCATAAATGCAGTGTTCACCATCAGTCTGAAGGCGTTGTTTAGTTACGACTGGTTGATTCGGGTTTTCAATAATGTTCACAAGAGGATGGTCTTTAGTCCAACAATGTGTGGAGGGTTGATGTTGATATACATTATGCAGATTAGGTGGATTCAAATGGCTTGTAGATGATTTCGCAACATCTGAAGTGGCAGTTTCATTTGCGAAAGGGTTGAAGAACGCATTTGGATCATAATTTGCGGGTGCAGGTACATCTTGATTCAGAAGATCATCAGCTGGTTCAGCGTCATTGGATGCGGTTTGTTCTGCTGTTGTTGTAGAATCAATTGTAGGTGCTTCTTCAACAGGTGTTGTTGTTGCAGGTGTATCAGGGATTGGATTTGTATCAGGTTGAGCAGCGGAAACAGTTGATACATCTGGAGCACGTTGATCAATATCATCACTAAACAGAGGAGCAAATAGTTGTTCCATTTGACGACGAGTAAGCTGTAAGCTTGGTTCAGTTGATGATGGGGTTTGGGGGAAGTTTAGACGGTTATGTTCGGGTTCCAAGCTGTTTTTCTCAGAAGCCATTTCTGTAAGCTCAGCAAAATTAGCGTGAATCGTTTCCATAATCTCCCTTGTACGACGATTCCAGATTCGGTATCCTTTAGAGTTTTCACAGTATCCAACAAAGACTCCGATGTCAGCTTTAGCCTTGAGCATTCCAAAATCATCACAATCATTATTCGGGTAACAAAGGGAGCCAAATACATGAAAGTGTTTGAGATTCGGTTTGCGGTTATGGATAAGCTCATAAGGTGTTTTGTTGTGGCGTTAGGTTATCATAGAACGGTTCTGAGTGTAGCTTGCAGTTGACACGGCTTCAGTCCACAAGTAATCTGGAAGTTTTGCATTTATCAACATTGTTCTTGCAGCTTCCACTAACGTACGGTTTCATCTTTCAACAACTCCGTTTTGTTCTTGTGTCCGTGCAATTGATGTTTGATGCTCAATTCCTACTTTCTCATAATATTCACAAAGAGTTTGATTCACAAATTCAGTTCCTCTGTCTGTTCTGATTTGTCTGACTGTATTCCGGAGCTAAACTTGAATTTTCATGAGAAAGGTGATGATCATGTGTGGAGCTTGATCTTTACTGCGTAGAAAATAAACCCAAGTCCATCTTGAGTAGTCATCAACAATTACTAAAATGTAGCGTTTGCCATTGATCGTCTGCACACGCATCGGGCCACATAAATCCATGTGAAGAAGATGAAGCACATGCTGATAGCTATGTTCCACCTTTGAAGGAAAGTGAGCACGAGTGCTTTTCCCTTGTTCACAAGCTGAGCATAGATGATCTTTAGAATACCGAAATCTTGGAAGTCCTTCAACGAGTTTGTATCGTGCAAGATTGGTTATGGTTTGAAAGTTCAAGTGTAACAGTCGACGGTGCCACAGTCAAGATTTTATTGATGTTGCCTTAGAAAGTAGACAGATGGGAGAGGAAGAAATCATGTCTTGCATTGATTTTGTGTAAAGGCTTGATGTGCGGTTTCCAGACATAAGATCGTTTCCTTGTAGATCACGAATGAAACAAGTTTTCTCCCTAAACGCAACTTCTAAATCTCCATCACAAAATTGACCGACTGAAAATAGATAGTGATCGAGGCCTTCCACATAATAAACCCTGCTAATTTTGATGTTCCCATTGATGTAATCTTCGTAGCCCATGATAGCTGCGAAGTGATCATTCCCGAACCTGACAATGCCGATGAACTTTGAGACAAAGTTTGATAACAGTTTGAGATTGCCTGTCATGTGCCAGGAACATCCGCTATCAACAATCCAGAGGATGATCTGTATCACCTGCATTACACACAGACGATACAGGTGGTATAGAAGTAGAGGTGGAACCCGAAGAGTTAGAGGGTTCCGTTACAGTTACAGTTGAAACACACATGTTAATGATTTTTGGAATCCATTTAAATCCTGGTATGTTTTGTAACCATCTCTGCCAATTCCAACTAGTCTTTGCTTTTGTCTTAGTGAATGCACTAGGTGATAATTTCTTCCTAGAAGGTGAAGTGGGTTCTATGGGTACATCAATGATAGTTGCAGAAACACTAGAAGGCGGTTTACCTAGCACAGACTTAGAAGCATTAGTGGGCCTAGAGGTATTCCGTTTTCTACTATTCCGCTTGCGAGATAAGATAGACTTAGCAACACATTTATCATGACAACCAGAAAACATGCTTTTACGACAAACAACACAAGATGCTTCAAACAAAACATTCAAAGTACTTAAAGGTTCAGCATTCGTTACATTACTTTTGCTATTACATTCGTCTAACGCAATGTCTAAAGTGGGTGCAACTTGAGTTTTATTCAAAGTCCTAAGGTGTTCTTCTACTTCAGATGTCTTTATTATTCTTCTCTTACGTTGCAACTTCCTATTCTTCCTGGTTTTGCTCTTAAGCTGTGAAGTGCTAACGTTGGGAAAAGAGGCAACTATTCATGTATCAGTGGAAGGAAGCACATTAGTGTCTTGTGGTTTGTCATTAAGCGTTATAGTTTCAATTTTAATCATTTTGAACGCAACTGGTTGATTTTGTTTTGCAAAGCTAGTTCTCGATTTTGACAATCTTTTTGACACCATTGAAGACGACGTTTTGCATTCGAAAGCTCATTTAGCAACCGCTCATTTTCAATTTTTAATCGGTATTCTCAACATTTTCAACAGAATCAACAGCGATATAATCAAATGCATATGCAGCAGTATGTAATAACATAACATTTATGGTATCAACACAGATAACATCTTCCAAGAGTCGGTCAACATGATTTCTTAACATTTTCTTTTTACGTTTAGTATTTGAAATCGATGTTTCTGTTTGCTCGAAAACTGTTTTCATAAGACCAATCTCCTTCTGAAGATCCCGTTCCTAATATATTGCACACATTTTCAAATTTCGGACATGTGGTAAAAGTCTTTTCTGAAAAATATCTTGTTGATTTCGCGCATGTGGCGATTGAAAATGTTCAGCTTTTATTTCAGAATGAACTTCAATTTCACGTTCCAAAAGTTTGATGTCAGACATGAATGTATCAAAATATTTAAGAATTTGACATCTTTCGGGTAATGATCTTACTTCACTGAAGGAAGGTAAAGGACCATTAATTTGTGCAACATTTTGCTGGGGACCATCATTGGAAGAGGACTCAGGAGTTGGTGTGATAACCCAAGGTGTGTTAGAATTATCCTGTTGTGTGACGAAAGTTATGGCTTTTGAATAGTTAAATGGTTTGTTATAAACAACATTTTCTAGTTTTAACCGACTCTCGTCTTCTGCATCTAATTCCTCAACACGATTATATTCAACAACACTCATAATGGAATCATCAATTCTATGTTCTGCACTGTAAACTTGAGGATTTGGTTTGAATGCTCTATGTAAAAAACGTGGTTGATAATCAGCAAGAATTGGTCCATATCCATCTGGATTTGGTTTAAAAGAAAACTTTTGAATTGTTGTGATTGACTCACCATGTTTGAAAACAACATTTCGAAACTCTTTGATTTTGTGTTGTAAGTCGATAATCTCCTCAAGATAGTCATCTATTTGTCTCCTCGAATGCTTTTTGTACTCACAAAACTGTTTTTGACAAGTTAACAACTTAGACTTGGCTTTTTGAATTTCCGAAGTGAGAGCGATAAGTTGTTGTTTATGATCAAATTTTAATTGTTCTATTTGAGAAAGCAAAGCATTCTTGTATGCAACTAGATCACATATATGTTTTTCCAAAGATTTTTCATTTTGGTATGATTTTGCAAAAGCGACTTCAAAACCTTTTTCACGTTTCTCTTTGGTTTCAAAAATGTTGAGTTGAAACTTATAGCATTCATTATCCTTAGTCAATAGTGCAATTTTATCTTGAAGTTTTTTACTGATGTCATTGCACTTTTCCATTTGAGATTGGGTGGTCTGAATTAAGTTGGTCATGAGCTCAAGATCTGGATTAGACAAAGGTTCATCTTGTTCAACTTGAATCTCAACATGATCATTATTTAGATCATCAAATATGACCACGGAGTCAACTTGATTATCAGTATTAACCATGAGATCATCTTGATCGTCAAATATAACTACGGGATCCATTTGATTATCGTCGGAATGAGATGTAGAAGATTCATGTTGAACACTCTGAGCCTCGTCGGATGCAGATGTTGGCGGAGATATCAGATCAGTAATGAGTATATTTTGATCTGGTACTTGAGACAAGCCACCAGTGTCATACATTGGGCCTGTGTCACTCATGTGGAGCTCTTGCATGTTTGCCATTAACATCACAGTTGCATTAGCTTGCAAGTCCTCCATGTCATCATCAGAATCAGCATCAGCCATGAAGCTCTGTTCCTTGTTGGTAAGTGTTCCACCAGCTTCATCCTTGAGAGCCAAGAGTAGAGCTTCTTTGTGATAAGCGTTGCCTCTTGTTCTCGGCTTTGGGCATGCATTAGCCAGATGACCCTTCTCATTGCAGTTGTAGCATCGGATACCATTAACCCCAATCTTAACATTTCCCTGATCAACCACTTGAGCCCGTTGTTGTGGAGCACCCATGTTATTCCTACCATTAACATTAAACCCTTGACCACTACTCATCTGACGACCATTTCCACGATTCTGGATCTCAACCCTTCCATTGTTAACAACAGCTTGATTTCTTGTATTTGATGAGGTGCGAATTCGGTTGTTGGATTTGTTAGCAAATAGTCCGAAGGCTCTTGCAATCATTACAAATCCTTGATTCAATGCATCGAAGGCTTTTGCATCCTCTTTTGATTCACTGTAGAGTGCTTGATCATTGTTGTTGTTGTATGGAACCAATTGAGTTTCTTGTGATTGTTGTTGTGATGGATCATATGGTGTAATCTGAGCCGTTGGTTGTGGAGGGTTTGTGAAGACGGTTGGAAAGGTCAGAAATTAAGGATAACATGCTTGATTGTACAAAGCATGAGTTTGATTATCCGGGAGTGAAGGCGAAGCAGGGACTCCACGGATGATTCTTTCTTTGTCTACTTCCTTTTGATGGTGCTTCAAATAGTCATACAACAATCCGTAAGTAGCTTGATGAAGGTTCTTAGCTTGACGGATGAATGTAACATACTTCTCCTAACCAGGACCAAGAAAACTCATGAACTTTGTGTTGATTGCAATCCTTGGCATAATGATATTATGTTTATCCAAGTCATTGATGATGTCTAAAAACCTATGATGGTATGACTCTAATGTCTCCCCTGGTTCAATCATGAAGTGTTCATATGCTAAGTAGATTTTGGATTCCATGTCCTCTTGATTGAGTTCAGTGCCTTCTATTAGAAGATGAATGTGCTCCCACATTACTTTAGCAGTCTAAGTGAAGAAGTTGTTTAGTAGTAAGTTGATCAAGATCGACAACATTGGTAACATCATCTCTTGGTGGATTAGCATTCGGATCTCCGGGTATAGTGTTATTAGGCATCTGAAAAGGACCTTCAAGGATGACCTTCTTCAAAAACTTATCATGTGGCATCTTGAGATCACAAAACCTAAAGAACCTTATCACCTATTGATCGTAGTTACCGGGAGTGAGCATTGGAGGTCTATCAAGGGATCCAGCTTCATGAATGGATTGTTGGCTACTTAAAGCTTCACACATCTTTGCAAACCAAGAGGGTTCCTTCGGTGTTGTAACATTCATAGCATACTTGGCAGGATACTGGTATTGAAAGTAGTTACAATGTTGAACTTGTTGACGAGGGTTTGGTTGAACCATCTGGGGTGGAAGAGGGTTTGCTCCTTGGGAAAGTACATTTGAGACGGCGGTTGAAATTGTTGTTGAAATTGTTGCAATTGTTGTTGAGATGGTGGAGTATATTGTTGATATTATTGTTGTTGTTGTTGTTGGTGTTGAGGATACTCATGAGGAAAGTAGTGAGAGTATGGTGGTTGAGACATCTTGAAACTTGTGTTGATGATGGATCTTTGTAGTCGAATGAAACTTTGAGTTTGTTGATGAAGTAACCTTAAGCGTAGAAACAAGCTTAGGCATAGAAGGAACCTTACGCGTAATACCCAACTTACACGTATACAGAAGCTTACGCTTAGTGTTAGCTTACGCGTAGACTTGAGATAAAAGCTTACCTTAGGCGTAAACCAAAGGCTTTATAGTAGAAAACCTTATGCGTAATATTTCCTTAGGCGTATGACAAGCTTAAGCGTAGGAAATGCTTAGGCAAAGAAGTTTCTACTCGTAAGCTTTAAGCTTAGGCGTAAAACTAAGGTTTTAACCAAAAATCCTTTACACTTATCCAAGTGTAAAATATATCCAAAGTCGAAGTGTTTTCAGGCTTATCCAAGCAAGAAAACACTGAGTTAACCAACAGCTTCGAAGAGCAAATGACGAAATCCTTAGGCGTAGAATCTGAGGCTTAGGCGTAGACTTTAGAGTATATGAGTAGAACTAGGGTTTTACTACGAGTAGAAAGTACCAACTTTTACTAAAACTGATTTTTATGCTCAAAAGTGTTTTGTAACCTGATTTAAATGATGAAATAGCTTCAATATCACCAAAATAACAATAAAGTTTGAAACTTGATGATCCAAAACAAATTTCACCCTTAGGCGTAGAAAGTACTACACGAATCAAAAACCAAGCTAAAACTAATCTACACACGTAAAGTTTGAAACTTGATGCAAAAAACATAAACTTTAACACTAAATAAACCTTAAACCACAAGAATCTTGAGTTTACAAGTGTAAAAATCAAAGCTTTAAGCTTATGAAAGTTAAGCTTGTCCAAAACCTACGCATATGAGAAGTAACTTCAAAAACAAAAGTGTTTCACCCAACTAGATGGCGATTGATACCACTGTTAGGTCACCATAAGTTAACACAAGTATCAATATGTAAGAAATAAGATAAAAGAGAGATTGGTTGCACACACAAAACACACACACGTATGAATACAAGAACAATAGGCGTAGGAATGTATTAAGAGTGAACAACCAACCTTCAAAGGAAGGTTTACATGTCTTTATATAGGGAAGGGAGCTAGGGCAAAATGTCTAGTCCCTTCCTTCCTTATTGGGCTTGGGCCAAGGCTTATGGACTTTCTACATAAGCCTTGCCATTAATAACTAACATAAAAGCCTTGGTTAAGCAACCTATTACATATTAGTTACTAACACTTGAAATACTAGTTAGGAGTGATTCCAACACATGTTATTTTCTATCCTTTTCAATAAAAAAAACTATCATTATCTTATAATTAACTATATCATGTTACAAAAAACCTTTTACTAATACAAGAAACAAAAACTTACACGCCTAGTATTATCCACATTAGTACTAGTAAACAAGTGACATAGTATTATCCACATTACTACTAGTAAACATAAACCCTAACGCTAAAACACTTATAATGCCAAATCCACCAAGATTCTCATATGTAACTACCGGTAAATTTCACCTCATATTAAACTAATATAATATTCTAGCAAAAGAATATTTATCCTTTTTTTTCCTTAAAGGTAAATTTTATTAAGGAAGAGCCCAAAAGGGCAAAATCAAAACAAAAAAAGCACAAAACACAAAAGTTGTTAGGACACATCCCTAACAAGCCAGTTTTGGCTTAGAGCTCATGGCCATAGATAGTACATATAACATACCAACATTCAGACATGAAAACAAATAGGAAAATACAAACTATGAAAAACCTGAATACAGAACATCACTAATATAAGAGATAATAGCTGAGTACAGAATAAGTGAGTAAGAATCAGCATACTTCTGAATCATTAGGACAGAAAGAGACCAATCTGACTACCCTAAACCATTCACAATACACTATCCTTACCCACAAGTCTGAAACTCCGAATATAAACACAACATCTAAGCCATGAGCATAATCATCATTAATCCATCCATGAGGAGCAGAGAAGGCTAAACAGCAACAATGAGCATCATCATAGTGAAACTCCAAGACCAACCAACAAGAGGAGTGCCTGTGAAGCAGTCTAAGGGAGATCACCTCCTTAAAAAACCTACCCAAAGTAAAACCACAAGGTAAAAACCTTAAGGTAGGAAAAAGAGTGTGAACCTCCCTTAGACCTCCGCCATCTGTATTCCCAAGACAAGCAAGCAGCTTGAGCATCCAAAAATCATCACAACAGCTAGCATGAGAAGCCGAGAACTGAGTGAACCACCACCATCTTGGGAAAACAGGATCATCCATCCACCAACAAACCTGCTCAATAAACTCCTTACACCCTTTCCAACCAGACCAGAAATACACCAGGTTAGTAGGAAAAATAATAAACAGTAAGTAATGCTCGCAATGGCCTCTATCAAAAACCTCATTGCACTTCCAGAAACCCGTCCCATCCAGATTCCTGTTAACCCAACCAATGCCCAAAAACTTACCATGCATCATCATCAATAAGACATCCCAACTCCCTAATAGTACCCCTATACCTCATGTTCCTACTCAAGGGAATATCCCATACCCTAAAAGCCTTTAACACATCCGGGGTGTACTTAACTGTAAGACCCCTAACTTTCAATCTAATGATGTTAACAATTTGGTCAAACATGACATCCACATTTCTCTAATCATTCCTAAAGATCCTAAAATTCCTTTCATGCCAAAGATAATACACCACAGCTCCAAAACTCAATCTTTGGAGCACACTCCAAATACTATTCCTAGCCTGTTTATTAACAATACCAGATATAGCACTATCCCAATTGTTACTAACATCCTCCATAAGAGCCATAGGCTTAACCTTGTCCCACAATCTCCTAGAATAGTTACATGAGAAAAATAGATGGGCATGGGACTCATTATGAGTCCCACATAAATGACACGTCACATTCTGAACATTAAACCACTTATATAATCTATCAGTAGTTTTGAGCCTACCTTTCACAGCCATCCAAGTAATAAACGCGTGCCTAGGGATGCATTGAGAGAACCATACGTGTTTATGCCAAATCACTTTAGGGAACTCAGTTCTAGCAGCAATATAAGCTTCCCTCACACTGAAACACTTTTCTCTACCCGTTTTATCAATCTAGACAACAGTGTCCTCCTTACTATGGTCAATAGTAGGCACCAGGACATCAATTACCTCCTTAAATCTATCCTCCTAATCTATAGGCCAACCCCAATTCCCATTCTCAATAAGGTCATAAACTTTAGCATTAAGGCTTAAACAAGCTTGAGTAATAGTTCTATGGTCAATCAGTTTGTTCAACGGGCCATTAACATGCCATTTATCAAACCATATGTTGCATTTACTACCATTCCCTAACTTCATATTAACAAAACTCCTAATGTCATCTCTAAGATTAAGAAGTTGAGTCCACACCCAAGATCGCCCCTTGTTAAGTTCAACATCCCACAAATTAATACCCATAAGCTTATGAATTTTAACCCGCTTAACCCAGATGGAGTTTTTATCAGAAGCAATATACCACAGATATTTGGCCATAAGGGCATTATTCCAAGCACGTAAAGGTTTGATGCCAAGGCCACCTTGAGATTTTGGTTTGCAAACCTCACTCCAACTAACGCTAATAATACCATTCACACTACCATTCACATTACCTCCCCTAGCCCATAGAAAGTTATTAAGGATTTTGTCAATTTTATCACAAATAGGCTTAGGAAGAATGAAAACAGAACACCAATAAACATGAAGGGCAGATAACACAGAAGCTATCAACTGAAGTCTTCCAGCAAACGAAAGGCTCTTATTTCTCCAATCATTAATTCTCTTTTGGACCGTCTCAATAAGCACCCTACAATCCTCATTAGTGACTTTGTTAGCCATCAAAGGCACACCTAAGTACCTAATAGGGAGGGTCCCCTCTCTAAATGGCATAGCAAATCTAATATTCTCCTTCACATCAGGGGGAATACCACAAAAGAATGAAACGCTTTTATTCATACTAGGGTACAAACCTGAGGCTAAACTAAATTCATCAAGACCTCTCTAAGGATACAAGCAGATTCTAAATCCCCATGACAAAGCAGCAAAAAGTCATCAGCAAAACATAAACTAGTGATCTTAAGCTTCTTACATCCCGAGTGGTAATTAAATCTACCAAACTTCATAATCTGTCTTTTAATCATACGGTTAAGCACTTCAATAACAAGTGTAAACAAATATAGTGAGATGGGATCACCATGTCTCAAACATGAGACTCCCCATTCACACAAATGGAAAATGATGCAGTAGTGAGACAAACCATAATCCAATGAACCATAATAGGGTGAAAACCAAACTTCCTAAGGTGTTTCAAGGAATTCCCAACTAACAGTATCATAGGCTTTCTGAATATCAACCTTAAAAGCCCAATTCTTAGCCCTACTCCTCCTATTATATCCCAGCATAAATTCCCGGGCAAGCATTATGTTAACATCAACCAGATCATCAAGGACAAATTTCAACATGTTGGTGATAATTTTACTTATAGCCATATACACCATATTACAACAGGAGATGGGTCTATAGTCCGTGACTTTAGCTGGGGCCTTAATCTTATGAATAAGAGAAATTAGAGTGGAATTAAATTCAGTTAGGAGCTTACCACTTACAAAGAACTCCCTAACAGCAGCACAAGTATCATTGCCCACCACACTCCAAGCAGCCTTGAAGAATTTTGAGGTATAACCATCAAGCCCCGAAGCTTTGTTGTCTTCAATACTGAAAATAGCAACTTTAATCTCCTTGTCCGTCATAGGTTTGATGAGCTCAACAGATCTCTCAACATCCAGTTTGTTATCGAACAGGTCATCAATGTCTTCCATAGGGTAAACCACGTCATAAGTCCCTAAAAACTTCTTGAAATGAGCTAGGAAAATCTTCGGAACCTCATCCCCGGTATACATCTGACCCCCGTCATCAAGCACCATCTCAATTCTACTCTTACTAATCTTACCCTTCATAGCATTGTGGAAGAAAGAAGTATTCAAATCTCCATCTTTAAGCCAAGCAATCTTGGTTTTTTGCTGCAACAACCTTTCTTCATCAAGAGTAGCTTCCCTATAAGCCTGATCATATATCATTACTTCTTCCCTTAAACACACATTAGTCGGGTCTTTGTCCAAACTTTGTTGAACTTTAGCCAATTCTGCTTTCAGAACCTTGACCTTGTCAAAAACATTTCCATTCTCTCTATTCAACCTTCTCAGATGACTCTTCATTGCTTTCAACCTTTTAGATAATTTGAACATAGCCAACCCCTTAACCTCAACCTCCCATTTATCTTTAACAACCTCCATGAATTCTTTCTTGTGGGCTAAAAAGTTCATAAATCTGAAAGCCCCGGCCTTCCTCGCAACAACACCAGGGAAAGAGAGGATACCCGGGCTATGATCAGAAGTGAGATAAGGCATAAAAGTAGCAAAATATGTAGGATAACAGCTAACAAAGTGCTTATTGCCCATAATTATGTCAAGCTTTTTTAATATGCCAAGCTCCGGGTTTTTCAATTTTTGAATCCAAGTATAAAACATAACCATACATGCTGATTTCTTACATCTCTATATTATCCACGCACTCCCTAAACTCTTGCATACCATCCCCTCTAACACCAAGACCCCTGGTATTTTCATCAATCCTAAGAATAACGTTAAAATCTCCCATCATAACCCAAGGATTACCCCCAACCAATAGGTTATGATCCATCAGATTTCTCCACTGTTTAACTCTTGGCTTAGGGGTACTTTCACCATATACAATAGAGACAAACAAACTCTTACTATCCACTAAAGATTTGACAGAGAAGTGCATCACCTGGCCAATTTGAGATATCAGATGATGCAGGTTTTACTGACCAGGTTTTAATATTTATAATGTCTCGTTATACCTATGGTCTACCCTAATGCACTAACGGGCAGTGTAACCGGTCGTGTGTAGTGTAGTATTCGGTAAAACCGAGGTCGTCCCAAGATCTATGTGTGTTGGATAATTACTAATCTAGGTGACACAGATTTTAATATGATTTCGATAAGGAATTAATTAATTAACTACTAAAGCAAATAAAAGGCAAAGGTTCAATCAATAGAGGAGAGTGGTGCTAACCTAGTTAATCATCCTAGCTAGTAATGTCTACGTCTAATTACTTCCAATTACTTCAGGTTGGGTCAAAGTCGAGAGGACAACATTTGGTCAATTCGCCCTAACCTATCAGCAAAGATGCCACCACCGGAGAAGTCAGGTGTCCCCTCATAAGTCCAGTTGTTTCTGGTCCCCTAAGCCGAGTCATTAAGTACCGCTACATGCTAGACTTATAATAGTGAGTGCCCGGGCGTTAGCAACTTAAACACTCACCCCCTAATTCTTAAGTTCATCCAAATGGTAGGTGATCAGTTGGTCAAATCTCACAAGTAGAAAGGGTCGTCAGTTGATCATATCTTACCCTTCCCATTCAAAACTACCGAAACAAGGGTAGCTACCAATAAACTATGCATGCATACACTTAGAAATAATTATACGGAAGTAATGTAAATTCAAACAAAACAATTAAGGAATCATAACTAGGCCAGCACCAAGAGGTGCTTAGCCGCTCATATTAACCATACAAATCAATTAAATATTCAATGTTACGAAATACATGAATCGAAAGTAAAGAAAAGATAAAATGCTAATGCTTATCGTAGAGGAGTGATTTCTCCCTTGGAGACAGCTCCGTATGCTCCTCTAGACCTGCCTTTGGCTTCTTCCCATGTTTTTTGGTTGTGGTGTGTGAAATGGGATACCTTGAAATGCTAGAAATCGTGGGGTATTTATAGGCCAGATCTGGGTTACGGCGTAACTTATAGAATAGTTACGCCGTAATCTTCTATTTCTTCGTAATTTGCACTAAATCTGCTGGTTACGGCGTAACCTTAGAAGTAGTTATGCCGTATCTTCAATATTTCTTGGTTACGCCGGCGTTTATTCAATAGTTACGGTGTAGTTATCAGCGGCGTGGAATCTCATTTGACCTAATATAGTTACGTCGTAAAGTTTTGGGGGAGTTAAGCCATAATCTTCTTATGAGTTGGCTTTCTGAGTCACGCTTTAGTTACGACGTAATGTAAGAGATGAGTTACGCAGTAACTTCTTCAAAGTGAGCATACTTTGATAAATCTTTGATAATTCTCCAATTCCGCGTCTCTTTAGCTCCAATGCTCGTAATTTACCTGAAAGTGGAAAAGAATGGAAAACAAGCATAAATCCATATAAATGATATAAGTTATAAGCATTATCGGGGGAAATTGACACTTAATATTCAGGATAATTTGATGTTATCAAATATCCCCCCACTTGAACTCTACTTGCCCTCAAGTAGACCTTATTAGATAGATTTCTAAAAAGATATCTGTAGGATATAACTTTTCACATACACATCAAACCATAACAACCATGTGGCGAATAAGTGGAATTCTAGAGAGAGAAAGTTAGAGGTTTAGGGAACTTAGTGAGAGAAAGTGAAAGATATTATTATGAGCTCCAACTCTCTACCTTGGAAGGTAGAGAGTATTTATAGTCTTACATAAATCGCCACACATCGGGCTGTGGATCAGGCATACAGTGGGTAAAGACCCGTCCGTCCTCCACGGTGTTACTTAACTAAATACTACTTAACTTAAAATAACTACGACTACGAGCTTTCTAACGATTACATATACTTGAGGTGACCGACTCTTTAATACCTGGAATTTCTAATTCCTAACAATCTCCCCCTAAGGGAGGTCACCTCAATTATGTACCAAAATTACATTGAATACAAATAGATATAACATTAACAATTGATCTTGCATTCTTGATGTAGTCTTTTGCTCCTAAGCTCGTAGTCATTGATTCTTCACATTGCATGTTTGGTTACTTCAAGTGGAGGTCTTTTACTGATCCACGTGATAATAATTTTGAGCCATCATTTGAGATCATCAGCTATCAAAAATCTCTGTGACATCCTTTGTGGTGTTGGTATTATGTGATGTTGTGACTTTAGGACCGACATGCTCACATTCTGGATCATGATATCTTCTCATCAGAGTAGCGGAAGCATTTGTTGAATCATGATATTGGCAGCAGCGTAGCAGAAGCATGGAGTGAAGATATCAGAGTCATTGATGCACTAATCATGATTTCTTTCGAGATGAATGTGTTAAGTGAGCATGCGGCTATGGATTGACCGCTTCATTCTGATCAGATGCAAACGTCGGGCGTACCTGCATACAACAGTTAGCAATAAATCGCACGAAAGTGTCTTTGATCACTTTCGTTGAATTGAGGTACACGGCCCACGGTTCCCCGTTGATCAGTACATGTACTGCCTGTGATCAGGTATAATTCCGAAGAATTTCCTTGACAGGGTTTCGCAGCTGCTCTAGCTGTTCTCAAACCGGAACATCTCAAAGAAGACAACACGGAGTGAGTGAACCAGCGAATTTTAAGTCCACTGATTGATGAAAAGAGATTTGACAAACAATCGTGTATTGCTCAATAGAAATTGTTTTTTGCAATACAACGAAGGTTTTATTGAAAATCAATTATCAATCATAAAAACACCTTTTGGTTTAAAAAAATGAGTACACGGTCGATGTGCTAAAGAGAAAGTTTGTTAAGCACAAAGACCGGTTTTTCAAAGGTATCCGTCAATCCCTAACCTGAACCAGGATTGATTCAAGAAATTGAATCGCCCCATTGTTTCTGTTCAGTTGTCACATGGTTGATCCATATAATAGATCTCACATGCCACCTACCAGGAGCTTGTTTGATGTTGGCTCCAGAAGGCTTTCCATCTTCATTGTGAATGTGTAAACACATCACTCAGATGTTCTGGCAATACCACAAGGATAATGCGTAGGACTCAAGATATAATCTCTCTTTCCACATTGTATGAAACAGAGAGTCTTCATTGAAAGTGTCCTAATGAGATTTATTGATGATCTCGTGGCTCTAGACTCAATTTGTGCATATTTGGATCCTGTGCCGGAGACCAGGGAGAGGGTCTCCTTCTTCAATATCAACCATCTCTAAGAGAAAGTCGATAGATAATGTCGGTTCCCCGTGAGAATGAAACAAGTCCTTTTAAGAGGAACTTGAGTGGTTTGGAAAGTTGAAGTGCAGTGCGTCACTGGGTCCATGACGTCTTGTCTTCAATACCGATGTTACCTTAGTAAACACCAATAGCATATGAATTGAACCCGGTTTCTGCCCTAAGGTTGAATTGATGGAGGGCTATTTCTTTTCACCCTTTTATCATTCATTTCTTTTTCATTCTTCAACCCCTTCAGTGCTTACCGAGACTTCATAACTAGAACCTTGTTGGGTTTATTCCAGTACTAGCTCAGTCTCAGTCTGCACTCTTCCCATATCTCATTTTTCTCCTTTTTTCATCATACCTAAGGACTTCTACACTAACTAGTGGATTGTCCCTGGGTAGATCCCTCCGGTTCTGGCGGATCATGGGAACACATACCTAACCTTATCATCCTTATATCACCGTACATAAAGTAAAGTTGGTCGGTCTATTTGGTATTGTTCGTCTGCCATTGGATCCAATTGAAAACCATTTGAAAATCAATTCAGATACTTGTGATATATTATCAAAGCATTTTGTACCTGAATTGTTTTTGATATTTTTAGAACGAGAACTCCCCCTCAACATGTGCATCAAGTATTTGAAAATGTTTAGCACACGGAGGCAAGAGAAAGAATTAACTTCTTTGATTACCATTTTCTAAAAGATATCAACATCACTTCCCATATCAAATCAAGTAGATGTAGGATTTCTGGGAAGGATGAGGTTTCCATAAATTCGCTCCCCCTCAATATGTGCCTCGAGGTTTGAAAAGAGTTTTGCACATACTAGAGGGAACCTGCACATTGAGATAAGTTGATCACATTTCAAATCATAGGTTTAAGATAGATGCTCCCCCTCAACATGTGCATTGAAAAATTGAAATCGTTTGTCACATGTAGGCAGGATAGCATGTACATCCTTATAAAACCATTTACCTAATTATCAGTTTAAATCCAATTTAAATCACACATTCTCCCCCGATCACAATTATCAAATCATTTGAGATTTGTGATCTCTTATTGATTTAAATTGATTTTGAAAGCTTTTAAGGGGAATTGTGACTTGATTGTGAAAGCGTTTGAACTGATAAGGATCGGATTTTAAGACTTTACACTCCATTGATAAAACATGCAATTATATCTTTTGAAAACAATTTTAATGCCAAATAACTTTTTAATTTAATTGAAATCATTCTCCCCCTCAATCAATGACATAGGTTGTTGATTGAGAGATAGAGATTTTGACAAATAAGTCCTGATGATTATCAAAAATAGAGATCGAGTTATTTTTCAAAGAATTTAGTTTTCAGCAGATAAATGTTTATAGAATCAGAGCAAGGAATTTTGAAAACATGATAAAACATGGCTCTGTTCTTTCTTTTAAAATCGGGTTATTGCCTGAAAATGACAATAAACCATTTCTCTTTCTCCCAAAAATATTTTTTGATTTTTTTTTTTTTTTTTTTTTTTTTTTTTTTTTTTTTTTAAGAATTCGAACAACATCTAAAGTCCCGTGTCATTCTTTGAATGACAGCACAAAGACCGTAGATATTATCGAACCGGGGAAAAAAAACATGACAAATTGACATTTTTTTTTTTTTTTTTTTTTTTTTTTTTGAAAATTTTTCGAATTTTTTTTCAAATTTTTTATGGATTTTGAAGGTTTTATATTTTTCTATTTTGTTTTTCAAATAAGTATTTACAAGAGATAGATGAAGAAAGACCTTTACTCCTCGTCTTCCTCCTGAAGACGTTTGAGAGTTTCTGGTTGAAGGCTTTTCAAACCAAGTCGTGGAAGAATAAACTCAAAACGTTCTCTTGGAAGAGCTTTGGTGAAGATGTCTGCTAACTGGTATTCAGACCTCACAAAATAGAGTTCCACCACACCTTTTTCCACTTGTTCCCTGATGAAATGATGTCGAATGTCGATATGCTTTGCTCTTGAGTGTTGAACGTTATTGCATGAGAGAGCAATAGCACTTTTATTATCACAGTACAGAGGGATTTTGTTGAATTCAAAGCCATAGTCAGATAATTGAGATCTCATCCATAAGATTTGAGCACAACAAGATGACATGGCTATGTATTCAGCCTCTGTAGAGGAAATAGAAGTACTCATTTGCTTCTTTGAAGACCAGCTCACAAGCTTATCACCCAAAAACTGAGCACCTCCAGACGTACTTCGACGTGTATCTTGACAACCTGCATGATCAGCATCTGCATAGGCCGTTAGTGACATACCGGTGTCCTTCGGGTACCATAGTCCCATATTGATGGTTCCTTGGAGATACCGAAAGACCCGTTTAACTGCTTCAAGGTGCTTTTTAGTAGGCTTAGCCTGGTATCTAGCACACATGCAAACAGCGAACAAGATGTCTGGTCTACTAGCAGTGAGATACATCAGGGATCCAATCATACTCCGATATTTCGTTTGGTCAATCATGATCCCTGAGAGGTCCTCATCTAGTTTGGTTCTGTCAATCATGGGGGTGTCAACAGGGTCACATGAATCAAATCCAAATTTCTTTAAAATCTCTGTTGCATATTTAGATTGATTTATGAAAATGCCTCCTGGACTTTGTGAAATTTGTAATCCCAAGAAAAATGACATTTGTCCCATCATTGACATTTGAAACTTTGAACTCATTTCATTTGAAAAACGATCACATTCCATTGGGTCTGTCGAGGCAAAAATAATATCATCAACATAAATTTAAACATGAATTAAATGTTTGCCTGACTTCCTGGTGAACAATGTAGGATCAACTGCTCCTTTGATGAATCCGGTTGATAGAAGAAACTTTGACAGTGTATCATACCATGCCCTTGGAGCTTGCTTTAAACCGTAAAGAGCCTTCTTCAAACGATAAACGTGAGTAGGATGCTCTTGATTCACAAATCCTTCAGGTTGGCTGACGTAGACGACTTCTTTAAGATCTTCGTTCAGAAATGCCGTCTTTACATCCATCTGATATACTATCATGTTCTTACTAGCAGCATTAGCCAGAAAGATTCTGATTGCCTCGATTCGAGCAACTGGAGCAAAAGATTCTTCAAAGTCTATACCCTCCTCTTGACGATATCCTTTAGCAACTAATCAAGCCTTGTTCTTCAACACATCACCATGCTCATCAAGTTTTACTTTGAAGATCCATTTGAGAGCTATAATCATAGCACAGTCTGGAGCAGGTACTAACTCCCATACAACAAGACGATCAAACTCATGAATTTCATCTTGCATGGCATTGAACCAGCTATCTTCATTCATGGCAGTTTTAACATCTTTTGGTTCGATCTTAGATAGTACGGAGTTGAAGAAGCACCATAAGGCATCGGTTGCGAGTTGTTTCCGGGTTGATACAGGACGAGAGGGATTTCCAATGATGTTGTCTAATGGATGATCGTGAGTCCATTTTCTGAGGTGTTCATGTGGCAGTTGTTGAGGAACTGAGGTAGCTGAGTCGATGTCTCCTGAAGAAGATGGTTCTGATGATGATTCAGGAGTAGCAAATATGTTTTCAAATGGAGCATCTTCAGGAGTAGCAAAGGGATTAACTTCATCATTGATGCCAGAAACATTTCCATGATGTACATTTGAAGAATGATGATTTGTTGATGAGACTGAAGGATCAGCAACAGGTGCTTCTTGACTTAAAGATATTGAGACTGAAGGATTGACTTCATTCACTGGAATATGAGCATCCTCTGTTGTAGGGATCAGCACCTCATTTGTAATTGAATCATACAGTTCATCAAACATAGGATCAAACAATTTCTTTACATCATCTTCAGATGGAGGTACATATGGAGTTTCTTGAGAGGAGTTTGGAACAAGAGATGATCCAATAGGACTGTTTTGAAGTGCGGGTCCTGAGCTGGAGTGTCCAGGAGCCATTTGACCGGTCAGCTCATCAAACGTAACGTGAATTGTTTCCATGATATTTCGGGTTCTTTTGTTGTAGATTCGGTATCCCTTTTTGTTTGATGCATATCCTACAAATACTCCAATGTCAGCTTTGGCCCTAAGTTTGCCTAAGTCTTGACCCTCATTAGTTGGATAGCACAATGCACCAAACACACGAAGGAAAGATAGATTAGGTTTTCTGTTGTGGACAAGTTCATATGGAGTTTTTCCATGAATAGTGTGAATCAGGGAACGATTTTGTGTGTAGCATGCAGTGGCAATTGCTTCAGCCCAGAGAAACATTGGAACCTTTGAGTAGATCAGCATTGTTCTAGCAGCTTCAACAAGAGTACGATTTCGTCTTTCAACTACACCGTTCTGTTGAGGGGTTCGTGGAACACTTCTTTGATGGCTGATTCCAACGCTTTCATAGAATTCACTAAGTTGTTTGTTGACAAACTCAGTTCCATTGTCTGTTCTGATAATTCTGACAGTTTTGTTTAGTCGAACCTGCAGCTGTTTGATGAGTTTGATGATGATATCTGGAGTTTCATCCTTTGTCCTTAAGAACTTGACCCAGGTGAATCTAGAGTAATCATCAACCACAACTAACACATATTTCTTCCCAAAGATATTCTGCACCCTCATTGGTCCACATAAATCCATATGAATCATATGAAGAACTTCTGTGACAGAGTTAGTAGGTTTGGGTTTATGGGCATACTTCTTGCTTTTTCCCAATTGACATGCTGAACAAAGATGATCCTTTTCATACTTTAGTCTAGGTAAACCTACAACTAAGTCCTATCTGAAAAGATCGTTGATGGTGCCGAAGTTCAAGTGATTGAGACGACGATGCCATAACCATGACTTTGTTTTTGAAGCCTTAGATAACAAGCAGATTGGAGAGGCCCTCATCATGTCATCGATAGAGATGGTGTAAAGGTTTGAGCCACGAGTTCCTTTCAACAGTTCCTTACCATTAAGATCTCTAACAAAGCAGGTATGTTTTCTGAAGGCTACTTCTAGATCAGAATCACAGAATTGACCAACAGAGAACAGATTATGACCTAAACCTTCCACATAATACACTCTAGAGATGACACTATCACCAACAACATAATCTCCATAACCCATAATAGCACCGAAATGATCATTACCAAATCTAACAGTCCCGATGAATTTGCTCACGAAGTTCATGAGCCGCGACCGGTCTCCAGTCATATGCTTGGAACAGCCTGAGTCCAGGTACCACAGAACGATTTGAACGATCTGCAGTTGAACACAGACAAGAATGGATAACTGGATAATTGGGATCCCCATGCAAGAATGGGTTCCATATGGTTAGTAACAATGTTTGGAACACCCACATCAGAAATAGAAGCATTCATATCAGAAAGTGAGGCAATGGAATCATTGTGAATAGATGCAGTACTAGTGTCAGTATTAGCCCTGTTCAGAGTGTGATCACTTCTTAAGGGAATAGTTCTACCGGTAGGCATCCATTTTCTAGTGGGCATTATCTGATTAGTCTGAAGACCAACAGGTGTCCAATAAAAGCCTATTTTACTGAATGTTCTTCCTGTGGGTTTCTACTGTTTTCTAACTTTCTTTTGTTTTTGCCTTTTAGCCTTCTTAGCATGAATTTTAGCATTAACAATATTAACTAGACAATTAACATCATTAGGCAGAACATTAACACCACATTCATGATTAGAGACAGAATTCAAGCAGACATCAGTACATGGTTTGCAAATAGTATCGGAATTCGAATTAATTACAGTACGCCTATGGCTAATACTAGAATCAACACGATTCGTTTTATTCAATTCAAGCTTAAAGTTCCTAGATTGTTCTTCTACTCTCTTCCAGTGCACATTCTTAGCTTGAGAGGTCCTATCATTCCTTGTATTGTCTTGAGACTTTGACCTGCTCCCTTTAATGTCACTGATTACTCCTGTAGAGGGAATGGGAACATTAGTTTGTTTTACTACTCTTTGCACCACCTGTTTAGATGTGTTGGGACCTGAACTACATGCAGGTGCACTAAGGTTCACTTTCTTAAAACTAGAGGTACTGAGATTAGTACTCCTAGAAGGCATCTTTGAGTTCTCTCTCTTAGCATTGACAGATCTAGAATCTGAACTACTCAAGGGTACATATTGTTCGTTTGACCCTTTAATTTATGCAGGTTCTTGGGAGCCTGTCATTTGACTCTTTGAGTTCTCTCTCTTTGAAGATGAAACGTTTGAGAATTCTGAGAATCTAAAGGAGGAGGCATTTGGGAGCCTGTCATATTGTTCGTTTGACCCTTTAATTGAGAGATTTGGGCTTTCAACTTTCTGATCGTGTTACACTGAGCTTGAATCTGTTCATCTCGTTTGTTAATTTGAAAAACTGCATCAAACTCTGGAGCATCTGAAGATGTCTTGATATTTGAAGTTTTGACATTTTCTTTGAGATGTTGATATTTTAGTTGTAGATTAAAATACTCAACTTCTAGTTTAGAAAAATGTTTAACCAAATTGTCGTGATCATCCAGTTCAATTTTCTCATTTAGTTTAGAATTAGTTTTTTCAAGCTCAATGACACGATCATGGGAGACTTTCAGGGCCACAGATAGTTCATGAAATTTGGAAGCATTAATAGAGCAATTTGAAGCAGTGAAAAAGACATCTTGAGCAACACATTCAGTAATAAGATTCTCATTTAATGTATGCAGGTTCTTTCTCTCAATCTCATTATATTTCAGTGCACGCTCATAGTCACTAACTTCAACAACCATTGCATCAAATTCCTTTTCCATTCCCTTAATATCAGTTTCTATCCCATTTTTAAGACTCTCAAAGTGATCTTTTAGAAGTTTAAAGAAGGGCATGACCTCAGTTAAATAACATTCTTTCATTTGTTCAAAACCCCTTTCTCCTTCAGTTATACCTGTGGGTGTGATCCTTTTCTTGCAAGTTTTCTCAAAATCAACAAATAGTTGAAATATAACGTATTGGCTAATTAATGTCTTGCTTTTAGTGGCAATTGTTCTAGGTACAAGATGCATTGGTGTATTAGGAGGATACACAGTCGCTCTAGGCATTTTCCAAAGGGGAGGGTTAGTTTCAACAATATTTTCCGCTTTCTGCTTATCTAAATCCTTTTTCCAGAAGACTTGTTCGGGAGTCAACAATGTCTGAGGCTTAAACTTGTTTAAGGAAATCCAGTTTTCCTTCTTGTAATCATGAGGAGTGATAATTATGTTTTTCTCTTTGCATTTGGGATCATTTTGTTTCTTATTCATCTTTTCCCTAGTGATTTCATTTGATTTCTTATCTTCCTCAGTGCACTCAACGCAACTAGGGTTCTGCCTAGGCTTAAGGATTTCATTACCATCATAAAGCACCTTATGAGCATTTCTAGCCTTTTTAATTACCTCTGGATTTGGTTCCTCAACAAGGGGTATGCTATGCTTATCGCTTAAGACTCGATGTTTAGTGACCATGTGAGCAGTCTGAATGGTGTTTCCTTGTATGTACAACTTGTTTTCAAGTTTGTTTTTCAAAGTTTTCAGATTAGAAAAATCTCTCAAGAGTTTTGATTCCTTTGCATTAAATTCTTGCTTAAGCATTTTCACATTTTCTTGAAGTTCTTGTTTTTGTTTAGCTGTTTTAGAAAGTTTTTCTTGCAAGGAATTTAATTCTTGTTTCAATACTTCTTCTCTAAACTTACTTTTTCTAATTACTGTACTCACTTGGACATCCATTTCCTGCTCACGAGTGGTCAACTCAAATTTTGCACGTTGTTCATAAATAGCAACACGTTCCTTATAGGCATTTAGTTCAGAAATTATGGAATCATCAGGAGCACATGCAGTGTATTCATCAAAGACATAGTCATTGTTGACTGCAGAAGATGCATCACTTGGTACAACTTCACTTTCACTTTGTTTCACGTATTGATCGTATGGGACAATATTGTTATTACCCATATTTTCAACATTTGATTCAAAAGTTTCAGTTGATTGTACTTTGTCATGCATCTGTTGCACATCAGCATCATCGTATAGTTTTAATACCTCTGAGATGAGTTTGTCCTTGGATGTGCCAGCTTGTGGTGTAGAAGAGACCTTGGGAGAAACCATTGGAGAAATGCTAGCCATAAAAATTGTGTGTGCAGTGGGTCCATCATCTACATCAGAGTCGTATGCATCACAGTCAGCGACTTGAAAGGCATTCTGATGATTGTGACCTATCTCCTGAATAGGCTGCTCATCCACATCTGCATCATATGTCTTGGCATTGCCCTCAGCAAGAAACAGCAATTCCTCTTCATCCAAAGCCGCACCATTGTCCTGAGCTTGTGCCAGCAGCATCTTATCTCTGAAGTAATCAGCATTCTGTGGACGCTTTGGAGATGTGCAGTTCCTCGCAATGTGTCCTTCACCACCACAGTTATAGCATTTGATTGGCTTAGCTTGACCTTGGTTAACATTTCTTCCTCGATTCTGGTTGCCAACATAACCTCTCCCAGCTCCACCTCTTCCCTGATCATACTGTCTTTCCTGAACTGGTTGCACCACGATTTTTCCATCTTTAACAGTGGCTTGATTGTGTGGGTTAGATGCAGTTCTGAGGTTGTTGTTGGTTTGTGGGAGAGAATTCATGTTTTGACTAATAAGAAGAGCTAGTTGATTAATGAAGTTACCCACGTGAGCATCAGCATCAGCTTGTTTGAACATAGGATCAGGAATGAGTTTGTGATTACCATTACCCAAAGGTATGACTTGTGATGCTTTGGTTGTGATTCCAATGTTTGAGTAGAAAGCTGTTGAGTCATTAGGCGAGCTTGTCTCTCCCTGGTTGGTTTTGAACTGATTGAGAATCAATTTTTCAAACATAGCATGTCTCTCATTCTGAAGGAGGAAGGCATAGAGTTGCTCATAGTTTGTATTCTTCAATCCTTTAGTGAGCTTCACAGCTGTGACAAACTTGTGCCATTCGGGATTCATGTTGTTCACAAATTTTGAGTTCAGCTGAATGTTAGGCATAGTCATTCTGATGTTCCTCATGTCATTCACTAACTTATGAAATCTCACATAGTACTCATAGACACTCTCATCTGGTTTCATCTTGAAGTGCTCGAATTCGTCATAGAGTTGGGATTCTCGGTCTTCCATAGTTAATTCTGAACCTGAGAGAAGCATCTTAACATTATCCCAAACTGCCTTTGCTTCAGTGTTATGATTGATCAGCTTGTAGATGTCTTTAGGAAGACCTTGAAGAACAATGTTTGAAGCCCTGATATCTGCATCAAATCTCTTTTTATCCTTATCATCAAGCTCATCATACATCTTAGGTCTGTCCATTCCATACACAGGAGTACCATCTTCATTAGTATCAAGTATGTCTCTAGTCGTCTCAACTCGATATGGTCCTTCATCAATGGATTTGAGAATGTTGACACCATTTTCCTTTCCAAGGCAATACAGTCTGATTCGTTGAGCCCAAGAATCGTAGTCAGTTCTGTCAAGCATGGGTGGACGAGTATCTGAGCCAGCTGCTTGAACATCTTCGGCAACAGTGGAGATAACAGTAGGAACGTTGGTAGACATGTTAATAGATTATACGGGATTTTATAACTCTATGATTAAACCGGGAAATAGATTCTTTCACGGGATTTTACTAAATCAAGAGAAAACCGTAAACAATCACTCAAGTCGCTAGAAGATAATGCACTAAGTCGCTAGAAGATAATGCACTAAGTCGCTAGAAGATAATGCACTAAGTCGCTAGAAGATTATGCACTAAGTCGCTAACACTTAATTCGCTACACCACTAAGTCGCTAGAGTCCCAAGTCGCTACACAAGTGCAAGTCGCTAAGTAGTAACTCGCTAACACTCAAGTCGCTAGCAAAATTTCGGCAGCAATTCGCTACTCAAGTCGCTAACGATGCAAGTCGCTAAAGAGCAACTCGCTACAAACCAAGTCGCTACCACCAAGTCGCTACCCGTAGTGGAGAGTCCACTACTTGTACTGTAAATCGCTAGATGTAACTCGCTAGGTCTGAAACTGTAACTCGCTATAAAATAGTGAAGCAAGTCGCTACGAAGAAAATTATCCGTGAACTAAGTCGCTAGCATGAAAAACCATATAAACATCACTTTTCAATCCAAAAACAACCCAACCAAGATGATTCAAGCTTACCAAATGAAAACCTAAACACTTGTGATGATTCTAAGCATAAACGTACTAACAAAATTCAAACTTTAACACAAGAAATCAACCAAATGATGCAAAAACCACTAAACTTTTTCAAACTCAAAAACCACCTAAAAACCACTAGAAATCCAAAGATGTGCAAGATATGATCTAACCATGGCTCTTGATACCAATTGTAGGATATAACTTTTCACATACACATCAAACCATAACAACCATGTGGCGAATAAGTGGAATTCTAGAGAGAGAAAGTTAGAGGTTTAGGGAACTTAGTGAGAGAAAGTGAAAGATATTATTATGAGCTCCAACTCTCTACCTTGGAAGGTAGAGAGTATTTATAGTCTTACATAAATCGCCACACATCGGGCTGTGGATCAGGCATACAGTGGGTAAAGACCCGTCCGTCCTCCACGGTGTTACTTAACTAAATACTACTTAACTTAAAATAACTACGACTACGAGCTTTCTAACGATTACATATACTTGAGGTGACCGACTCTTTAATACCTGGAATTTCTAATTCCTAACAATATCTCCCATAACCTGGAAAATATAAGTTTACAAATCCCTTATGCTAGAATAAAACAAAGCCGAACACCTCACGAAATGGGAACGAAACACTCAAATCTCTCAACTATTCTAAGTGTCAATTTCAGGGTGATCACTCAATCGCACAGTCATGGCACGTATTCTATCATAAGCTTGGCGGTTACACAAATCTCCACCACTAGAGTTAAGGGCTAAACAATTTTCGAAGGAAATATGGGTAGACACGACAAAGGTTAAGGGGGTGACTCATCATTACTAACATGTCACGGCGAAGTGGACAAAATCAATGATACATAACCAAATCCATGGCCAAGACACCAAAGATTGCTCGCTGCATCACCTAGACATGCTTCATGACTAAAGGGTAGGATAAGACATGGGATATATAAATGGTGAAAAATAAAAATCAAGCAGGTAGTCTAAATCTATAACCAAGTCATCACCACTTACCGTCCGCCCAAAGTTCAAGCTTTGAAGTCAAGAAACCGAATCATGAAATACTATGTATATGTGTCATTAGAGGACGTCATGATGGGCACACTACCTTTTCTCCAACTGTTGGCATAATTACCAACTCCAATGTTCGAATGTGACCGAGGTGGCCTCCTCGATACTAAATCTATATAAAGCTCATAACATAGTGCTTATAACATTTTACTTTACCATAACTAAATAACATAACAACTTTTTTTTATTTTTTATTTTTATTTTATTGTATTTTTTTCAACATAACAATAACAACAAAACATAATATCCTCCCACTTAAGATGAACAATGGGAATTCGGGGGTCTTCATTATCTTTAAGAATATGTCGTCGACGAAAGCGTGATTTCCGAACCTTTCCACTTGAACCTTGAACTTGGGCAAATGATGAATTCCCAATCACAAATAAAGACTACAGGGAAGGCTAAGGTGTATAGGTGTATCGAAACAATATATTGGGTTAACAAAATGAAAGGAATGGCTCAGATGGGTGTATCTAGGGGTATCTTGCACTAAAAGTGAGTGCAACAAAAGGGTTTCACATGGGGGTCGAGAAGTCGAGGTGACTAATCGATAGACACACAATGGTAGGCTATTTGGGTGATAATCCTATAATATTGCCTTCTTAAACTGAAAAGTCCAAATACATCAAGCTAACTCAACATACCTTGTCTATGGTCTCGAAATGATGGAAAGGCCAAGTTCTAAAGTTTACAAGCTACCGGCACACTCATAATTTGGTGGGTTTAGGGTAAAATATTGGAAACAGATAAGGCTAATCTCCCCATATAATATCAAGGGTTGTATGTGCTCGGCTAAGGTCTAATCTAGTTAGGTTAAGAAAAACATGTCAAAAATTTAAAAATGGCATAATTTTTCACAATAAACTAGAAAAACGAGGGAAAAATAAAGTTCAAGAGATAATTCTACTCCCGTCCCCCTACTTGAATTGTACAAAGTCCTTTTTCTACTAAGAGTTAGATAAAGGTGATGAGAAAAGTAGAATTAGAGCGAGAACTTCTCTGAAATTCGCTCCAAAAAGAAAGAAGGCCCACGAAAAAGAGACGTGCCTTCGTATAATCATCCATGAGCAAATTTCAATCACTGAAATCACACTACCGACAAGCATAATTCTAAAAAAGAAAAAATGAAAAATGAAAAACAAAACTAACTCACTTTCGTATGAATCACGATTGCATTTAGCATATGCAACAAGCCTTTTAAACCACTTCGTGTCCCAAGTGAACGAGGGAAGTCTCGTGAGGGTTTACAGGAAACACACCCACAAAGTTCATTTAAAATACTAATACAAGGTTATTGTGTTTAAAATGAAAGAAGTAAAACAGAGGATAGTTATGACGTAACTCTTAAGAGGAGTTACGCCGTAACTAGGCAAAACCTGGCTTACGTTGTAAGAGTGTAGCTACTGCGTAACCACTGAGATGGTGTTACGTCGTAATTGGTAAGGCATCCGAAATTCTACTGCAAGGGGTTGGTTACGGCGTAACCACTAAGATGAGTTACGCCGTAACTATGGTCAGATCAGCAAGCTGCAGCAGCAATCACTCTAATTTCCTGCAAAAAATGGCTAAAAACACAAAACCCTACAGAAATGGAAATAAAAAAAAAGAAAGGGATAATTTGGGTTGTCTCCCGAAAGAGCACTTTTCTTTATTTACGAGTCTTTAAGTTAGACTCAGAGCCGAGGGGCTAGAAGTGCTGATTTGTTAAATCGTAGATGTGGTAATCTCCACGCTGAATCCAGTTGATCAGATTCTCATCCCGCTTGTAATCATCGCCTAATTCTAAACAGCCCGAGTAGAAACTCTTGATTTTCTGGTAAGCCTGGTCAATAACTTTTGCCTTGTCTTCGTCACTGATATCGAGTAATGGTTGGGTGTGGCTCAACTGCCTCTTGGTCTAATTTTTAAAATTCTTAATGGTTCTCGGCATTTTGTAGATTGTTTTATCATCGTTTATCTTTAACCATACTAACCCATCTTTTTCATTTTTATCAAGCCCCGACAGTTCCTGAAAAGGTTTTCCTAAAATTACCCCTGTTAAACCATCTTCCACAAACTCGCTCACGTCGTCCAAAACCATAAAGTCCACCAAGAACGAATGAGTCCCAACGAAGACACGAATGTTAGTTTCAAACCCAAGAAAGTTATTCCCCTTATATTCTAATTCTTTCTTCATAACTCGGTTGTAGCATTCTTTTGACATAATGTTAACTGGGGAAGTTGTGTCAATAAATGGATGGAAGTCGATATACCTGATTTTGCATGAGATCTGCAGATAATAAGGGTTCCTATGATGTATGTGGGTTCCCACCTCATAAAATCTAGGTGCATCGGTTTGCGAGAAAGTCTTTACAGAGTTGTCTTGCCAATGGGCCATTTCGACGTCACTTGAGAAGTCATCAGTACTGATTCCTAAATTATCCTCTTCCTCGAAATTGACAAAAACATCAAAATCTTTCCCTGAATCTATCTCGCCAGGATCCGGGGGGTCACTAAGAACTTCTAGAGCGTCACCAAAATTGCCTACTGGGTCAACCGCACATACCTTTTGAGGAGTAGACAGGAGTTCATTAGGTCCGAACGTAGCAATATCTCCATTAGCTTCAAGAGTTAGTTTTCCAGCAAAGACATCCACCTTTGTATGGGTAGTAGCAAGCATAGGTCTACCTAAAATGACAGGTATTCTGTTGTCTTCCGGAATGTCAAGAATCACAAAATCTACTGGTAAAAGGAATTTCTTTATCTTTACCAACACATTTTCAACGATGCCTAACGGTGACTGCATGGATCGATCGGCCATTTCAATTTTCATCTTGGCTGGCTTAAGGTCACCAATACCCATACGTAGGAACATCGAACGAGGCATTATGCTTATGCTCGCTCCAAGATCAGCTAGGGCATTACACATATTGAGACTCCCGATCAAGCAAGGGAGAGTGAAACAACCTAGATCTTTTTCCTTCTGTGGCAGCTCGTTTCTCAAAACCGCTGAACATCTTTCGTTGAGTTGAATTGTCTCATAATTGCTTAATTCCTGTAGAATATCATCATGATTAGTTTTAATGGAATTCGTAATAGGGGAGTTTACCGGTAAAGCTTGGTCCAAAAGTGATAGTCTCTCAATGCTGATTTGTCGCTTAACTTTTTTCCGAAAATGTCGTCGGTTCTTCAAGGATTGTTTCTACCGTGTTGACAACTTCCTCTTCCCGAGCCGCTAGGTATTCTGTGATGGCTTGTGAACATGAGGTAACACTCTTCTCCAATCCCATAATCCGATCTTCATGAATTTTAAGAGAAGAGACTGTATTTTCCACGAATGTCTTCATCATCTTTTCAATTCTCTCATCTCGCTCCCTTGATTCCTTGATGTGGTCAAGAATCTTCTTTTCAAGATTGTTCCAGGTTTTGGTCCCATATACGCTATTAACCTTCTCAATCCTACACGCTTCAGCTTCATTTGCTCTTTCCAGCCTTCTTTTTTCGAAAATTTCCCCATAATTGTATTCTTTCTTTGTCAATGTCTTCATTACCTTATGATCAAAATTGTCTTTTGGTCAGTACCATGTATCCATATGCCATTTGTAGCAATGTTCAGAAATCTATTGAATACATTCCAAGGCTTGGTCAGGGGTCATGCTAGGAATAGGTCTAGGAGAATCGAGTAGTTCCCGTGTTAGGGCATTAATTCCCCGGTAGAAGACGTAGACGATTTGATATTTGTTCAAATCATGAGTGGGACATCGATAAAGTAGCTCATTAAACCTTTCCCATGCCTGATAAAGTGTTTCTTCTCCTACTTGAATGAATTGATAGATCTTACCAAGAAGTTTGGCCATTTTTTAAGGAGGGCAAAATTTTTGGACGAATTCTTTTCTTAATTTATCCCATGCTCCTTTACATTCGTTGGGGAGTTTATTGTACCATCTTTTTGCGGTCCCAGTAAGAGTCATAGGAAAAATTCTTGCGGTAACTGAATCGCTTGGGATGCCTCAGACGCTGAAAAGGGAGGATAAATAGAGTACCTCTTCTACATGATTCTGAACATCCTCATCTTCATCACCTGAAAATTTAAGTTCGTGTAACTCTCAAATAAATTGGTCTGGAATAGACTATTTTTCAGTACTAGAACCTTGTGTGAAGGTTCGTTGCCAGTTCTCATTTGGTCGCTCCAAATACTGCTCCATGGTTAACTCATCGATATTATTTTCATCAATGACCTCCGGTTCTGTGTCAGAATGGTCTGATTCGTAAAATAAAAATATGTTATGAATAGGAACCGGAGAGTAAACTTTCCTTGTCCGAAATTTTTTTTCCGGATCATCGAATGGGGTGGCCAGAAAAGGCCTCGAGCTTCTAGTCTTGTATCTTGACATCTAAGAGAAGAAAGAAAGTTAAAAATAGACTTAATGAAAAAAATCCTAAAATACCTCCCCGACAGCGACGCCAAAAACTTGATGCAGGTTTTACTGACCAGGTTTTAATATTTATAATGTCTTGTTATACCTATGGTCTACCCTAATGCACTAACGGGCAGTGTACCCGGTCGTGTGTAGTGTAGTATTCGGTAAAACCGAGGTCGTCCCAAGAGCTATGTGTGTTGGATAATTACTAAATCTAGGTGTCACAGATTTTAATATGATTTCGATAAGGAATTAATTAATTAACTACTAAAGCAAATAAAAGGCAAAGGTTCAATCAATAGAGGAGAGTGGTTCTAACCTAGTTAATCATCCTAGCTAGTAATGTCTACGTCTAATTACTTCCAATTACTTCAGGTGGGGTCAAAGTCGAGAGGACAACATTTGGTCAATTCGCCCTAACGTATCAGCAAAGATGCCACCACTGGGGAAGTCTGGTGTCCCCTCATAAGTCCAGTTATTCCTGGTCCCCTAAGCCGAGTCATTAAGTACCGCTACATGCTAGACTTATAATAGTGAGTTCCCGGGCGTTAGCAACTTAAACACTCACCCCCTAATTCTTAAGTTCATCCAAACGGTAAGTGATCAGTTGGTCAAATCGCACAAGTAGAAAGGGTCGTCAGTTGGTCATATTGATTGGTGCTGAAAACAGTCAAGCTATATCACACAAGCTAGCCACTTGTGAATGGCTAACCGTAATAAACTTAAAACTGCTCAGAAACCAATACAATGAAGATCAGGAGAATATAATGAATTCCCGGGTCGTTAAGTCCCACGGAGACTCAATGGTGTGTCAAAACTAATTCAGATGATAGAATGATCACTAAGGATAGTGATCAGTAAGGGTTTTGATGGATTATTACACTACTGATTGATTGGAATGTATTTGGACACAGAATTGGAAAGCACAACAATCAGATACAACAAACGTAAAACGTACGTTTAAAAACTACGTACACGTACAAAACAAAAAGTGAGATTAAAGCAATAAAAGACCTAAAAATATGAAAAAGACATTTTTGGAAACCTAAAAATAAAATAAAATTATTAGAAAAAGAAAATTATTTTTACAACTATTTATTTAATTATTATTAATTAAAAACTATTTTAAACTATTTAAAAAATAACCTAAAATAGAAGAAAATACAAAATAAGGCTAGAAAAATAAAATTATGATTCAGAAAAATCTAAAATATTATAAAACTAATTTTAAAATTAAAAATATATTTTTCACACTTTTTATCTAATTATTACTAATTAATTATTATTTAAAATACACTTAAATACTAGAAAATATAAAATAAACCTGGAAAAATGAAATTTCAACTTGGAAAAATCTAAAATATGATAAAACTAATTTTAAAACTGAAAAGATATTTTTTATGCTTTTTAATTATTTAATACTAATTATTTAATTCTTTTAACTATTTAAAATTCTAATAAATACTAAAAAGATTAGGAAAATTATGAAACTTTTTCTAAAAATAACTTAAGGTGACAGAAAACTAAGAAAAATATAAAAACAAGATTTGCTTAATAATAAGCTAAAAAGAAAAATCAAAAAGCTAATTAATATTAAATAAACACTATCACTGTTTTAAAAATGATGTTTTTCTGGATTTTCTTTTTGAAAACTACTTAACTACTTAAAATATGAAACTTTTATGAAAACACAAATTTTACAAACCTAAAATAAGCTGTTTGAGAAGCTTATAAGCCAACAGTGAGCTTAATGAGCTTATCTTGGTGAATTTAAGCTCAAACAAAGTTATAAACTGGAAACAAAGATGAAATAAGCTATAAACAAGCTAAAGCTACTCAAATGAAGCTAAAAGACAAAGATAAGCACACTGATAAGCTAATAACAAACAAATAAGCACTTATTCAAATCCTAGTAACCAAACAGTCCTGTGGACTTTTTCAAGGCCAAAATAAGCTAAGTAAATAAGCTCACAAGCTCAAAACAAGCCTTGAGTCAACAAGCTGGGTATGTTGGCTCTCCAAAAAGCCAAGAATCACAAGCTATGGACAACTATAGAGCTTTTGGTGAGCTTATTAAGATGGCACCAAACCACTGCTCAGCTTAAGTTGAGTCAGTATCAACTGAGTATTGGACAGAAACAAAAGCCACTAGCAGCCCTGTCTAACAAGCTAGAAAATAAAAACTTAAGCTTGGGTTCTCAAGATGACTAGGTCAGCTACCCAAAGAACCAAAAATCACAAGATTAGGCCAACTAATAAGCTATTTGTGAGCTTATCAAGTTGGACTACCCAACTGTGCACAGGGCACCATTTTAAGACAAGTACTTAAAATTAGCTAGAAAATAAGCACTAAATAAGCTGATTGAAAGTAAACTAGTATTTTTCTAATTAAGTTTAGCAGCTAAACTTTAATAACCCAAAAGCTTTTAAGCTAAATCTTACTATTAAACACATAGTGAAATTATCTTTTTAATTCAAAAACGACCAAATGCAAATTTGACTTTTTATAAAAACCAAAAGAGTTGACTAAAATGAACTTGTGATCAATACTACTTACTGAATATGTTGTTTTAAGGTGAAATAAGACTTGTTTGATTGATTTTAACAACTTGTATACATGAAAACAAGATCAAAGATTATGAAATTCCAACAGTGGACTCACAAGATTAGATCAAAGATTATTTTGACTTATCACCAAATCACCACTGGTTTTTATGACTTGTTTGAGATATTAGGTGTGTATGTGACACAAAGCAAGTACAAGCAATAACACAAGAGACCTAGAGCACAGTTAAAACAAGCAAATCCAAACACCACTTACTTAGACAGTTTTGGTGGTTTTCAAAGCTAAACACAAATTAAAACCATGAAACTGATTCAAGACCATGTATTATCATATATTAGAACTAATGAAGCATCAAACAACAACATTAACAACAAGAAACTAAGAAATGACAGTTATGCACTTTTGACTGTCAAAACTAAATTTTTATAAACTACAAATTAAAAAGAACAAGTGACTGATGTTAATGATTAATTTCACTTAACTATGACTAATGAACACTAAGACATAGAGATTACAACTACTAAACAACTAAAACAGTGAAATGCAAAAATGAACAAAAAGGCTTACAAAAGATATCCAACTGAAATCACAGAACTAGGAACCAAGAACACTCCTATAGGCTTACCACTAAGCCACTAACCCAAGGCCATCCAAAATTCACCCTGCTCCAGCTGTGAATGCCATTTCCAATGGATTTTTTATTTTTCAACTATTTAATTTGTATTTTTGGTGATTTTTGATTCTAAACTGACTTTTAGTGTTTCTAAAAGCTTGAATAAGCTTTATAGGAGCTTACATGTGCTATATCAGTCCATAATAACATCTACAAACAACATTTGATCATTCACGAGATTTTTAAAATAAGGAAAATTTGCATAATCTGAGATTTAACTTGATACTGGAATTGATGTTTCACAAAAGCTTTATTATAACATAAAAACTTGAAATACAGAGTTTTAAGACTAAAACATACACTGAAATTAAAAGTAAGTTAAAAACGACATGGAAACTTAAAAATTATACTAGATATCTTCATACAATGCATCTCTGCCCCTATTTATAGGCTTTTTGGACTCTATGTTGATCTCTGAAACAATCCCACTTCATCTTGACCATTGAAATCATCCAACTCATCATATTCGACACATGGCAGTTTTGGCGCCAAAAAGTCTCTAGCAGGTTTTTGATATTAATGGGTTGGTTTGAATCAATAAATGGAGTTTGGGTGTTAGTGAAGGTGGAGGGGGACAAGGTAAGGTGAGGGATGTTGAAAAAGTGGAAAACCAGCTCTGGTTTTTGGATATCAGGCATGGGAGAGGAGAGTGAACAGTGCCTGGTTTTCTTGGCGCGTTTGACCCAATTTGACCGTTTGATATTATTAACGGGGGGTCCAAAATGGTTATGACAAGGGTCAAGAGGTATTGTGAACTGGGGCTCAAGGTCCATGGCTCAAGTCCAAGGGGCTAAGGTGTTGGGCTGGACATGGGTTGTGTTGGATTTGGGTTGAAATAATAATAAGGGTCCGGTTTGGTTTGATAGTATTACAAGGACCAATATTGTAATTTCTCCAAACTTGAGGACTGAACATGACACTTTTTCAAACTTATCACAAGAACCAAACTTGACAAACTTTGATAGTACAAGGACCCTTTTTGCATAAAATTCCATTTTAAAATATCCAAGGACTATTTATGCAATTTTTCAAACTTTAGGGACCTTTTCCGCCATTTGACCAAAGAATCATTCAAGGACCAATTTTAACAACTTAGAATATTTCAGGGACCTTGAATGATAAAATTCTTGATTTTGAAATACCAGGGACTAGATTTGACAACTTTTGAAACTTGGGGGACTAAAACTGCCAATTTTGCAAACTTGAATCATTTTTCATCTGATTTTGATATTTTTGCATTTAAAACACATAAAACACTGATTTGTGATATTTTCATCATTTTGATGCATTTTTGAGTGTTTTCAGATGATTTTGCAGTTTAGATTGTACAAAAATGATGAGTATTTAGACACTCATCAATCCCCCACACTAAGATATTGCTAGTCCCTAGCAATGATTTAGATCTTTTAATGGATTTTAAAAACTCTTTACCAAAAGCCATCACTTCTGGAGTAGCCAATTGTTTTGGTTCAAGTAAGAACCTTGGTACAACGATAACCAAATGATTTTGAGCAAATCATAAGCTGTAAACGGATTTTATTTGTCTTTACCAGAAGCCGTTTGCTCTGGACTAGCCAACTCTTAGATAAATTATCAGTATTATCTTTGGTGAGCTGATTACCAATTATGGATTTTCCACTGCCTTTACCACAAGCCATAAACTTGCGGGCTAGCCAACTCTTCACTTTTTAGGATATGGTTAGTTGAATACCATACAATTTTGGGCAAATTGCAAGCCATAAACGGGTTTGAGAAATCTTTACCAAGAGCCGTTTGCTCCTGGATTAGCCAATCCTTTTGTTTTTTTAGACATGGCAGACTGATAACCATAAGCTGAGTAAGTGTAAAACACTTACTCCAAAAAAAAAATTTGGCCAAAAACGGGGGAATTGGGTGGATAATACATGATAAAATTCGTGAGAATTCCCCCCCACACTTAGAAATGAATATTGCCCTCAATATTCAAAGTACCAGCGGTTATGCCGAAACTGAGAACGTAAAAGGGAAATACTACGGCCATTATTTGTGATTTTTTTTTTTTTTTTTTTTTTTTTTTTTAGAAAAGATTTTATATACAACAGTGTGGGGCAACTCCCCCACACTAGGGTGGTAGAACAGAGAAAGAAGACAGAAATATGGGTGAAAACCCATATGGTGTGCTATTGTTTTTGATTCCCGAGTCACTAGCTTGACTCGATCCCCGCATTCATTGGTTCATGGGGAAAGTTTGTAGATCCGGGACAACCACAGATGGAATGTCCTCTCCAAAGTAATGCTTCACTCGATGACCATTCACTTTAAAATTTGGACCATCAGGTTGAGATAACTCAATGGTGCCATAAGGATAAACCTTAGCGATATTAAATGGACCAGACCAACGGGACTTGAGCTTTCCCGAGAAAATCTTCAATCTTGAATTGAAAAGAAGGACTCGATCACCAACGTTGAAAACGCGGTTCTTGATTTTAGAGTCATGAATCTTCTTTGTCTTTTGTTTGTAGATCAAAGAGTTCTCGTATGCTTGATCACGAAGTTCATTTAATTCATTCATTTGAACTTTTCTGTGATCACCAGCTGTCTGAATATCAAAATTTGCATGTTTTAAGGCCCAGTATGCCTTGTGCTCATGCTCAATCGGAAGATGACATGCCTTTCCGTACACTAGCTTGTATGGAGTACACCCAATGGGTGTTTTGTAAGCTGTACGGAAGGCCCATAGTGCGTCATCTAGTTTATCCGACCAGGATGCACGATTTTCGCCTACTGTCCTTTCAAGAATCCTTTTAATACCACGGTTGGAAACTTCCACCTGCCCACTTGTTTGGGGGTGGTATGCAGTAGAGAGACGGTGGGTAACACCATACTTTTGCATGACTCTTTCAAATTGGTCATTGCAGAAATGTGTACCACGATCACTGATTATCGCTCTCGATGTTCCAAACCTGGCAAAAAGAGATTTCAAAAACTTCACAACAACTCGGGCATCATTGGTAGGTAAAGCTTTTGCTTCAACCCATTTTGACAAATAGTCAACAGCCACGAGTATGTATTTGTTTCCTCGAGAAGATGGAAATGGCCCCATAAAGTCAATACCCCAGATGTCAAATATCTCACACACTTGAATGGCATTTTGCGGCATTTCATTTCTTTGAGATATATTTCCGTGACGTTGACAAGCGTCACAGGTTTTGACAAAATCGTGGGCATCCTTGTAAATTGTGGGCCAATAAAACCCCGGAATCAAACACCTTTTTGGCGGTGTAGTTTGGACTATGATGGCCCCCGGTGGGTCCAGCATGGCAAGCTGTGAGAATGTCAATAGCTTCCTGTCCATAAACACACCGTCGGATGACTTGATCCGCACAGATTTTGAATAAGAAGGGGTCGTCCCAGAAATAATGTTTAACATCCTTGAAGAATTTGTTCTTCTGTTGGGTCGACATCCCTTTCACAATGAAGTTACCCGCATGGTAATTTGCGAAGTCAGCAAACCATGGGGTAGAAGAATTTCCACGAAAAGAAACCGCATTGAGTGTCTCGAGAGGAAATGTTTCATTTATTTCCTTTTTCTCGAAAACATCTTGGTGAGGGTTTTCTAATCTGGACAGATGATCAACAGCTAGATTCTCAGCTCCTTTTTTATCACGTATAATGATATCAAATTCCTGGAGGAGGAGAATCCAACGAAGCAATCTCGGCTTTGCATCTTGTTTTGCAAAGAGATATTTGAGAGCCGAGTGATCCGTATACACCACGCATTTGGCCAAGATTAAGTATGGCCGAAACTTCTCAAACGCATACACCACAGCTAATAGCTCTTTTTCTGTGGTGGTGTAATGAGTTTGAGCTTCAGTCATAGTCTTACTCGCGTAGTGGATAGGCTGAAAATGCTTATTTCTGCGTTGCCCTAAGACTGCACCGATAGCAAAATCACTTGCATCGCACATGAGCTCAAAAGGCAAGTCCCAGTCGGGAGCAACGAGAATGGGTGCTTCAGTAAGCTTTTTCTTCAATGTTTCAAAAGCTTCAATGCACTCGGGTGAAAAGATAAAAGGAGCATCTTTTTCCAGAAGATGAGTCATAGGCCGGGCGATTTTAGAAAAATCTTGTATGAATCTACGATAGAAACCGGCATGACCTAGAAAACTCCTAATACCTTTGACGGTAGTAGGATGAGGTAATTTAGCAATAACATCGACTTTTGCTCTATCTACCTCAATCCCATTTTTGGAAATCTTATGGCCAAGGACTATGCCTTCTTTGACCATAAAGTGGCTCTTCTCCCAGTTTAGACAAAGATTGGTGTCTTCACACCTTTGAATCATTTTTTCTAAATGGGAGAGACATGTTTGAAAAGAATCCCAAATGACCGAGAAGTCATCCATAAACACCTCCATTGTTTCCCCGATCATGTCGTGGAAAATGGCCATCATACATCGTTGGAACGTGCCAGGAGCATTACATAAGCCAAAAGGCATACGTTTGTAGGCAAAGGTTCCGTATGGGCAGGTGAATGTGGTCTTCTCTTGATCCTGTGGATCAATGGGGATCTGAAAATAACCCGAGAAACCATCAAGGAAACAATAGTATTCATTTCCTGCTAATCTCTCAAGCATTTGGTCCATGAAGGGTAGAGGAAAATGGTCTTTACGAGTGGCGTCATTCAACTTACGATAGTCAATGCAAACACGCCATCCCGTAACCAATCGAGTTGGAATTAACTCGTTATCTTCATTTGTGACAACAGTAATGCCACCCTTTTTAGGAACACAATGAATTGGGCTAACCCAAGGACTATCCGAGATCGGGTAAATCAATCATGCATCAAGAAGTTTGATAACCTCCTGTTTGATAACATCATGGATTTTTGGATTTACTCTTCTCTGATGTTGAACTGCTGGTTTGAAGTCATCCTCCATCAAGATTTTGTGAGTACAGAACTCAGGGTTGATACCCTTAATGTCGGAGAGTTTCCAAGCAATTGCTTGCTTGTGTGACTTCAAGACCTTTATGAGAGCAGCTTTTTCATCATTACTCAAATCTCGGGCAATAATGACGGGTAATTTATCATCACCCTCAAGAAATGCATACTCGAGATGAGGCGGTAAGTCCTTAAGCTCAACCTCAGGAAATTCTTCAGTTTTCTCAACTGACTTGACTTCCTTGTTATGAAGCTCGACGGGAGGGAGAGGAGGAGAAGTGTCCTGATTTAACAACTTCTTTAGAAGAATATCTCCCTCCAGATTAATCTCATTTTGATTAATTTTATCAGGAATTGAATCACTAGTGCGAGGGGTTGATGATGGATCATCATTGAGCAACTTCTCAATAAGAAGTATGTCCCCCTCAATGTCAATTGGAGCGTGATCAATTTCCCATGGAACAGAATCACTAGCCAAGTATGCTTCAATCTCTTCCGAGATTGAGTCACTTCCCTCAAAAGGAGTGATAGAAGGAGTAGAATTGGCTATGATAGGTTGAGAAGATGTGGTGGGATCCCCACTCACAGATTATGAGAATAACCAAGAACTTCTTGATAGTACTCTTCAGAAGCAATATCAATGATATCTATTCGGTTAACCGACTCAGAATCATAGTTTGCGGAGTACCTCGAAGTTTGATCAAGGTTAAAGGTGACAGCTTCATTACCAACACGTAATGTGATTTCTTGCTCAAATACATCAATGAGAGCACGGCCCGTTCTCAGGAATCCTCGACCAACAATGAGAGGAACCCGATGATCGGCATCAAAATCAACAACCACGAAGTCAGCTGGAAAATGGAACTTTCCTACTTTCACAAATACGTCCTCGGCAATGCCAAGAGGACGGGATATGGAACGATCTGCAAGCTCGAGAATCATGCATGTAGGAGTGAGTTCCGGAAGAGAAAGTTTCTTCCATACTTAATAAGGCATCAGGTTGATGCTTGCACCAAGATCTGCTAGGGCAAAGCATTCAACCATTCCTGGAAATACACAAGGTAAGAGAAATTTCCCAGGATCTCCAAGTTTCTCAGGAAGCTTCTTCAGGATAACTGCTGAGCAGTTCTCGTTAAGAGGAGTTTTTGCCATTTCAAACAGCTTTTCCTTATTGCTTAACATGTGTTTGAGAGTCGATGCAAACTTGGGCATCAGCATGATAGCATCCGCAAAGCTTATGTCAAAATGTAACTCTTGGAAAATTTGGAAAAATTTGTCCATTTGATGACTGGCTTTCTCGCGGAGCTTTTGCTCATTCAAACGTGATGGGTAAGGAATAGAAGATTTGGATTTCTGGTTTTCAACGGGAGCTACTGGAGGTTCAAAAACAACTCATGGATTAGATTTGGGTTTCTGGACAACTTGAGGTTGGACTACCGAAGGTAGGACGTGTGCCGTACTTCGTGGGCTTGAATAATGCACCTTGTCCGTTGTATCCTTGGTAACTTGACTCATTTCTCCTAGTGGAGGAGGCATTGGAGTCGTAGGTCCATTGTGTGTCTTAGGTTCACTTTCCACTACCTTTGGGAGAGAAGAAGAAGAGGTAGTAGGAATAGCAGGTCCATTATATGAAACACCACTTCTGGTTGTGATCGCCTTTGCATCGCCCCTCGGGTTAGCGATCGTGTTGCTCGGAAGTTTTCCTGAGCCCGAGGGTTGATCATTTAAAGACTTCTTAAGATCAGCAATCTAACTGACCAACAACCTGTTCATTTCATCTTGGGATTTCATGAATTGCTTCAACAATTCATCAGATGATGGTCCAGTTGGAACAATGGCGGGAGGTGGATTAGGAAAATTCTGGCCTCTAATGTTAGGATTAGGGCCTTGGTTTTGAAAATTTCCTTGATTAGGATTCATATTCCCATGAAATTGATTCCCTCGATTGAAATTGTTTTGATTAAGGTTCCCTTGATGTTGGAAACCTTGATTTGGTGCAGGATAGAAATTACCTTGGTTTTGGTAACCTTGGTTCATTCTCGGTTGGTTCTGATTCCGGTTTTGCATGTTATGATTCTGGTTAAAACCGGGTGGTGCCTGATTAGTGTTAGCACGGTAGTTTGGTTCATTTTGAGGACGGTATTGAGTACCTCCTTGATGTGAACTACCGGCTAGAGCATTGGCTTCAAATGGACTACCATCGGTGGCAGTACAGTTGTAGTATGCATGAGGACCACCACAAGTAACACAACTCTCGACTTTCTTCACTTCACCATGTGTTGGTGTCTGAGTGAAGATCACTTTCTTCTGGTTAGCAAGAACCAAAGCCTGAACAATATCTGTGAGTTTGTCAATCTTAGCATCGGTGCTAGATGTACTCACAGTAGATGAAGAAGAAGAAGGTCCAGCATGAGACTGATATGTCTTTGCTCGGAAAGGGCGGACCTGAGATTTGTTCTCAATGATTTGCAAGGCTTCTTTTGTGGTCTTGCTCAGGAAATTACCTCCCGCGGAGGCATTCAAAGAGTCTTGATTAGTCTGGTTGAGACCATTATAGAAAGTATCCATTTGCATTAACTCGGTAAAACCATGATGCAGACACTTGCGAAGCAACTCTTTGTAACGATCCCATGCCTCCCCGAATGATTCATCAAATCTCTGAGAAAATTTCATTATCTCATTCTTAAGACTTGTGGTTCGGGATGGAGGATAGAATTCGTTAACGAACTTGGTGACTAGATCTTCCCATGTCTCAATAGAACGAGGGGGTTGTTTCTCAAGCCAATTCCGGGCTTGTCCCTCTAGAGAAAATGGGAACAGAAGAAGCTTGATAGCTTCATGTGGGACATTCTTGTACTTGATGGTAGATGCAATCTTGTTAAACCATCGAATGTGTGCATGAAGATCATCCCGCTCAAAACCATAGAATTGGCTTTGGGTTACCAGATTAAGTAACCCGGTCTTGATCTCAAAAGTGTCAGCCACGATGGCTGGGACAACAATAGCATCTCCGTAACCCTCGATGGGTGCTTGGAGAAGCTCATTCATGGGCTTATCTTCTGCCATTACGACAGGTGGTGGTGGTGGTAGACGTTCCTCAGTCACGGCTGAAGGAGCAGAACGTCCTCTACGTCTACGAGGAATGTTTCCAAGCTCAGAAAGTGGACTTGTAGAACTGGAAGAACGAGTGCGCATGCACTAAGTATAAAAATCAATTTTCAAAACAAATGAGGCAAAACGACAAGTGAACTTAACCAATAATCACAAATGAAATGGCTTCTTTGAAAAAGGTACACCAAATCACAAGGACACAAAGGCAAGTTTTAAATCTGTTGTTCGGGAACTTATTATGGTCACACCCCCAGTTAGTAGGTGTACTGCCTTGATTTGCGGTGGTTGATTTTTATGTATATATTAAGTACCACTAAAAAGACGTAGGTAATGATTTGTGCAAAGGGTTTAAAAACTTTTGGACAATATTTTTGGTATCGTCTCGTTTAACCAAATCGTATTTCTTTAAGAATCACCTCAAAGAAAATACAAGATAGAAAACGTTCCGATTGTTTTGTTGTTTTATATTTTTTATTTTTTTTGGGTTTGTTAACACTTTAGGAAAAGTGCTAATGAACTTTTTGATATTTTTATAACTTTACAAAAAAACTTTTTACAAATGGTGGTATATGTGCAAGAATGGGTCTGAAAATGGTTTAGAACACGCTAAAGCCTCCCCGGCAGCGGCGCCAAAATTTGATTGGTGCTGAAAACAGTCAAGCTATATCACACAAGCTAGCCACTTATGAATGGCTAACCGTAATAAACTTAGAACTGCTCAGAAACCAATACAATGAAGATCAGGAGAATATAATGAATTCCCGGGTCGTTAAGTCCCACGGAGACTCAATGGTGTGTCAAAACTAATTCAGATGATAGAATGATCACTAAGGATAGTGATCAGTAAGGGTTTTGATGGATTATTACACTACTGATTGATTGGAATGTATTTGGACACAGAATTGGAAAGCACAACAATCAGATACAACAAACGTAAAACGTACGTTTAAAAACTACGTACACGTACAAAACAAAAAGTGAGATTAAAGCAATAAAAGACCTAAAAATATGAAAATGACATTTTTGGAAACCTAAAAATAAAAGAAAATTATTAGAAAAAGAAAATTATTTTTACAACTATTTATTTAATTATTATTAATTAAAAACTATTTTAAACTATTTAAAAAATAACCTAAAATAAAAGAAAATACAAAATAAGGCTAGAAAAATAAAATTATGATTCAGAAAAATCTTAAATATTATAAAACTAATTTTAAAATTAAAAATATATTTTTCACACTTTTTATCTAATTATTACTAATTAATTATTATTTAAAATACACTTAAATACTAGAAAATATAAAATAAACCTGGAAAAATGAAATTTCAACTTGGAAAAATCTAAAATATGATAAAACTAATTTTAAAACTAAAAAGATATTTTTTATGCTTTTTAATTATTTATTACTAATTATTTAATACTTTTAACTATTTAAAATTCTAATAAATACTAAAAAGATTAGGAAAATTATGAAACTTTTTCTAAAAATAACTTAAGGTGACAGAAAACTAAGAAAAATATAAAAAAAAATATTTGCTTAATAATAAGCTAAAAAGAAAAATCAAAAAGCTAATTAATATTAAATAAACACTATCACTGTTTTAAAAATGATGTTTTTCTAGATTTTCTTTTTGAAAACTACTTAACTACTTAAAATATGAAACTTTTATGAAAACACAAATTTTACAAACCTAAAATAAGCTGTTTGAGAAGCTTATAAGCCAACAGTGAGCTTAATGAGCTTATCTTGGTGAATTTAAGCTCAAACAAAGTTATAAACTGGAAACAAAGATGAAATAAGCTATAAACAAGCTAAAGCTACTCAAATGAAGCTAAAAGACAAAGATAAGCACACTGATAAGCTAATAACAAACAAATAAGCACTTATTCAAATCCTAGTAACCAAACAGTCCTGTGGACTTTTTCAAGGCCAAAATAAGCTAAGTAAATAAGCTCACAAGCTCAAAACAAGCCTTGAGTCAACAAGCTGGGTAGGTTGGCTCTCCAAAAAGCCAAGAATCACAAGCTATGGACAACTATAGAGCTTTTGGTGAGCTTATGAAGATGGCACCAAACCACTGCTCAGCTTAAGCTGAGTCAGTATCAACTGAGTATTGGACAGAAACAAAAGCCACTAGCAGCCCTATCTAACAAGCTAGAAAATAAAAACTTAAGCTTGGGTTCTCAAGATGACTAGGTCAGCTACCCAAAGAACCAAAAATCACAAGATTAGGCCAACTAATAAGCTATTTGTGAGCTTATCAAGTTGGACTACCCAACTGTGCACAGGGCACCATTTTCTGACAAGTACTTAAAATAAGCTAGAAAATAAGCACTAAATAAGCTGATTGAAAGTAAACTAGTATTTTTCTAATTAAGTTTAGCAGCTAAACTTTAATAACCCAAAAGCTTTTAAGCTAAATCTTACTATTAAACACACAGTGAAATTATCTTTTTAATTCAAAAACGACCAAATGCAAATTTGACTTTTTATAAAAACCAAAAGAGTTGACTAAAATGAACTTGTGATCAATACTACTTACTGAATATGTTGTTTTAAGGTGAAATAAGACTTGTTTGATTGATTTTAACAACTTGTATACATGAAGACAAGATCAAAGATTATGAAATTCCAACAGTGGACTCACAAGATTAGATCAAAGATTATTTTGACTTATCACCAAATCACCACTGGTTTTTATGACTTGTTTGAGATATTAGGTGTGTATGTGACACAAAGCAAGTACAAGCAATAACACAAGAGACCTAGAGCACAGTTAAAACAAGCAAATCCAAACACCACTTACTTAGACAGTTTTGGTGGTTTTCAAAGCTAAACACAAATTAAAACCATGAAACTGATTCAAGACCATGTATTATCATATATTAGAACTAATGAAGCATCAAACAACAACATTAACAACAAGAAACTAAGAAATGACAGTTATGCACTTTTGACTGTCAAAACTAAATTTTTATAAACTACAAATTAAAAAGAACAAGTGACTGATGTTAATGATTAATTTCACTTAACTATGACTAATGAACACTAAGACATAGAGATTACAACTACTAAACAACTAAAACAGTGAAATGCAAAAATGAACAAAAAGGCTTACAAAAGATATCCAACTGAAATCACAGAACTAGGAACCAAGAACACTCCTATAGGCTTACCACTAAGCCACTAACCCAAGGCCATCCAAAATTCACCCTGCTCCAGTTGTGAATGCCATTTCCAATGGATTTTTTATTTTTCAACTATTTAATTTGTATTTTTGGTGATTTTTGATTTTTGCTTCTAAACTGACTTTTAGTGTTTCTAAAAGCTTGAATAAGCTTTATAGGAGCTTACATGTGCTATATCAGTCCATAATAACATCTACAAACAACATTTGATCATTCATGAGATTTTTAAAATAAGGAAAATTTGCATAATTTGAGATATAACTTGATACTGGAATTGATGTTTCACAAAAGCTTTATTATAACATAAAAACTTGAAATACAGAGTTTTAAGACTAAAACATACACTGAAATTAAAAGTAAGCTAAAAACGACATGGAAACTTAAAAATTATACTAGATATCTTCATACAATGCATCTCTGCCCCTCTTTATAGACTTTTTGGACTCTATGTTGATCTCTGAAACAATCCCACTTCATCTTGACCATTGAAATCATCCAACTCATCATATTCGACACATGGCAGTTTTGGCGCCAAAAAGTCTCTAGCAGGTTTTTGATATTAATGGGTTGGTTTGAATCAATAAATGGAGTTTGGGTGTTAGTGAAGGTGGAGGGGGACAAGGTAAGGTGAGGGATGTTGAAAAAGTGGAAAACCAGCTCTGGTTTTTGGATATCAGGCATGGGAGAGGAGAGTGAACAGTGCCTGGTTTTCTTGGCGCGTTTGACCCAATTTGACCGTTTGATATTATTAACGGGGGGGGGGTCCAAAATGGTTATGACAGGGGTCAAGAGGTATTGTGAACTGGGGCTCAAGGTCCATGGCTCAAGTCCAAGGGGCTAAGGTGTTGGGCTGGACATGGGTTGTGTTGGATTTGGGTTGAAATAATAATAAGGGTCCGGTTTGGTTTGATAGTATTACAAGGACCAATATTGTAATTTCTCCAAACTTGAGGACTGAACATGACACTTTTTCAAACTTATCACAAGGACCAAACTTGACAAACTTTGATAGTACAAGGACCCTTTTTGCATAAAATTCCATTTTAAAATATCCAAGGACTATTTTTGCAATTTTTCAAACTTTAGGGACCTTTTCCGCCATTTGACCAAAGAATCATTCAAGGACCAATTTTAACAACTTAGATTATTTCAGGGACCTTGAATGATAAAATTTTTGATTTTGAAATACCAGAGACTAGATTTGACAACTTTTGAAACTTGGGGGACTAAAACTGCCAATTTTGCAAACTTGAATCATTTTTCATCTGATTTTGATATTTTTGCATTTAAAACAAATAAAACACTGATTTGTGATATTTTCATCATTTTGATGCATTTTTTAGTGTTTTCAGATGATTTTGCAGTTTAGATTGTACAAAAATGATGAGTATTTAGACACTCATCACATATCTTACCCTTCCAGTCTCAGTCTACTCACTTAGTGTCAGTTGGTCATATCTTTTAAGCAACTAGCCTCTACCGCCATTCAAAACAACAGAAATAGGGGTAGCTACCAATAAACTATGCATGCATACACTTAGAAATAATTATACAGAAGTAATGTAAACGCAAACAAAATAATTAAGGAATCATAACTAGGCCAGCACCAAGAGATGCTTAGCCGCTCATATTAACCATACAAATCAATTCAATATTCAATGTTACGAAATACATGAATCGAAAGTAAAGAAAAGATAAAATGTTAATGCTTATCGTAGGGGAGTGATTTATCCCTTGGAGACAGCTCCGTATGCTCCTCTAGACCTGCCTTTGGCTTCTTCCCACATTCTTTGGTTGTGGTGTGTGAAATGGGATACCTTGAAATGCTGGAAATCGTGGGGTATTTATAGGCCAGATCTGGGTTACGGCGTAACTAATAGAATAGTTACACCGTAATCTTCTATTTCTTTGTAATTTGCACTAGATCTGCTGGTTACGGCGTAACCTTAGAAGTAGTTACGCCGTATATTCAATATTTCTTGGTTACGCTGGAGTTTATTCAATAGTTACGGCGTAGTTATCAGCGGCGTGAAATCTCATTTGACCTAATATAGTTACGTCGTAATCTTTTGGGAGAGTTACGCCGTAATCTTCTGATGAGTTGGCTTTCTGAGTCACGCTTTAGTTACGGCGTAATGTGAGAGATGAGTTACGCCGTAACTTCTTCAAAGTGAGCATACCCTGATAAATCTTTGATAATTCTCCAATTACGCATCTCTTTAGCTCCAATGCTCGTAATTTACCTGAAAGTGGAAAACAATGGAAAACAAGCGTAAATCCATATAAATGATATAAATTACAACCATTATCGGGGGAAATTGACACTTAATATTCATGATAATTTGATGTCATGATCACATTAACCGAGACCACAAACGAGTCTCATCCCACAGCAATTCTACACCCTTTGCAGCTGTTAGTAGAGTTCGAAACCCACTCCCATTTACCAAAAACACTATCACAGACATTATTTACAAATTTCTTCCTTAGCTAAGTTTCAATAATACCACAAAAGCTAATTTGATTACCTTTGATAAAAAAATTTGATCTCCTTTTCCTTAAGGGTATTGCACATACCCTTAACATTCCACGCTGCAAGTTTCAGCATCATTTTACCATAATGAGATAATGCAGAGATATCCTGCATTTGGTTGAGGTCACAGTTCATACCATTAGATACCATATCCTGAGTTAATACCTGAGCAGTGCCCGATTTATCATCAAGAACCTCTTCTTCCACATTTTGAGTAAACTCAGCCTTGATTTGTTCCTCCATCCTCTTATAAGCATCCTCACCAATTTTTGATCTGTAGAAACCTTTCATCTCATCGGTCCAAGTCTCCCACTCATAAATGGTAAACACTTCTCCCGTTGTGAAGAACAGCTCTACATCAGTCAAAAGCTTATCCGCTATCATTTTGTTAATATTTTCCTTTTCACCATTGTAAACCTCTTCTTAGACCTTAGCATAAGCTTGATTTTCAGTCAACCCCTGAGTCATCAGACCAGACTTATCAATACTATCCGCCTTCCTTCTAGATGCCATAACAATACTTTCAGTACTCGTTTTGATGCTCCTTTCCAAATTCTTAATCAACTAATGTGACATAACTCACATAAACATTCTTATACGTCAAGCATAAAAGTTTTCAACTTTTACCACTTTACGTTATTTTGTTAACATACGATTATTAAACGTTCTAGCTAAACTCTTTCCCTTTATTAAAGTTTTCACGAAACCCTGATTTATTATAACTATGATAGTACGTAACTAAATCATAAACTCTAAAGAACAACATTTTAAAGCTAATGTACAAGTCTTTAAATCACAGAAACCTAACTCTACTTTATTTCTCGTTACAAGTCCTAATATATGATTTTATGTAAATAAAATCACAAACCCTAATTAAAAAAAACATGTACATGATACTTTTATAAAATACTAATGTACAAGTCTTTCAAGCACATGTACAAGTCCTTAATGCATGAAAGCTTAATAATAATAAAATCATATTATAAACCTCAATTTACCTACTTTAAAGCACATGATACAAACCTATAATGCACAAGCCCTTAAAATTGACTTTCTTATAATTTTCAAACCTAATGTATAACTTCCTAAAGCTTATGGTACAAGTATCTAATGCTTAAAGATTAAATATGTAATTTACTTAAACTATACTAAACTAGAACCTAACTAAGTACTTCAACTTAGTTCACATATGTCCTACACTACAAGTACTACTTAATATAGCTCTTGTACAAGTGTTTAAAGCCTAGATACCATCCTAGTTACTTTCTTGTTCAACTAGAACTAAAACCCAACCAAGTCAAGTCCTAATCTAGTTCTAATCTAACTAGAACCTCAACTAAGCATATGTATGAACACCATGTAGCCAAATCACCATGTCCCCTTGATTTTCTACCACTGAGTCAAATATTTCAAGCTATCTATGTGTTCTCTTTTAAAACCATTCAAACCAAAAGGCTATGAATTGAACAAGTATACACTATGTGTTCTCTTTTAAATCCATGCAATGTAACTATCAAGCTCATGGTAATCTTGCAAACACATCACCTTGTCTCTTAAGATCTTTCATCTTTGTGGCTATAAAATCGAACATGTATACATGAGGTGTTTCTTTTTAAAACCATTCAAGTTAACAACCTAAAGCATGTACATTAAGGCAACACCTCATCATGTCTCTTATCCCACTAACACATCTAAACCCTAATAAAGCTCAAATTAAGCCACATAGTATACTACCTCACCATGTCTCCTCCATTTTCAAACACTTGGTCAAATATTGTAGGATAGTAGCAAAAATATATAATTAAATTTTGTTACACATATTCAATTTACCCTAAGCCACATAAACACTTACAAGCTTCAATGGAACACATCATCATGTCCTCACATCCCATAACATAGTGACATGAACACTTAAGAAAACTCTAGTTTCCCAACCCTATATAAATCGACCCATACACCTCCTTTTCACTCACAACACACAACAATTAAAAATCCATATACATTCTGATTATAAGCTCCATAATGGAGTTAAAGAAGGTCATATTAGAAACTAGGATCTTTGGAAGAAGCTTGGTATCACTTTGAAGTTTATTTGATCCAATACGGTCCTAGTCGAGTTTCAAGATTTGTAAGAAATTCTTATCCTTTTCGATTACTTTCAAAAGTATTAAATATACCTAAAAATGCTAGTAATCAAGACATAATAGGAATACAAAGTCAAAAACCATAGTTTCTTTCTTTCTTTATCCTACCGAGAACAAAACCAAAACGCACCCTATACGTTGTTTTTTCTATTCTTTTGTTATTTTGAAAACCTAAGTCATAAGCTACTCATTTAACTCTCTCAATAAGTTAACTAACATGATACAAGGCCTTTAAAACAAACCCATAAGTTTTAGAAGTCAAAAACTCATTTTCCTTTTCTTTTTCTTGAGTTAACTACATTTTTGGTCCTTGTGGTTGTATCTGGATTTCAATTCTGGTCCATTTGTTCAAAAAGTTGCGATTTTAGTCCAAAATGCATAGTTTGGTTCCATTTTTGGTCCAATTTTTTAAGGAAGTTAGTTCAGTTAGTTAAGTCTAATTGTAAAGTGGCAACATTAGTCCTTTAACCTAACGGTCGTTTGCAACGTTAGTCCTTTATACCAAATATCGTTTGCAACGTTAGTCCTTTCAGTTAGTTAGTCCTTTAAAAAAAATCTAAAAAAATGTTTTTTTGTCGAATTTTTTTTTTCAAATAAAATAATTCGAATTTTTTTTAAAAAAAAAAGAAAAAAAAAATGAAATTTTTTTTTTCTGATATAAATTTTCTTAAAAAATTCTAAAAAAAGTTTTTTGTCAAAAAACTTTTTTTCCTAAAAAAAATTTGGAAAAAAAAATTTAAAAATTATCTAAATTTTTTTTCTAAAATAAAATTAGAAAAATATTCTGAAAAAGTTTCTAAAAAAATTCTAAAATTTTTAAAAATGTATATACATTGTAAAAACGTATATACATTGCAAAAATGTGTGTAAAATATATATACATTTTAAAAAATATATATATACCAAAGATCACACACGTTTTTTTTTTAGATTTTTTTTTTAAAAAAATTTAGAAACTTTTTAGCATTGCCAATTTGCGATTTTTTGATATGGACTAAAAAATTTCTAAAAGAAATGGACTAAAACTATCATTTTGATATGATTTTAGTCCATTTTTTAGAAAAAAATCGACAAAAAAATTGAATTATTTTTTTTGGAAAAAAAAAAATCGACAAAAAAACATTTTTTTCGAATTATTTTTTTAAATTTTTTTTAAGGATTAACTAACAAAAAGGACTAACGTTGCAAACGATCTTTGGTATAAAGGACTAACGTTGCAAATGACCGTTAGGTTAAAGGACTAATGTTGCCACTTTACAATTAGACTTAACTAACTGAACTAACTTCGTTAAAAAATTGGACCAAAAATGGAACCAAACTATGCATTTTGGACTAAAATCGCAACTTTTTGAACAAATGGACCAGAATTCAAATCCAGATACAACCACAAGGACCAAAAATGTAGTTAACTCCTTTTTCTTTTACCGCGACAAGTGCCCATGTTCACGGATTTGTTTTTACTTAACCATAAATTTATAAAATAAATTATTTGTGCCATCTTGGAGAGGTCATATCCAAGTTTCTAAAACGACAAGAATGTTCTTAAAAGCTTTCCATGCCTCGCTTTTATTTAAACTTGAACATGGTGTCTCGTAAAGATTTTCAAACGCACCCTTTGAAATTGTTTTAAGTTCATAAGCTAATAAGATGTTATAAGCTTGTTTTGAAACTAATATTAACTTATATTAACAAGCGGTAGAAAGCCTCGCCTTTTTCTAAACATAAAACGCAATAAAAACGAAATAAGGACTATTTTTGCAATCGACCTATAGCGTCAAGGACTAAAACTTACAAAACTCTAGGACTTATATTAAGTATGAAAAATGCTTTAAGGGCTTAAGTTGCCAAAACTTTAATTCTTTTTATATCAAGGACTAAGTAATAGACCTATAGTTGGGGGTATAAAGTGTCACTTTTAAAACTAAAGGGTAGAAACGATCATTTTACCAAAGTTGAAGGGTAAAAGTTGTCATTTTATGAAAGTTGAAGGTTAAAAGTTATCATTTAATGAAAGTTAAAGAGAAAAAGTTGTCATTTTATGAAATCTGAAAGGTATAAATGTCATTTATGAAAGTAAAGGGGTGTAAATTGTCATTTTATAAAAGTTTAAGGGTATAAACCGCCAATACTTAAAATTATAAGGGTATAAAGTGTAACATATTATATATTAATAACACAAGGAGCAGCATTGGATGAGCTAGGGACATCTTCATTGTTATCCACGTGTCCCACATTATCCTTCTTTTGCATAAGAAGTGGTTTCCCATCATCATCCAGAAGCACAAGCTTTCTCTCAATTATTTCCTTTCAAGCATATTAATCTTTTCGACAAGAGGTATTGTACGTGGACTATCAAATGAATCAATAGTAACACATGCCTATTTAACCATGATCTCAAATCCATTATCTAAATCTGAATCTTTACTAACAATAGGATCCTCATCCAAAACACCAAGAGCATCAAAAGCATTAGACACACTTCAGCATCCTTACTTGGGTGTTTAGACGTAGATGCCTCGTTAGTAGAGTCTTTAGGAGGAGAACCCTTTGAACTCTTAGGAGAAACCGGGCAATATTCCACTTTCTTGGTCTTGGAAACCTCAAACACCTGCTCATACATGGGACCCTTTCGCTTGACACTAGTGAACCTATCATTCGACACCATTTTAGTAGCTTCCGAAAAGCTAGGAACAAGTTTAGGAGGAGCTTTGGGACACTCCTCAAGAAGATGACCATATATCAAGCATTTACTACAGCGAAGAGGATCACATTTATATTCAACACGAATAGTGTGTTTCATATATCCAGTTCCTTTGAGATTAGGGACAATGATAACCAAAGTATCACGAAATTCATTAGTCACATTGATTTTAATCAAGGCTCTAGCATAACTGCTTCTACCCCATGATTTCAAGCACATCTCATTAGTATATAAATCAAGGAGCATAGGTGATAACATCAAATTATCCTGAATATTAAGTATCAATTTTTCCCGATAATGCTTGTAATTTATATCATTTATATGGATTTACACTTGTTTTCCATTATATTCCACTTTCAGGTAAATTACGAGCATTGGAGCTAAAGAGACGCGGAATTAGAGAGTTATTAAAGATTCATCATAGTATGCTCACTTTGAAGAAGTTACGGCGTAACTCATCTCTTACATTACGCTGTAACTAAGGCGTGACTCAGAAAACCATCTTATCAGAAGATTACGGCGTAACTCTCCCAAAGATTACGATGTAACCATATTAGGTCAAATGAGGTTCCGCGCCGCTAATAATTACGCCATAACTCATACATCAACTACGGCGTAACCAGGATTTATTGAAGAATACGGCGTAACCCCTTCTAAGGTTACGTCGTAACCAGCAGATCTAGTGCAATTTACGAAGAAGTTATATGTTACGGCGTAACTATTTTATTAGTTACGCCGTAACCAAGACCTGGCCTATAAATACCCCATGATTTCCAGCATTTCAAATCATCCCCATTTCACACACAACAATCAGAGAACGTGGGAAGAAGCAAAAGGCAGATCTAGAGGAGCATACGGAGCTATCTCCAAGGGAGAAATCACTCCCCTACGATAAGGATTAGCTTTTTATCTTTTCTTTACTTTCGATTCATGTATTTCGTAACATTAAACATGGAACTGATTTGTATGGTTAATATGAGCGGCTAAGCACCTCTTGGTGCTGGCCTAGTTATGATTCCTTAATTTTTTTGTTTGTGTTTACATTACTTTCATATAATTATTTCTAAGTGTATGCATGCATAGTTTATTGTAGGGGTGTGCATGGTTCGGTTTGGGTCGGTTTTTGGCTAAAACCGAAACCGAACCACAATGTTCGGTTTTTGTAGAACACAAAACCGTTCGGTTTTTGGCGGTTCAGTTTTTTCGGTTTGTTACCGGTTTCGGTTCGGTTTTTCGGTTTCGAACCGTTAATATTTGGGTATGGCCAAGTTATACCGACAAACTTGTTTTACGTACAAAATTAGTTATTTTTCTTTATTTTTTTTCAATCTAAGCATGATAATGCTTATTGCATAACTTTACAATTACAAACATATAAATGAGACATACACATACAAGGGAACATACACGTAGTATAATCATTATCGAATACTTATTGATATATTCACACAAAACACGCGACACGACAAACACATATATAAATATAAACGTTAAGATAAATATATAATAAATCCACTCACAAAATGAATATGAATTTATAAATTAATTAAATTTGATTTATTTAATTATTTAAACATATTATATTAATTAAATATTATTATATAATACCGGTTCTGTTCGGTTCGGTTTTTGCGGTTTGGTTTTCGGACGAAAACCGAACCGCATTTTTCGGTTTTTCGAAAAAAGTAAAAACCGAATCATCGGTTTTTAGTTTCGGTTCGGTTTTTTCGGTTTTCGGTTTGGTTTCGGTTTTTTCGGTTTGTTTTGCTCACTCCTAGTTTATTGGTAGCTACCCTTGCTTCGGTAGTTTTGAATGGCTGTAGAGGCTAGTTGCTTAGGAGATATGACCAACTGACCCTAAGTGAGTAGACTGAGACGGGAAGGGTAAGATATGACCAACTGACGACCCTTTCTACTTGTGCGATTTGACCAACTGATCACCTACCGTTTGGATGAACTTAAGAATTAGGGGGTGAGTGTCTAAGATGCTAGCGCCCGGGCACTCACTATTATAAGTCTAGCATGTAGCGGAATTAATGACTCGGCTTAGGGGACCAGGAACAACTGGACTTGTGAGGGGACACCTGACTTCTCCAGTGGTGGCATCTTTGCTGATAGGTTAGGGCGAACTGATCAAATGTTGTCCTCTCGACTTTGACCCCACCTGAAGTAATTGGAAGTAATTGGAAGTAATTAGACGTAAACATTACTAGTTAGGATGAGTAATTAGGTTAGCACCACTCTCCTCTATTGATCACATCCTTTTCCTTGATTTGCTTTAGTAGTTTATTAGTTAATTCGATATCAAAACCATCTTAAAATATGTGACACCTAGTGTAGGACCTAAAATCTATCAACCTTATCACAAACCCAACACGTATATCACTTTATGCGTAGAACACATTAGCACACAAACACAAACTATGCGTAAATAAGAAAGAAACAAAGATGAGAAAGATGGTGACTTGATATATGAATCGTGTATGTGAAGAGAGAAAGATGAACACAAGATGTTGTATATTCCAAAGAAAGCACACACACACACACACACTCAAGCACACCCCTCAAATGAGACTTTGAGGGGTTTATATAGTACAATCACTAGATGCCCTAAAAGGCTTTCCATGGGCCTCGTGGATGGGCTTGGATTGGATTGGGTTGGACATGGATTGATATAAGGTTAGCTTAACTAAACTAATACCCATTTAGCTTAGCCCAATCCACGAGCCCGTTGACTATTCTAATACGATATCTAACACACGTTACAAAGTTCCTAAATGTGAATGACCATCACTTCTAATAAAAACTATTAAGGCTAACAATCTCCCCCTAGGGTGGTCATTCAAAAGATGCTCCACTTGATTAGGTCTTTACTTTTCTCGAGCTTGAACTTTGTGTGTAGATATAGAATAGTCTTAATTCTTTGTTCCTTCATGCTTTGTGATCAGTTAATGTGGTATAGAGCCATTTTCAACTTCGTTGGTTAGGTGTCTCCACGCCTTTCTCCACCATGCTCACACTTCTATTTGTCTTTTGGTTACCAATGATGTAGTTCTCGAGTCTTTAAACTTTGTAGATTCTTTGATATTGATGAGAACTTTCATGTGTTGTTGGTATGAGCATGTGGAGTATCTGCACGATCAATCCGCTCCGGAGCTTCCATAAGAAGAAAACATAAAAACGGGTTAGTAATAAGCGGATTTTGGCACTTACAAGTTTGAATTTCGAGGGTGTTAACAGCATAGTGTGAAAACACATCTCTAATTCTTACAAAGGCCGTTCCTGAACTGGAGTCCCACAAGTGAGATAACGCAATTTACCGAAGTACATCTACAATTCAGATGAGTCGCTGAAGTACACCGAAGCATCACTCCACGACTGTAGACCGTTTGAGACACACTAAGCGTAATCCACGGGGAGTTACTGAAGTAACCTGCTGTCAGGGCTGCTTGATGTTGACCCTGGAAGGAGTTTCCATTCAATCATTGAAGATCACAGATGTGAAACTTCTCATAAATGTTCTGGCAGATTGCTAAGATATGCGTAGGACTCTGGAATATATCACTTATGTCCTTATTGATGAACAGTAAGCGATGTCATGTCAAGTGTTCCTATGAGATCTTTTGATGAATCTCGTGGCTCTAGACTCAATAAGTGCATTTTGGTTTTCCTAAGCGGAGACTAGGGAGAGGGTCTCGTTCTTCAATATCAACGATCTCTAAGAGAAAGTCAATAGATTATGTAGGGTTCCCAGTGAGAATGAAACAAATCCTTTTAAGAGGAATTGAATGGCTAGGAGGTTTAGTGCAGTGCGTCACTGGGTCCATGACGTCTTTGTCTTCAATACCAGTGTCATCTAGTGACAACCAGTAGCAGATGAATTGAACCCGGTTTCTGCCCTAAGGTTGATTATGGAGGGCTATTTCTTTTCACCCTTTCTTTTACTTTTCTTTTTAATTCTTCAACCCTTTCTTTCTCCTTTCTCACATTACTCCTTTTTTCAATCATTCCTAAGGACTTCTAATACTAACTATTTGTGATGTCCTTGGGTAGATCCCTTCGGCTCTGGCGGTTCATAGGACGGATTTACCTATCCTTAGTCACCTTATAACTCCATGACTGTCCTATTGTTGCCATAAAACTATTTTTCTTGAAAATCTCTCAAAGTGTTTATGATTGAAAACATGTTTGAAACACTCCGAGAGTTTTATATTTTCAGAAACACTCCCCCTTCACATGTGCTTATATGTTTTGACAGAAATCTGCACATAGAGGGTAGAGTTCGCACTTTTTGAATTGATCGACTTTAAATGAGCTAGACCGATTCGAGACATGTTTACATCACTAGAGAACTAGCTTGAAATTATTACCCGTCCTGGTCAAGTCCATAGAAAGTTTCTCGAGATGGTACATGATTCCTCGTCAATTCAATGGTTACGACTGAGTCAAGCTCTTTTGAGAATCAAACAACGATCATTAAACTTTTTTTTTATCACATTTTTAATCACGTCTCCTCCCCCTCAAAAATAGCATATTTGTGATATTTTTGGTATCAACGGATTAAACAACATTTTAGAATCTTTTGGGGAGACAAACGGATTTGATTTAAGCATGAATTTGGAACATTTTTGTTTTATACTCCCCCTTTAATAAAGCATAATCAATTAAAAGGTTTTAGAGGGAGTTATCTTGAGCACAAAATATTTTGAAAGAGCTTGAAAATCTTTTTGAACAATCTTGAAAAAGGTGCTCAAGATGATGATGATTTCTCACCAGTTTTAGATGTAGTGCACTGAAGCGTACACTAGATTTTGCTTTAAAAACACGAGTTTTGATTTGAAATAATCAAAAATCATCATTTTAGTCCGGGTTTCGTACTGAAGTATATGAAAGCCGTTTTTGAAGAAATTTTTGAGAAACGACATGTTTTGGAAAATATTTAAAAGAACTCTCGCTCAAGCATCTGTACATGCCCGTATCATTGTTGAATGACATTTCTAGAAACGTACAGAATATCGATTATACAAGAGACATGTCGTGAGAAGAATATTTTTGTATTTTTGATTTTCTATTGTTTTTGTATTTTTTGAAAGTTTTATATTTTTATATTTTGCTTTTGTTGGTTTTTCAAATTTTGTATTTTGTTTTTCAAAAATATTTACAATGAAGCTTTTTGGAAAATCATTTTCAAGAAGATTCGAGAAGACGTTCTAACTCCTCAGGGGTTAGGCTTCGCATTCCAATTCGTCGAATTAAATCGTCAAACCTTTCTTTTGGAAGGGCTTTAGTAAATATATCGGCGAGTTGGTAATCTTTCTTCACGAAAAATAATTCAACAGTACCTTCTTCTACATGTTCTTTTATGAAGTGATAGCGGACTCTGATATGCTTAGTCTTTGAGTGATGAACAGGATTGCATGATATGGCTATGGCACTTTTCGAGTCACAATACATAGGTATTTTATCGAAAGTAAAGCCATAATCTGTGAGATGTGTTCTCATCCATAGAACTTGAGCACAACACGCAAATAGAGACACATACTCAGCTTCAGCGGTTGAAAGTGCAGTACAATCTTGTTTCTTTGAAGACCAGCTTACTAACTTTTCACCCAAAAATTGTGCTCCTCCTGATGTACTTTTTGCTGTAACTTGGTCACCTGCGTGGTCCGCATCTGAAAAGTCAATTAGATCAAATCCGGATTCCTTCGGATACCAAAGACCCTTGTGAATGGATGTCTTCAGGTACCGAAAGATCCTTTTAACCTCTTTGAGGTGCAGTTCGGTAGGCTTTGCCTGAAACCGTGCTAATAAGCAAACAACAAAATGAATATCGGGTCGACTAGCAGTGAGGTACATGAGAAAACCAATCATGCTCCGATATTTCTTCGGATCAATAGGTTTCCCAAACAAATCGGCTCCAATTTTTGGTGATGTTACCATTGGTGTTCCGACCGAGTCACAATTATCCATACCATGATTTTTCAAAATCTCAGTTGTATATTTTGCTTGATTAATAAAAATTCCACGTGGGGACTGATGTATTTGTAAACCAAGAAAAAACTTTAGTTTCCCCATCATGGACATTTCAAATTTGCTTTTCATGAGATTTTCAAAATGTTTTGAAAGATTCGGATTAGTGGACCCAAAAATGATGTCGTCCACGTAAATCTGAACAATCAAAATGTCGTTTTTGTATTTTTGTGTAAATAAGGTAGGATCAACCGTTCCTTTGGTGAAATTGTTAAGGATAAGGAAAGAGGACAGTTCGTCATACCACGCTCGCGGAGCTTGCTTTAAATCATAGATTGCCTTTTTGAGTTTGTAGACGTAGTCTGGATGTTCCATGTCTATGAAGCCTTCTGGCTGACTCACGTACACTTCTTCTTTCAAAGTTACATTCAAGAACGCGGTCTTAATGTCCATCTGATAAACCGTGATGTTTTTGTGAGCTGCATAGGCTAAGAAAATCCTGACTGCCTCAAGTCTAGCTACCGGCGCGAATGACTCTTCAAAGTCTATTCCTTCTTCCTGTCTGTATCCTTTGGCCACAAGACGAGCTTTTTTGTGAATTACAGTCATCCCTTCATCCCTTTTGTTCTTCCATAACCATTTGAGATCAATGACTTGAATGTCAATTAGTCTTGGAACCATATCCCAAGAGTCATGTAGACGGTATTGGAGAAGTTCCTCCTGCATCGCTTCTATCTATGCGGGTTCTGCCATTGCCTCGCGAATGTTCTTTGGCTCTATATTGCTAATTGAGCAAAGGTAAATGCATAAGTCGCAATCGGTGGCAAGTTGGCGTCTCGTCTGAATTGGCCGTGAAGGCTCACCAAGAACTTGTTCAATTGGATGGTTTTTTGTCCACTTCAGAGTAGAAGGATACCGTAGATTATACGAGTGCGAGTTAGATGGTTCTCGTAAGATTGAAGATGATTCAGCTGATTCTGTAGCAAACGGGTTTTCAAATAAGTCTGCATCTAACGTTGCATCGTTCTGGTTTTGAGTAGGTTCTTCTTGAAATGATATGTTTTGAATTTGTTCATCAACTGCTGGTAAAACTGTTTGAAGAATTGGAGTTGCTTGAGTAGATGTAGATGATGTTGATGGAGTTGGTGCATTGGTTTCGACCGTTGTAGATGCATCTTCTGTTGGTGGTGATGGATGATTTTGAGCGGGTGCAGCGGAATGATGGTTTGATGCATTTGTCGAAGTTCCACCATAGTATTCATCGAACAATAACTCAAAGAATTTATCCCATTCTTTTTCATGAGGTGTGTCAGCAAAAGTTGATGGAGCTCTTTGATGTACGAGTCCTGAACTGATGTGTCCAGAAGTCTGCAGGTTTAGTGCGGGTTCTAGAGCGAGTCTCTCAGAAGCCATTTGTGAAAGTTCATCAAAATTCACATCCATCGTCTCCATGATCCTCCTAGTTCTTCTGTTATACACCCTGAATGCCCTCGAGCTATCTGAATTTCCAATGAAGATTCCAATATCACCTTTAGCTTTCAATTTCCCTAGATCTTCTCTGTCGTTTGTTGGATAACACAAAGCGCCAAACACGTAAAAGTAAGAGATATCAGGTTTTCTGTTGTTCACTATTTCATATGGGGTTTTATTGAATCTTGGATGGATTAAGGATCGGTTCTGAGTGAAACAAGCAGTGGCAACAGCATCAGCCCATAGAAATAACGGTGCACTAGAATAAATTAGCATTGTGCGAGCAGCTTCCACAAGAGTATGATTTCTTCTTTCAACTACCCCATTCTGCTGTGGAGTTCTAACAACTAATGTTTGAAGAGTAATTCCAACATCTTCAAAATAAGCTCTTAACTCCTGATTAGTGAATTCAGTGCCGTTGTCTGTTCTTACAACTCTTACAGGAGCTTGAAGAAGTACTTGAATACGTTTCAAGAAAGTGATGATGATGCCTGGTGCTTCGTCTTTTGATCTCAGAAATCTAACCCATGTATATCTTGAATAATCATCGACGATAACAAGAATATACTTTTTCCCGTTAATGCTTTCAACTCTCATTGGGCCACATAAGTCCATGTGCAACATATGCAATCTTGCTTCCGAACTAGGTACGGATTTGGGTTTATATGATGCTCTTTTGCTTTTTCCTTGTTCGCATGATGGACATAGGTGATCCTTGGTGTATTTGAACTTTGGAAGTCCATTGACGATGTTGTCTTTGGCAAGTTTGTTGATGGTGTCGAAATTAAGATGGGATAATCGTCTATGCCACAACCAGGACTTTGTTCCAGATGCTCGTGTCATAAGACATATTGGTGATGAAGAGGCCATTTGGTTAATGTCGATAGCATACAAGTTTGTATCACGATTCCCAGATAAGAGATTAGTGCCATTCAATTTCTAACGAAGCAAGCATTTTTCCTAAAAGCAACCTCTAAATCTGCATCACAGAACTGCCCGACTGAAAACAAATTATGTCCCAACCCTTCGACATAGTAAACCCGAGTGATCAAATAATTTCCAAAAGGTAGATCTCCATAACCCATGATAGCTGCTACATGATCATTTCCGAAACGTACGGTTCCCATGAATTTCCAGACGAAATTGATCAGCAGCTTCAGATTCCCGGTCATGTGCTTGGAGAAACCCGAGTCGACGATCCAAAGACATATTTCGATAACCTGCCAATAACAGAAGAAGAAGATTTTGGAAACCGTTTTGATTTTGGTTCCTTTGGGTTAGAGGTAAAATCCTGATTACACTCAAAGAAGTTTTCTACTGGGTATTCTGGTTGGTCACTCATTGTACCATTCTGGAGTGTGAAAGTTCTACCCGTGGGTTTCCAAATGTCATCTCTAAAGTAAACAGTATGCTTCTTATCAGTAGTGTAAAGCCTAAGTCTTGCAACTAGTCTTCCTACTCGTTTAGCATAAGTTCTTTTTGGCACGTTCTTCTTAGCAGGCTTATCATTGACATTCTTAGAAACACAATCATCGTGAACATTAACTAAAGATTCCTTGCAAGTTAAACAAAGAGATTCAACACATTCATTAGACTTAGCAAGTTTCATAGGTTCAATACATTCAGATGAAATGTCTTTCTTATTCAAAAGCGTTAAATTCCTAGGGTGTTCTTCTACTTTCTTCTCTTTATTCAAGCTACTACTCTTAGAGGCATGCGAGACTCTATTGTTCCTTGTATTGCTCTTAGGATTTAGTCTGCTGCTCCTAGAGGTGCTTTCTAGTCCTGTAGAAGGTAAGGCACACGCATTAGGATTCACATTTTTATCTAGAGAAGTGGTTTGAGCTTTCCTAGTCTCGTTAGAGTGCTTTTCTAAACTTATGTCGTTTGTCCCATATGGTTTAGATGTGGAGGAAGACGCATTAGTGGTACTCATCTTAAAAAGGCCAGGTGCTAAAACTTTTGGTTTCTCGATAACCGCTTTTCCTTTATCAACATTTTGTTTAGGCAAGGCAGGTGGAGTGACTGGTTTTGATAAATCTTTTTACTCATTGACTTTTGGAGGAGGCATAGAAACAGACATTTTTGGTTTGAGAACCAATTTGGGAACATTTGCTTTCTCCTCAGTCAATGGTTTTGTAATCTTAGTATCCACTGCCTTTCCTTTTTGACATTCCAGCTGAGTCCTCAAAAGATCATTTTTCGCTTTCATGTCATTGTAGGCACGCTCATACGACAATTTGTCATACTTGCATTCCTCAGTTTTTCGATCAAGTTGTTTAAAATATGAGACATTTTCTTTTTCAAGTTTTTTAAGAGCTTTTTCATATTTTGAAACAATTTTGGAGGTCTCAGACTGGAGTCTTTCATGATCTTCAACAGAATATGTTTGTAAAATAATGGACATAATATCAGTAGTCAGAACATCTTCGAAGAGAGAATCATTTAAATTTTCCAAAACTTTGATGTGTTCAACACTTTCATTAGCTTGCTTTACCAGGTATTTATGGTCCTTGACAAAGTCAGCTGTTTCTTTCAAAAATGCTTGTTCAAAATGAATTACCCTTGAGTTGATGTTATTCAGCTGAGGGGCAATTTCAGTTTCAAAATACTTTTTATTTTCATTATCAAAACTATTAAACCAGATGTTTGTAGTAATATTGGTTTTAGTTTTAACAGTCTCTTGAAGTCTCCCAATTCTAGTTTTAACATCTTCTAAAATGCTTCTGGCATCACTTGTGTTAAAAGGATTGTTTGAAGACATTTGTTCGATTTTCGAAAAAGATTTTGAGACAACTACAGGAGTTGCAACTGGTTTTGAAACTGGTTTTGAAACTGGTGTTGACGCTTTGTTTGAAACACTGGGTGTTATGGAAAACTTTGATTGTTCTTTATGAGAAACAAACGAAATACCATTAATTTTGTTCCATTTGTTATAATCAATTGGTTTGATTTCTGGATGTTTTTGTTTCATTTTCGATCTACTCTCCTCATATAGTTCTAACGTTTCAAGAGAATCACGAACAATTATAGGTTCATGCAAAGGTTTTCCATTGTTCAACACATTCCTTTCTTTCTGAGCTTTCTTGAGGAAGCAAGGAGGTGAGTTACCAAGAGCCATTTTATGCACAGTATGAAAAATCAGATTTACTTGGTTAGAAAGCATCTTGTTTGTTTTAGCGGAATGACCCGTTGTAAGAAGTAAATTTTCTAATTTTTTGATAGTTTCATTTTTATCCAGAAGTAAATTTTTTAGCGGAATGACCCGTTGTATGAAATTCAAATGCTCTTGCGTTCTCTTTGTAACTCTCAAGCTCAGCGGTCAATTTAGCATTCGCGGCCTTAACTTCGCGATTGACCGTTCTAACTTTCTCAATTTCAATGCCACAATTATTGATTAATGATTCAAAATAAGCACGTGTTTCCTCATCAGTCTCAGTATTTTGTGCCAAACAGCCTCCATTATGATCCACATCTGGAGTTTCAGAGTTTGTATTACTACAACTCGGATTGTCCAGGTATGTATCATAAGTAGGTGCTGGCGTCACAGAATGCTGTTCGTCATGAGTAAACACATCAAATATGACATTGTTATAGCATGGATCAATGATTGGTACCTCAGATACTGCGTTGGCGTCATAGACAGGAGGTGCGTCAGAATCAGTGCGTACTTAGTCTCCTGAAGATTTGCCATGAAGATGCAGTTCGCATTGATTTCCTCGAGGTTTTCCAAATCATCCATAATAGCGAAAAAATCATTTTCCTCAGCACTCAACTGCATCCCTGCTTCTTGCTTCTGTGCTAACAGCATAGCTTTCCGAAGGAACTCAACATTCTTCTTTTGTGGCTTAGTGGGACAGTTCCTTGCCATGTGACCCACTCCTTGACTGTTGTAACACTTAGCCTGATTACCCTGATTCACATTTCCATAATTCCCAACGACTGGAGCTGCAACATTCCCATTCTGATTACCCACTGCTCTATTCCCAACATTCTGACCCATATGATTTCCAACATTCTGACCCAACTGATTACCCTGATTCGGAACCGCCTGATTACCTATCTGAAATCCAGTAGCATATCCCTGTGGGTTCGCAATAACTCCAACCATTTGTCTTTGATTACCCATGTTCACACCCGGCTGTGCAATTTGCCTGTTGCGAATGTTTGATGAAATCCTTTGGTTGTTGTTAGTTGGTGTGGAATAGCGACTTCTGAATGCTTTACCCAAAAATGCAAATGCCTGTAGCAAAGCTTGTTCTTGTTCAATTTCAAGATCAGTGATTCCTTGTTCCTGGTAATGTTGTTGTTCTGGTGGATAGGTTTGTTGTTGAGGGATAACAGCTTGTTGTTGTGAAATGTATTGCTGCAAGTTGTTGTTAGTGGAAGATGATGAAGCTTGTTGTTGTGTATTCACTGTAGGTTGAGTCTTTGCAATGAGTGCCAGTGGATCGTGATTCTTTGCCAATCTTTCTTTCCTGACTTCATTCACTTCAGCTTGGTTTTGTTTCAGAAAATCGTTAAGTTGATCAAAATTCACCTGATGTAAGTCCTTTGTTTGGTTGACAATAGTGACATATCGTCCCCATTCTTCTGGAAGATTGTTGAGAAATTTGATGTTCTGCACGATAGTTCTGGGTGCCAACTTGTTTCTGATAAGCTCATTCATCAAAGTGCAAAACCTTCCATAGTAGGATTCAATGGATTCTCCTGGAGTTGAAGTGAACTTTTCCCATTCAGTTAGCAGCTTGTTCTCCATGTCTTGTTGACCAATTTCTGTTCCATGACAAAGCCGTCTAACACGTTCCCATATATCGAAAGCAGTTTCACAGCTGTCTATAGCAGCAAAGATGTCTCTTGGTAAACACAGTTGGACAATGTGAATTGCCATATCATCTGCGTCGACTTGCTTCTGATCCTCTTCAGTGTATTCTGATTCAGTTTGAGTATGAAAAGATGGTGGGACGGGAGGTGTTGCATCAGGATTTCCAGGGTTTTGGACTTGTTGAGGCTTGAAGGGTCCATTCGTAATGGATTGAATCATTAGTTTTCCATTAGGTTTGGTCTTGATGTAGCGGAGCATACGACTTGTCCATTGAAGATAACCACCTTTTTCCAACATAGGAGGACGGTTTTCGGCACCGGCTGCATGAATGTCTTGTTGAGTTGCCATTGATGAAGGTATTTGATGATAAAGTTGATGTAGGATCGATTCAACGATAAAGGAGTTGTGTTTGAAGAAGATTAAGCTTGGTTGTTGTAGTGAAAGTTTGGTCTAAAAACTTAAAAACCTCAATAACTTCTGTTTGGAGCGTTTTTAGGACTTGAAAGTTGACCTAAATGAATTCGGAGGTCTATTCTCCTCGTTCTCATGGTCGTTTTGATGGATAGAACGCTGAAAACGGAGTTACGGTTCAAAAGTTATAGCCGTTTGAAGTTTTGCTCAAAATCTTACTCGTAAACCTGTTCTTAAGCGTAGAAATGAGTGCTTATGCGTAGGATTGCTTATGAGTAGGATTCTTATGCGTAAAAAACTTAGGCGTAAGATTCCTTATGCGTAAAACCCAACTTACGCGTAACTTTAGGCTTATGCGTAAACACAATGCTTAGTCATAAAAACCTTACGCGTAAGTGTTAACTTATACGTAGAGTGTTACTCGTAAGCGTTCTGCTTATGCGTAAACTTAGGTTAAAAACCAAAAATACTTTACACTATCACAGCGTAAAAGATATCCACAAGTCGAAGTGTTCCACAAACTTATCCAAGTGAGGGAAGCACTGAGTAACCGTTGTTGCACGAAGATTCTTCACCAAAAAGTTATGCGTAAAAACCAAATCTTACGCGTAAAACCTTATGCGTAAAAATAGGGTTTTGACTTTTCTTACGCGTAAAAAGAGGGTTTTGACTAAAAGATGCTTACGCGTAAAAACAACCCAGTTTTGCAAAAACACGAATTTTTCACCCAAAAACACGTTTCCAATCGATTTCTTTTGCACAAACTTCTTCCAAAACACTTAAAGATCAATAAAGTCTACAACTTTAAGCTTAACAACACGTAAAAATCAAAACTTTAAGCAAAAAGCTCTCGTTTTAGGATAAAAACGCAACTTTTTGAAAGCTTTAACCAAAAAAACGTAACACAACCACTCCTAAATCATTGTTAAGCGATTGATACCAATTGTAGGACCTAAAATCTATCAACCTTATCACAAACCCAACACGTATATCACGTTATGTGTAGAACACGTTAGCACACAAACACAAACTATGCGTAAATAAGTAAGAAACAAAGATGAGAAAGATGGTGACTTGATATATGAATCGTGTATGTGAAGAGAGAAAGATGAACACAAGATGTTGTATATTCCAAAGAAAGCACACACACACACTCACTCAAGCACACCCCTCAAATGAGACTTTGAGAGGTTTATATAGTACAATCACTAGATGCCCTAAAAGGCTTTCCATGGGCCTCGTGGATGGGCTTGGATTGGATTGGGTTGGACATGGATTGATATAAGGCTAGCTTAACTAAACTAATACCCATTTAGCTTAGCCCAATCCACGAGCCCGTTGACTATTCTAATACGATATCTAACACAAGTTACAAAGTTCTTAAATGTGAATGACCATCACTTCTAATAAAAACTATTAAGGCTAACACCTAGACTTAATATTAATCCACACACATAGCTCTTGGGACGACCTCGGTTTTACTGAATACTACACTACACACGACCGGGTACACTGCACGTTAGTGCATTAGGGTAGACCACAGGTATAACGAGACATTATAAATATTAAAACATGATCAGTAAAACCTGCATCAATAGGATTACCAATTTTTGAGGCAATAGAGCTCAAACCATCTGAAGAACATGAATTAATTGGGACATCATGGAAGTTTACCCAAACTGGAACACAAGAGAAAGCTTCCTTCATGAGGCTAGTCTCAGGAGATCACTTATTGAGAATTATTGGAATTCTACGAATCATCCATGGACCATCACAAAGATCAGATTCTGCACATTGAGTAGTCAAGAATTTAAAAAAGAAAACCCGTAGCGTTCATTGTTTCTTTCTCAACACCATACTCTTTTCAATTATTACATACAAACCATTCGACAACGGGGAAAGCAAGCCTTTTACCTATAAAATACCCATATAGTGATTTTTTCAACCTCTCATGTACCTCAAGAACCGAAGCAATAGGTACCCAACATTGTATTCAACATCTTGTGGTACAATATCATCAACTTTCCGAAAATTGGCCTTAGCCCCCAATCGATGGATTCAATTTATTTGCATAAATCGTATGGCTATTACCACCCACGTTAGTACCATGAACATCACTAGACTGTGCATAGATCTTCGACGAGACCAGACCATCGTCCTTGATATTTGGTTCGACATTAACAACATGAGTATTAGCATTAACACTCTTATTAGTCTCATTACCAAACGATCAAGATACATTTTAAGTACCGATTTAAACCTTTAGATCATCTTGTTATTTGGATTTTTTTGTGTGAGTACAAAAATACGCACTTTTGAGAAAATGCTTTTATGTACATAAATCGATAAGCCTCGAACACACGACCCTAATTAAATAACAACCAATGAGAACCAGCAAGTCACGTAAGACCGATACTAGAAAATACGCTCTATTTCATAGTCAAGGATTACAAATTCATTTTGGTTTTGCTTGATTATTAAATTTACGAATTTAGTTTTTATTGGACCACTTGAATTTTTGGTTGCCTCAAATTATACATAACTCTACATATACAAAATTAAAATTTGAAATATATGATTGAACGAGGTACTTTTCGATGAAAACAAATTATTATCTTACCACAACACGCAGTTGGCACGTTCGAGTTTTTTGTCGGCTCAAATTACGCGTAACTCTTCTTTTTTGGGTAAAGGGTTTAAAGTTGGCGAATATATTACTCCAAAAACACAGTTAAGTGTATAGGATTTGAGTAAATCTCACATCTCAGCCCATTACATAGGCGGTAAAGCATACATAACAAGACATTACTACTCCTATCAAAGAAAAGAAAAAAAATTAAATACTAAATTACAGTTGACTTATAAAGACACCAAATATAAACTATCGTCTAAATTAACCTTGGAGATTAATATCCATGACATCACAAATGGCAGTTGTTCTTTTGTTTAAGCTTCAATATCATAACCGTCAGAGATGTCATAATCTTCGTCCTCAAATAAACTTGCATCATTTGAACCTCCACTAGCCATAAATTAAGCAGTCTCATTGTAAACATCCTCAACATCACTATCACTCTCTTCCACGGCCTTTTTTGCATCCTTGACAGTATTACCAACATTTCTAGCACTTTAAGTACCCACGTTCTCGAATATCTTATCATTTTTATTCAACGCTTCAAACGAATTCCTTAGAGTAACCAAATTTATATCATCTGAATAAATAGGTCCCTTATTACTAGAACTCGAGGCCACATTAGTAGTATCTTTTTTCAAATTTGTGGCCCCATTCTTTCTCTCACTTCTTTGCTTCTTTGACATACCAGACCCACTATGGGTAGATACAGGATTATACACAAATATACTCTTAGGTTTAAATCCCATTGAACTATTATGTTGCTTATTTTTATGTTTACGTTTTTGTACAACTAGGAACCCATCATTTTGGGCAACAACATTCTTCATATGACTTGGACCATTTTGCCTCCCCAAATCAACTCCTAAGTTCACATCAGATTTAGAAACCACATGTTTAGTACATTGACTATCATCATGACCAAACACCGTCCAAGTACCACATCTTGGAGGTTTCCACTTATATTCCATCTTAACTGTATGCAAATAGGAACTCAAACCCTCACGTAAGGAATAACAATGACCATAGTATCTTGGAGAGGACGATCAACCTTTATGTCAATCAATGCACGCATAAAATCCAATTGATCCAAAGATTCTATACATATAGTACTCGTATAAGAATCAAGCGTGATTGGTGTACCCAATCTAGTGGCAATGGTACTCAACCCATCCTTAATAAACGCTACGACCGGATATCATACAGTTTTACCTAAACCGGAACAGATTTAAGCTCTTCTTTAATAAGCACTCATCAGAATATCACTTCTTAAGAATAATTAGGGCATTACATATCACACATGGTCCTTTTTCCCATACCCCATCCCTACCTGCCCGTCGAAGCAAATTTGAAAAAGAAGAACCTTTCGAATTCATCATTAGTTTGACTATACCAAACTTCTTCCATACGTTCATCACATCATGACAACGGGGAATGCGATTCTTTTGCCAAGAAAATAATCATAGTATCCAAAACATAAGATAAAGGAATAAGCACTTCAACACTACCACCAGTTTTAGTACCAGGGTCTAGGGTTCTAAAAGGCACGCCATGGCGGCGCGAGGCATGACATCCACGTTATGAAATAGACCAAGACATAAGCTCTAGGCATGGCGTGAGATAAGTCGTAAAAAGGCGCAAGGCGTGGCGCGTTTTTTGAACTCTGATGAATTTTTATTTTTTTATTTTTTATTTTTGAAAAACATAAACAAGTTTACATGTAATGATAGTTTTCTTTTCACTTTATTCCTTATATATAACACTTTTTATAACTCGATATATATGAAATATGATATAAATATAAAAATATATATATATATATATATATATATATATATATATATATATATATATATATATATATCCGTAAAAAGAATAAAAAAATTTATTTTTTTAAAAAAATTCTTCAAAAATTCTAAAAAAATTCCATAAGATCGGGTATGTTGGTGCATAAAACTTTTGTGAAAACATTTTTTATAATTTTGAGTTCTGATACGTCTTTTTTAATGCACAAAAAACAAATTTTGATGCGCGAAAAAATTTTGATGCACAAAATTTTCAACTTGTTTTAGTTAGATGCGCAAACCAATGGAGAATTGCTTCTCATCTTGAATTGAGGTGAGTGGTTTTACACCAATAGAAACCATAAATTTCATACACAATAAAAGGGGTATGATCCATTTTCTTATTTTTAGATAGTAAATGTAGTTCGTTTTTCCGTTCTATCCTATTTGATCATTGATATTTGAACATTGTCCTTTTTCCTTTGTTCTAGTTCATGATCTGAACGAGTCGCACATACACCCTAGTACATGTTCCTCGACGCTGAGGGCATCCTCGAAGCGCGGGGGATTTTGTGACATTTCTAATTGGCTGTCTTGTATTTCTAATAAGTTGTTTAATCGTTGGCATGTTGAATCATATACATAATGGACTGGTTTAGATCGATCCTAACCGGGTGATTATGAATTACAATTACAATAGTAAATAAAAATCATAGAATTTTAAACTCGGCAGGGTGAATTTTAAATCACGACTTGACGTGAAATTGAAATAAAGGCTATTCTCATTCAACCGCTACAAGATCAACAATTCCATAAGCTTGGGCTTCTGTTGCTGACATAAAAACATCTCTTTCCACAAATTGTGCACCACAAATAAGAGCTAATAAAAAGACCCGCGATCCCATAGAAAGACATCACAATTCCTTGTGGAAAAAAAACGATTTCCATGTTATTTTGATGAAAAAAGTCAAAAGAAGTTGGGTGCAAAAATCAATTTTTGATGCACAAAAAAACGATTTAATGCGCAAACTTATTTTTTCATAATTTTTTTTCGGAAAAAATATCCACTTTTAGGAAAAAGTTTTTCACAACTTTTTCATTCACCATCATACCCGATCTTGTGGAATTGTTTGGGATTTTTCGAGAACTTTTTTTGGAAAAAAAAAATCTTTTTATCTTTTTACGGATATTTGTCTTTTTATTTGATCTTTATCCTATATATATATATATATATATATATATATATATATATATATATATATATATATATATATATATATATATATGAATATTGTCATATTTTGTGCCGTTTTAACTCGCACCTTAAAAAACGTCGTTGCTCATTGATCGCTTCCAAAACAGTCAAGAAATATTGACCAAAGGTTTTAGTCAACAAAAGTCAACTATTATGGACTCAATACAATTTCCCTTGGAATTTAGTGGATTCCCAGGTCGTTAAGTCCCACGGAGGTTGAATGGTGCTTGAAAACTTTCAGACGTAGAATGATCACTAAGGATAATGATCTGTAAGGATTTTTGTTGATAATTACACTACTGATTGATTGGAATTGTATTTGGATACAGAACTATAAAGCACAACAATCAGATTAAACAAACGTAAATACGTACGTTTACTAAATTTTATGTAAACGTACAAATTAAAACGTAAATTTAAAAGAATAAAACACCTACGGACATGAAAATGATATTTTTACAATCCTAATAATAAAAGAAAATTATTAGAAAATTAAAATTATTTTTATGACTATTTATTTAATTATTATTAATTAAAAACTATTTTTAACTATTTAATAATAATCTAAAATATAAGAAAATATGAAATAAAGCTAGAAAAGTAAAATTATGACTTAGAAAAATCTAAAATATTATAAAACTTATTTTAAAACTGAAAAGATATTTTTTATGCTTTTTATTTATTTATTATTAATTATTTAATACTTTTTAACTTTTTTAAATTCTAATAAATACTAAACAAACTAAGAAAATTCTGAAATTTTTTCTATAAATATCCTATGGTGACAGAAAGCTAAGAAAATTATAAAAACAGAAAGCGCTTAATAATAAGCTGAAAAAGGAAATTAAAAAGCTAATATATATTAAATAAACGCTATCACTATTTTTAAAATGATGTTTTTGTGATTTTTCTTTTACAAAACTATTTAACTACTGATAATAAGCAACTTTAATAAAGACAAAAATTTTGGAACTTGAAAATAAGCAGTTTGAGAGCTTATAAGCTTAACAGTTGAGCTTTTGGCTCACTTTGATGATTTTAAGCTCAAATAAGCTATCAAATAAGCTAACAAGCTAGAAACAAAGGTAAATTAAGATGCAAACAAGCTAAATGAACTTAAATTAAGCTAAAAAGCACAGAGAATCACACTGATAAGCTTTAATAAGCTAATAAGCACTTACAAAATACCCTGTGTACCAAACAGGCCTGCAGTCAAATCGATTTTCAGACATCATCAATGATTTGGATAAACACAACATCATCATGCCACGAATTGCAGTGAATACTAAGTTCCTGAGTAGTCTTGGTCCAGAATGGGAGAAGTATGTCATTTTTCTCCGTCAAGCGAAGAATATGCATCATTCTACCTATGGATTGTTGTACGATTACTTGAAGCCTCATGAAAAGGAAGTTGATCGGGAAAGGATTCTCCGTGCTCAAATTGCTAAACAGTCACAACCGGACAATCAACAACTTGCCTTGTATGCTCAACAGAATTATCCCTCTCAACCAGCAACTCAACCAACTGCTTCAAACACACCTTCACAGCAACCTCAACCTCAACAAAATCAATTGGTTCCATACAGCAACAATGCTCAAGCATATGTCAGTGAAGCTACTGAGGAAATCGATCCATTCGAAGCATTGCAACAAGGATTTGTGATGATTGCTAATGCTTTTGGCCGTTACACCAACAAATCCAACAATCGCATTCGTTCCTCATCTAACACACGGACTCAAGCTGTTGTAAACAATGGACGTGTTGAAGTTTAGAATCGTGATTATGGTCGTCAGATGGGCGGTGGTCAAGGGTTTAATGCTGTGGGTAGGAATAACAACAGAGCTCAAGTGATGGAACAGGGAAATGCTCAGAATCGGATAAATGGTCTTAGATGCTACAACTGCAATGAGAAGGGACACCTGGCTAATGCATGCCCAAAGCCAAGGACTAGGGGCAGTGCTTATTTCAAAGAGGCTTTACTTTTGGCTCTTAAGGATGAAGCTGGTGGATCTCTTACAGACAAAGAACAGAGCTTTATGGCAGATGCAGACTCAGATGATGATATGGAGGACTTGCAGGCTAATGCAGCTGTTATGTTGATGGCTAATATGCATGAGCTGCACATGAGTGATACAGGCCCAGTGTATGACACTGATGGCTTGTCTCAGGTACCCGAACAAACCATCATCATATCTGAACTAATCTCTCCGCCAATATCTGAATCCGGCACGGATCAGACTGTTCAAAATGAGTCTTCTACATCTTTTTCTGATGATTTTCAAGTTAACCCTGTAGTTACATTTGACGATCAAGATGACCTTATGGTTTCCTTTGATAATCAAATTGACTCCGTGGTCGTACTTGAGGATCTCAAGAATGATCATGTTGAGACTCACATTGAACAAGATGATCTGTTGCCTCATCCGGATTTTGCTCGGTTAATTCAAGACCATAAAATCAAAATGGAGGAATGTTATGCATTAAATCAATCTTTAAAAAGTAAAAATGCACTGTTAACCAAGGATTTTGAATGCTTACAAATGCAACTCAACTTTTTCAAAACTCAAGAAAACCGTGAAAAAGGTTTTGAATCCGCTTTTGCAAAATCTCATCAAAATGAAAAATACTTAGAGAGACAGATGCGTGATCTAGCCGCCTCGAAGAATGCTTTGTTGTCTGAATTAGAACAACTGAAACACGAACATAAAAAGCAAATTAACGCTCTCACCTTGGAAAATCAAAAAGCTAAGGCTGAGTTGTTAAATTGTCAAAAACAGTTCTCCGCATACAAAAAGCATTCAACGAATCGGGTAGATGACCTTCTTGACGAAATTCTCGGCTTGCAAAACAAACTTAAAGAGTTTAAAACTGTTGTTTACAAACATGGTGAATCCGTAACAGCTATTGAAAAGTTTACCTTAAAACCCAATCCAAAAGGATATGGAAAAAATCTAGCTGATTACAAACCAAAGCTTTCACTAAAAACATTCAAACCAACTCCTGAAGTTTCCAGTGCAGAATACAAAATTGATAATACTGTCATGAGTGTTGTTAAATATCATCGTCAAGAGGAATTAGATGCAGAAGACGAGAGTCGATCAAAATTAAAAAATGTTGTTTACAACAAACCTTTTAATTATAAAAACGCGGTCACTTTCGTCACACCAACGGACTCTTCTAACACACCAAGGGTTATCATCAAAACACCTGAGTCTTCTAATGTTAATCCCAAAACAGAATTTGCACAAACTTATGGTCCTTTACCTTCCATTAGTGAAGTAAACTCAAAACCTGAAAATCGAAAAATCCTTCGATATTTTGACATTTTCATGGCTGACCTCAAAATTTTACAACATGAGATAGAATATCGATCTGAAATCAAAGTTGAACATTTTCAATCGCCTCTGGCGCGAGAACAAAGAGACATTTTTCAGAAAAATCTTTTACCTAATGTTAAAAACTTGAAAAGTTGTGCAATTGCCTGGGAAAAGGATTTTCATAAGGAACTTGGGGTAATGAAAAACGTTTTCGAGAAAACAGAAACATCTATTTCGAACACAAAACGCAAAAAGAAACTATTGAGAAAAGATGTTGATCGACTCTTGGAAGATGTTATCTGTGCTGATATCCATAATGTTGTGTTACTTCATGCTTTGCCATTTGCATCTGATTACATCTCTGCTGATATTGTTGAAACTGTTGTAACTGTTGAGAACACCGATAATGTGCTTCAGATCGAGTCTTTAAAAGCTGAAAATAAACGATTACACACGGAAATTTACAATGCAAAACGTCGTCTTCATTGGTGTGAAAAAGATATTCACAATCATCAACTTAGTTTTCAAAAGAAAATCACTCAGTTGAGTGCAAAATCTTCTGATCCTAAACTTGATCAACTGGATGATCAAAACGTGTCTTTGAAAAGTCAAATCTCAAAATATGAACAAGAACTTTTAAAAGTTAAACAGGAATATGGTGTCATATTTGATTTACTCAAAAAGACTCGACTTGAAGCATCAAACGAACTTGATCACTATCTTGCTCACACTAGAGATGTCATGAATTTTGCTGGAAATATTCGTTCTGAAAATCAAGATCTGATTCACACCATCTCTAAGTTACGAGAAAAGTTAGGACAGTATGAACAACTTCCGCCTACTGTGATTAAGAGATTAGCACCAGTCACACTTAGTAATCGTGAACCTAGAATTCCCACTGCCAAATCACATGTTGCTAATGTGTTTCCATCTACTGAAACAGGAATAGTTGCATCTTTTCCAAACGTCAGCACTTCACAGCCTAGGAGCACTCAATCGAAGAATAGGAAGTTGCGACCTAAGAAAAGATCAATAAAGAATGCTAAAGTAGAAGAACACCCTAGGACTCTGAATAAAAATCATGTTGCTTCCACTATAGATGTTGCGTCTGGCAAATGTAATACAAATAGTGATGTAACGAATGCTAAACCGTTAAGTACTTTTGATATTCAGTCTGATGCACCTTGTGTTATTTGTCGAAAGAGTATGAATTCTGATTGTCATGACAAATGTGTTGCTAAAACTATAATCTCTCGATTACGGAATCCTAAGAATCGGAATACCTCTAGGCCCACTAATCATTCTAAGTCTGTGCTTGGTAAACCACCTTCTTTAAATTCTAAGGCAACCATTGCTATCACAGTAGCTCCCGCTTCACCTCCCAAGAATGTAGTACCACCTAGTGTTTTCACTAAGACTAAAGCAAAGAGTAGTTATAGATGGCAGAAATGGATATATAACACACTAGGATTTAAATGGATGCCTAAAATTGTCAATGTGTGTATGTCTAACGTACCTGCTTCGGAACCCTCTAACATTTTGGGTTCCACATCTACTTCTATTCCATCTGTGTCGTCTGTGTGTAATGCAGGTGATACAGATCATTCTCTGGATTGTTGATAGCGGATGTTCCCGACACATGACAGGCAACCTTAAACTGTTATCAAACTTTATTTCAAAGTTCATTGGCACTGTCAGATTCGGGAACGATCACTTCGCAACTATCATGGGCTACGGAGATTATGTCAATGGGAACATCGAAATCAGCAGGGTTTATTATGTGGAAGGCCTCGGCCACAATCTGTTTTCGGTAGGTCAATTTTGTGATGGAGATCTGGAGGTTGCTTTCAGGGAGAAAACTTGTTTCATTCGTGATCTACAAGGAAACGATCTTATGTCTGGCTCGCGTAATTCTAGTCTCTACACTATCTCTATGCAAGACATGGTTGCTTCCTCTCCCATTTGCTTACTTTCAAAGGCAACATCTACAAAATCCTGGCTATGGCACCGACGTCTCTCACATCTAAACTTTCAAACCATCACCAACCTTGCTCGACACAAACTCGTTGAAGGACTCCCACGATTCCGGTATTCAAAAGATCACCTTTGCTCAGCCTGTGAACAAGGGAAAAGCACTCGTGCTCATTTTCCTTCAAAGGTGGAACACAGCTCTCAGCATGTGCTTCATCTTCTTCACATGGATCTGTGTGGCCCGATGCGCGTGCAAACGATCAATGGCAAACGCTACATCTTAGTAATTGTCGATGACTTCTCACGATGGACTTGGGTCTACTTCCTTCGTAGCAAAGACCAAGCTCCACAAATGATCATCACCTTTCTCACAAAAATACAGGTTCAGCTCCGCAACACCGTCCGAATAATCAGAACAGACAAAGGAACTGAATTTGTTAACAAAACCCTTCGTGAATTTTATGAGAAAGTGGGAATTCAGCATCAAACATCTATTGCACGTACACCTGAACAAAACGGAGTTGTTGAAAGACGAAACCGAACGTTAGTGGAAGCTGCAAGAACAATGTTAATCAATGCTAAACTTCCAGATTACTTATGGGCAGAAGCTGTATCTACTGCATGCTATACTCAAAACTGTTCTATGATCACAAAACGCCACAACAAAACACCTTTCGAGCTTGTCCACAACTATAAACCGAACCTCAAACACTTTCATGTATTTGGATCCCTTTGCTATCCGAATAATGATCGTGATGATTTTGGAAAGCTCAAAGCCAAAGCTGATATTGGAGTCTTTATTGGATACTGTGACAATTCTAAAGGTTTCCGAATCTGGAATCGTCGAACTAAGGAGGTAATGGAAACGATTCATGCTCATTTCGATGAACTCACGGAAATGGCTTCTGAGTATAACAGCTTAGAATCCGGTCACAACCGTTTAAACTTCCCTCAACCCCCATCATCAGCTGAAGAAAGCCCTCAGCTAACTCGTCAACAAATGGAAAGGTTATTTGCTCCTCTGTTCTGTGACGATATTGATGAACGTGCTCCTGGTGTATCCGCTGTTTCCGCTGCACAACCTGATAATATTCATATACCTGATACACCTGCTACAACAACTACTGTTGAAGATGCACCTACACCAGTTGACTCCAACACAACAGTTGAACACACCGCTTCCAACAATGATGAACCAGCTGATGATATTCTGAATGAAGTACCCCCACCTGCAGATTTTGATCCAAATGCGTTCTTCAACCCATTTGCAAATGAGACTGGTGCACCAGATGTCGCGGAATCTTCAACAAACCATTTGAATCCTCAGAATCTGCACAATGTATACCAACATCAACCCTCTACACATAGATGGACAAAAGATCATCCTCTGGCTAACATTATTGGCAACCCGAATCAACCAGTCGTTACGAGACAACGTCTTCACTCAGATGGTGAACATTGCATTTATGCACTCACTGTCTGCCAATCTGAGCCTAAAAACATTAAAGATGCAATGACAAAAGACAACTGGATTGAATCCATGCAGGAAGAACTCAACCAATTCAAACGTCTTGAAGTATGGGAACTGGTTGAAAGACCAACAGGGGTCTACGTCATTGGTTTAAAATGGATTTGGAAAAACAAATTGGATGCTGAAGGGAATGTTATCCGAAACAAGTCACGGTTAGTTGCTAAGGGTTATCGTCAGGAAGAGGGAATAGACTTTGAAGAATCTTTTGCTCCAGTTGCTCGTCTTGAGGCTGTTCGGATATTCCTCGCGTTCGCAGCTCATATGAATATGACGGTCTATCAGATGGATGTCAAAACAGCGTTTCTCAATGGACAACTAAAAGAAACGGTCTATGTCAGCCAACCAGATGGATTCGTTGATCCTGAGTTCCCGAACCATGTCTACAAACTGAACAAAGCCCTTTATGGTCTCAAACAAGCCCCTCGGGCATGGTACGATAAGCTATCATCTTTCTTCATTGCCAATAATTTCACCAAAGGCTCGGTTGACCCAACTCTTTTTATACAATATCACGGGGCACATATCTTAATTGTTCAAATTTACGTAGATGACATCATTTTTGGGTCTACACATAAAAAGTTTTCAATCGCTTTTGCAAAACTAATGAAGAAAAATTTTGAAATGTCCATGATGGGTGAACTTACGTTCTTTCTAGGACTGCAAGTTCATCAATCACCCCGTGGTATTTTCCTGAGTCAGTCCAAATATGCCCTTGAATTGTTAAACAAATTTGGAATGAAAACCTGTGATACTTATGCCACACCAATGACTCATACCAAGAAGCTAGATGCTGATTTACATGGGAAATTAGTTGACCCCACCAAATACCGAAGTATTATTGGGTCCCTCATGTATCTAACAGCTAGCAGACCTGATATTGTCTTTGCCGTTTATCTATGCTCCCGTTATTAGTCGCGACCAACTGAAACCCACCTCTCTGAGGCTAAACGAATCCTCCGATACATCAAGGGAACCATTAACTTGGGGATCTGGTATCCGAAGGATTCTGGTTTTGAACTAATCGCTTTTTCAGACGCTGATCACGCAGGATGCTTAGACTCAAGAAAAAGTACTTCAGGAGCTCTACAATTTCTCGGTGATAAACTGGTGTCTTGGCAATCAAAGAAGCAGGATTGTACATCGCTGTCATCAACTGAAGCAGAATATGTAGCCATGTCCGCGTGTTGTGCTCAAGTCATTTGGATGAGAACACAACTCAAAGACTATGGTTACGTATTTGACAGAATCCCGATGTACTGCGACAATCGGAGTGCCATTGCAATCTCGTGCAACTCAGTTCAGCACTCGAAATCAAAGCACATCGATCTACGCTATCATTTCATCAAGGACCACGTGGAACAGGGTACCGTTGAATTATACTTTGTGGGTACTGAATACCAATTGGCAGATCTTCTCACCAAAGCCTTGCCTCCCGCTAGGTTTAATGAGTTGGTCCACCGAATTGGTATGAGGTGTTTGACTCAAGAGGAATTGGATGACCTCTTAAAACAGTCTTAAAAACCTGTCAAACACCAAAACATCTTTTGTAAATAAATTTTTCAAAAACAAAATACAAAAATATAAAATCCGATAAAACAACAAAAATATTCTCCTAATCTATATTTCTTTCAACATGGCAAGTACATTTCTTCCGTCAACACTTTAATCTTTCAAAATTCAGTATTTCTCCGATCAAGTGTTGAGGGGGAGAAAATTAACTCTTAACTGTTTCAAACATCTGTGTACTTGCATGTTATCATAACTCGGTTGATTCTTTTACAAATGATGGTACACTTTCTGGTTCAAAGACACTCCTCGGACTTAAAATTTATAATCGTTCATTATTTTCTCAAGTCAAGGGGGAGTGTCGTCAAGTCTCTTTCTTAAAAACCTTTGTTTGGTAACCAAAATGGAAGTTAAAAGGCTTTGGTTGAAAAAGGAAAAGGTGGAGGGACTAAAACTGCAAAAACCACAAAGTTATTTTTGATAAAACACCCCATCTAACACTTTCACCTCATATTTATTACCAACACCTAAAAAGATCCTACGCGTAGAAATTGTTTAACAAATCCGTGCATTGGATCAACGATTTGCAAGTGGTTTTATGATCTCAACATGTTTTTAAACATAGGTTTTGATTTTGATACAAATCCAACGGTCAAATCTTGATCTATGCTTGATTTAGTGTCCTACGCGTAAGTGTATGAACACTAAATCAAGAATGGACGTTTGTGGTTAGTAAGATTGTGTCAAAATGTTCCTTTTACATCTATAAACACATGTTCATTACCCAAACATGCCCAGATACACGAATTGATAAACTTTCAAACATTAGGGTTCTTAGGTCAAATTGGGTATTTTTGAATGTGAAGTGTTTTGGTTAAAAAGATAGTTGGGTTATGCTCTTGCGTTGTTAAATTGATAATTTCCAAAGTTTATAGCCACCCAGAAACACGAATTGGTCATCAATTCGAAACTAGGGTTTAAAGCTCATAAACTTTGGGTATTTTTGATTCTCAACAAATTAAGTGTTACAACTTGGCTTACATACTCACAACATGTCTTTAACATACCAGAAAAAGTTTAGTGCATAATCTATGGCTAAAACTCATACGCGTAGATTTAGGGTTTTAGACTACGCGTATGTGTTCTACGCGTAACTGTTAAAATGAGCTAGTATGTTTTGATCTGTGATAAAATGATGTTCTGTGTTAACTTTGATGATTTGATAAACTTATTTCAGGCTTTGCTACGCTTAAAATTCAGAATCAAGGTCATTTGCAATTCTACGCATAAGGATTACCCTACGCGTAGTCATGTTACGCGTAAGAATAATCCTACGCATAACATCTACGCGTAAGGTTCTACAATGGACTACGCGTATCCTGTGAAGGATATGCGTAAACAGTGACCTCTACGCATAAGGTCAACTCTTACGAGTAGCCTTACGCGTAAGGTTAATATATGCCTACGCATAAGCTCTACGCTTAAGGTCTTCTTTTCCTACGCGTAACATTTCTTACGCGTAAGGTAGGATTCTACGCGTAAGTTTACGCCTAAGCATATATCATTCCTGTCTACGCATAACTTTGCCAAAACTACGCTTAACCCTGGATTGACCTTCATGATGAATTGTTACGTGTACAAACTTGTAAATAAACTTATCATATCATCACGAATCCAAAAATGTCACTAATAAACTTAAATCGTCTGATATGTTGTGAACAATAAGTGATAAATAACCTTTAAAACTTAAAGTTAACTAACTCACGAAACATTTCACGACATCATTGAACTATTGAACATACAAGTGACTTAGGACTCGTAACAATCATTATCACTGTACATTCAATAACTAGACAATAAGACCTTCTGTTGACTAACATTATGTCTTTCGATATGTTGGTTCTTTTGGCTAATGTTATTTCATATCACGACATGGCTGAACAAATGAATGTGGATGCACCTGAAGTTCTCTCCATTGCTGATATCTATCCTCATGGCTATCCAATGAAGATAGGAAAGAATAATCTCCGTGTTGACTTTGACACCCTCACTTGCTCTGAATCTTCGTGTCTTATTGCTATTGATATTCTGAGGACTCATCCGTATCAGAACATGCTTACTCACTCTGCAACTATTCTTGAGATCTACATCCAACAGTTCTGGAACACTATGGAAAGGGTCAAAGGACGGACTGCTGTGATGGTGACTCTGAACCACAAACAAGTCACCATTACACCTGCAGACTTAAGGGCTTCTCTCCTTATTCCTGATGTCAATCCAACCAAACTTTATGCCACACCTGCTGAAGAGCTAACTCTCCAATTCTTAATCAATATCGGTTATGACGAGGCTACAGGAGTAATCACCAAGCATTCTCACGTAGAGCTTAAGAGTATTCCTCAACCATGGAGAACACTCTACATGATCATCACCAAGTCTGTTTCTGGTCGTGACAGCGGCTATGAGCATCCTAAGCTCATGGAACTGCAAATATTTTGGGCATTGGTCAACATGAAACACATCGCTATTGAAGCTCTGATTTGGGATGACATGATGTCATTTCTCAACAAACTTGGCTCAAAGATTCCCTACATCAGATACACTAAACTGTTGATCCAGAGAGCACTTGGACTTCATCCTGACATTCCCAAGAGGCTCAATGACCCCGACAATCACGACATGTTGACGGAACCCATTCTATCTGTCAGAATCAAGGAAACGTCTACAAAGAAACAAGGTGCTGTGCTGCCAGATTTCCTTCTAACTGAAGATGTCAGAAAGCTCGAATCGTACGAAAGGTATCTGGAAGCAGTCAGACAAGGCAAAGTTGGTCATCTCGACAAAAAATCTTCTGGAACACCTGTAAGGAGAACCAGAAGAGGAAGTGCAGGAAGCACAACAAGTACTGTGCGTCAAAGGAAGGTTCCTAAAAGGAAACCTCCTTCTAAAAGGATTGTTCCCGTAAAGGAAGCCGAACCTATTCCCACACTTGAACCACAAAGACAACTTAGGGACGAGAGCTCTGAAGATACTGAGACAGATGAAGAGGTTCATTACTCTGCAACTGCAACCGAAGCACCTGCCTCAGTAGCAAAACCAAGTCCTCCAGCTGTCCAAGAAAAGGGGAAGACTCCAGCTATTGTACCTTATGATGAGAGCTCTGAAGAAGAAGAAGAAGAGCAACTGGATAAATCATACAGGAAAAAGTTTCACAACGTCAGACACCTTCAAAAGGCCGAAGAATTTGCTAAAGATCAAATGGGTGGCCCCGGAGGATCAAGTGGTACAGCCCACCCCTCACCAGATCCTGATACGGTTAATCAACCCGGTAAGGGATCTGGTGCCACTACTCTTGTGCAACAACAAAAGCCTGTAGAAGATACTATTGTGTATGATTTTGAGAAACTGGAAGCTGAGAAAGAAAAGTCTAGAGATGACGAGGATGATTATACAAAGTTTCTTCTAGACAGTCCAACACACTCAAAGGAGAAAACCTCAGAAACTCCTAAGGACATGAAGTCTCCTCATGTCTCCTCATCATCAGACTCTTCATCTCATTCATCACCACCACCATCAACGAAGTCAACCAGATCATCATCCAAATCAGTGAAGAAACCACCTAAATCTTGGATTTCTCAGACTCATCAAAAGATTGTGAAAGCTGTCCAACAAGTCAGAAAGAAGGACATACTTTACAGAAAAATGAATTGGTTTGCAGACCAAATTCAGTACTTAAATGATGAAAAAGACAAGATGGAGAAAGAAAGGGAATTTGTTCAGAAGTTCATGAAGAGTAATAGAAAAGAGGAACTGAACGAAATGATCGAAGGTTACACTAACAAGTACCTTCAGGATATCGTTCCTAAAGTCCAAAAGGAACTGGAGAAGACAGCAAGAGATCACACCCACAAGTTTCTTCTCGACACTGTCCCCGGTGTGACTAGAGAAATATTTTCCAGACAACTCACCCCTAACATCGTAGCATTGGTTAAACATACAATGGCCAAAGAAGCTGATCTCTCTGAATCTGAGTTGATCGCTAAACTTGTGATGCAAATGTCAAAGCGATCTGGAACGTTTACTTCGGATGAAGCTAAATTTTTCGAAAATCTACTTGATTTTCAACTCAGATCATCATGCAAGGAGTCAGCCGATCAACCCAAACGACCAAGAGATGACGATGATAAGGATAAGGACTCTGCACCTAAACGTCAGAAGCAGTCTGGTAAATCTACATCTATGCCACCTCCTCCACCACGGACTTCTTCTCAACAAAAGTCTCCTCCACATCGGTCTTCTACTGATAAACCTCGGGACGATTCCGAGTTACCACCCCTGACTCAAAAAAACAGGTGACTACTTTGAGTATATGGGTGGTGACGATGAAGAGGTCCTTGAGCCCCTACAACAACCCACCTCTCCCAAACAAGGACAGAAACCAGAATCATCATCTAAGCCTTCGAAAAAGAAGAAGAAGACGCTTCATACTGACGTCGTATCATGGCTAGATGACGATAAAACTGAAGAATATGAATGGTTTGCTACACTTGTTAACAACACTCCCTACCCTGAAGAAGGTCAAGAATTGGTAGACGATAATACCTTGGAGCATGCAAAGATTTTGCAAGAAAGGTTCCGTGTGAAGAAGATGACGAAATCTGAGTTAAAGCGCATCAAGAATGATGCATTCCTACTGTTGAAAAACAGCTCGGAAAGTGCAATCGAGGTTGAATATCACCTTGAAAACATTGCTCGAGCCATGTCTAACAACATGGATTGGCTCAACCCAGAAGCAAACATCGATTTCACCAAACGGGACAATCCTCCATATTACACCGACTGGTCTCGACCTCTACCTACCATTGGCCAACCTGATCAGCCTAGGATTCCTTTCAGACATTTCTTCAACAAAGACTTAGACTTTCTTCAACACGGTGGCGATGGTTCTAGGAAATACGCTACATCTCTGACACTTCCATTCCCTGCTGCAATATACTCTGATTGTATAGCCTTCGAGGAACGTGCTACCCACATGTTCTCCGACAAGGTGGTAGCATATGACCAAGATGCAATGTATGGGATTCACCATTGGCCGGAACGCCGAAGAATCTACTACAGAAGCTGCTTGGTTCAGAAGTCTCAACATGCAGTGTTCAGTACTAAAAATATCGTTGCCATCCAACATGTTGGTCTATCGTCTAAATGGGACTACACTTTTCTCAAGAAGATTGTAGTCAAAAGACAAGACGAAAGGGACTATGCATTCTCTGAAGCTGACTTTGAGAATTTGAACATCAACGATATTGAATACATGTACCTTGCCAAAGTTCAAGGTCGCATGAGACAATTTCCAACTGAAGTACAACGTGAATTCATCAAGTCACTGCTCATCTTCATCAGACGCATTGTCATCAAAGAACGTGTTGAAGATCTTCAGCTTGCCGTTGAATCATATCAGAAACGTGTAAACTTCACTCCACCACAGCTTGATCTTCCCGACATCAACCAGCTTAAACAACTTACGCTCATCAGCAAACCTTTCGGAGTCGTTTACCGCAGTGAACTTCAACGAAACTGCTTAATGGCGTGTGACGATCTTCACAAATTTGGAGATCACACTTTGAAGCTGGTCAGGGATGGATTGGCTTATCGGTTGAAGGATATACATGAAAAGATTGGGAACCCAAAGCGATGGAACTCTAAGGACAGAAGGGATGTGAGAAGAATCATCAGAATGATTGATGAAAGGTTGTTCAGAAGGGATCAGTTCAGACGATTGGAGAGCTTTGTTGGTGGTCGACCCAGAAGGAACATTACCGGCTTTCAACGCCCTGTTTGCACTCCTGGAAAAATCACTGGACTTCCCGGTACCCCTTGAATTGCTTCCTTCATATAATTTTGGATGTATGATTATATATGTGGATGGCTTGTGCACACATAACAGTGTACAACCCGTAATTGTCAAGAAAGGACCCTGTGGTACGCTTCAGTGCCACAATCCTTATAAAAGGAGCGAAAGCTTCTTACTTTTGAGTAAAACCTATCAAACCTTTCATTATTCAAGGTTTTGCTCAAAAGAACAAGTACTTCCCCACATGATTTTCAAAACCTCAACCGTTTATATCACTTGTTGAGGGGGAGTATTTGAATTAAAACTTTGTTCACAAATTGTTCATAGTGGTCACTCTTCCCGCAACAATCAAAATGGTCATATTTATTCTCAAACGTTCAAAAATAACATTTTATATGCCATTTTTTAGGGGGAGAAAATTTGTGTGATAAGAAATATGTTGTACAAAATGCAAATGAATCTGTGTACCTCAGACTTAACCAACGAATTGACGGTACTAAACTGTTTGTAACTCGAAAAGACTTGTCCTGGACGGGTAATAATTTCAAGCTAGTTCGCTAGTAATGTAAACGTGTCTCGCAAAGGACTTGTCCAAGTAGAAAGTACCATTCGAGATACTCTTGGTAGACATGAACTCTGACGGGTATGACAACCTTTCGAGGTTTGTCTACACCTTCAAGGTAGTTATTAGAGCTAGTTGTCACCTAAAAACTGACAATGTAACTCTTTAACTATTCAACGTAATCGTGTCTCGCGGGAGATTGTCTATCTTTAGTAGATCAATTCAAAAAGTGCGCACTCTTTCCTCACTGTGCATTTAAACCATTAAAACTCTTTAGCACATGTGGAGGGGGAGTATTTATGCAAAAACTTATCTCTCACAGTGGTTCAAACATGTTTTTCATTTACAAACCCTTTGAGAGATATTTTTCACATACAGTGGTCTAAATGGCAAACATAGGTTAGTCATGAAGTTATAAGGTGACTAAGGTTAGGAATAACCGTCCTATGATCCGCCAGAGCCGGAGGGATCTACCCAAGGACACTACCATTAGTTAGTGTTAGAAGTCCTTAGGAATGATTATAAAAAGGAGAAAATGAGAATCGGAGAAAGAAGGAGTTGAATAATCAAAAAGAAATGTAAAGTAAAGGGTGAAAAGAAATAACCCTCCAGATTATTCAACTTAGGGCAGACACCGGGTTCAATTCATATGCTACTGGTTGTCACTTAGTGACACCGGTATTGAAGATTAAAAGTCGTCATGGACCCAGTGACGCATGCACTAAACCTTCTTAGCCACTCAAGTTTCTCTCAACAGAAGCTTGTTTCATTCTCACAGGGAACCCTACATAAACTATTGGCTTTCTCTTAGAGATCGCTGGTATTGAAGAAGGAGACCCTCTCCCTAGTCTCCGCTCAGGAAAACCAAAACGCACTATTGAGTCTAGAGCCACGAGATTCATCAAAAGATCTCTTAGGAACACTTGACATTTAATCACTTGATGATCAACAAATAAGATCATCAGTGGTTCATATCGAGTCCTTCACAGATCTTAGCAATATGTCGAGAACATTTATGAGAGGTTCACATCTGTGATCCTCAGTGATTGAATGGAAACTCCTGCCAGGGTCAACATCAAACAGCCCTGACAGCAGGTCACTTCGGTAACTCCCCGTGGATTATGCGGAGTGTGTCTCAAACGGTCTACAGTCGTGAGGTGATGCTTCGGTGTACCTCAGCGACTCATCTGAACTGTAGATGTACTTCGGTACATCGCGTTATCTCACTTGTGGGACTCTAGTTCAGGAACGGCCTTTATAAGAATTAGAGCTGTGTTTTCACACTATGCTGTTAACACTCTCGAAGTTCAAACTTGTAAGTGCCGGAAACCGCTTATTACTAACTGTTTGAAATGTTTTCTTCTTATGGAAGCTCCAGAGTGGGATGATCGTGCTGATTCTTCTCATGCTCACGCCAACATCATCACCAATGGAAGTTCTATTCAAAAGCAACACAACCGTCAGAATGATTCTTCGTCTAACCAAAGAATCTACAAAGTTAAAGACTTAGAGAACTTCATCAGTATTGAATTCCAACGTCATAGAGCGTGTGAGCATGTTGAAGAATGACGTGGAGACACTGGAGCAGCGAAGCAGACCTGAGGCAGACTGATGCAGACAACAACATACTATCACTTTCACCACAAAGAACAATGATCAAAGAACAAAGTTAAAGATGACGTCGAAGCATAACTGTTCAAAGATAACTATCTCTCTACACTGGGGAGATTGTTCGAATCAAGGCAATTCCTCTCACAAGAAAGAAGAATGTCAGAAGACGTCACAGCTACTATTACATCAACGCCTTCACCGTTTACATTCATATATACTTGAGGGGGAGATTGTTGGAATCACTCCTAAACAGTATTTCAAGTATTTATATCTCATATGTAATAGGTAGCTTTATTATGGCCTTTATGTTTGTTTAAGGTCAAGCTTATGTAGAAGGCCCATAAGCTTAGGCCCAAGCCCACATAAGAAAGGATGGGAACTAGGAGTGTTGCCCTAGGTTCCCTCCTATAAATAATCTTGTAAACCCTCATTTGAGGGTTGGTTGTTCAAGTTACTCTTTCACATACTCTCTACGCCTAACTGTTCTAGTATTTCGTGTGTGTGTGCTTGTTTACTTGTTCAATCGCCTTATCTCTTTCTCTATAACTTGTGTTTGTAAAACTAGTGACCTAACAGAAACAAAGGTAAATTAAGATGCAAACAAGCTAAATGAACTTAAATTAAGCTAAAAAGCACAGAGAATCACACTGATAAGCTTTAATAAGCTAATAAGCACTTACAAAATACCCTGTGTACCAAACAGGCCTGCAGTCAAATCTAAAAGCAATTTAAGCTTATTAAATAAGCTGAAAAGCTCAAAATAAAGACTGAGGGAGCAAGATGGGTTGGTGAACTTTCTAAAAAATCCAAGCTCACACACTGGAGACCAGTAATGAGCTTTTGACAAGCTTTTGAAAAAGCTTGTAAACATTGAGTGTTTAGTGTACACAGTAAATGGGACAAACAAAAAGCAACTAGCAGGCTTATCAAATAAGCTAAAAAGTAAAAAAATAAGCTTGGGACTTTAAGACAGCTAGGTTAGCTTTCCAAAAAGCCAAAATACACAAGCTAAGATTCACTAATGAGCTTTTTATGAGCTTGTGAAAGAGACTCAACTACACTGTGCACAGGGCACTTTCTCAGAAAAGTGTTCAAAATAAGCTAAGAAATAAGCAGTTTAATAAGCTAACTAGAAATTATAAAAAATACTATGATAAAGATGACCAACTAAATTTTATAAACCTAAAAGCATAAAACATGAAACTCCATATTAAATCCTAGAGAAAATTATCTATTTTATTCAAAAACTGACTAAGTGAAAATTTGACTTTTTAAGTTATACTAAAAAGTTGACTTATATGAACTTGTGATTGATCCTACTCACTGATTATGTTATATTAAGGTTAATTAAGACTGGTTTGATCAATATTAACAACTTATAAACATGATAGCATGATTATGGAACATAAAAATCCAACAGTTAGCAATTGATTTGGATTAAAAGCAAATTTTGACTTTTTATCAAATGAGTTATTGTATATTTGAGTTATTATAACCTAATGTAACATACAACAAACAAGAAAAAAGGCTTGAACAACCTCTAACACAGTTAACAAAGCAGATCCAAACAACCCTTTATAAAACTGTTTTGAAGCTTTAGGCACTAAAACAGATTTTTAAAGCAAGAAATCTAGTGATTAACTTACATTAACTATAATGAGACAGGATTAAACTAAAATTAACAAGATTTAAACACTTAGACTAAGAATTGCAAATTTTGAAGAAATAGCTTACAAGTTGTGTCCAAGCACAAAACAGAGAACCAAGAGCCAAGAACACAACCTATAGCTTCCCAAGAAGCACTAAACCAAGGGCAATCCAAAATCAACCCTGCTCCAGCTTCTTGATCATTTCTTTGCTGATTTTTGAATTTCTAACTAATTTTTTTTGTTTGTATTTTTGGTAATTTTGCTTTTTGATACTAAACTAAGTTTTAAGGTTTCTAATAGCTATATTAAGCTATCTAGGAGCTTATATGAGCTTATTCAGTCTATACTAACAACTACAAACAACATTAAGCTAATATGAGATTTTGAACTTGAAAATTGCATAAACTTGAAATGAGACTGAAAATTGAAATTGCTTACTGAAAAAGATTTTTATTACATTGAAATTGATAAAAACCGTACTTGAAAGCTAAGACATACACTGGAAAGCTTAAATTAATAATAACGACTAAGAAAATTAAAAATTACACTAGATACTTGTCTACATTGCTCCTTTTCTTCTTTATAAAGATCTTTTTGAGCTTTGTCGACATCTCTGAGACTTTCCCACTTCTTTCCAACCATTGGATCCTTCTAATTCATCACAACTGTCCATTTGGCATTTTGGCGCCAAAATTTCTTTGAGCAGGTTTTTGCAATTAAAGAATTTTGGGAGGATGTGGAGGTGGAAGGGAGTGGGTATACAGCTGGGGGACAGGTGGTGGTGAGGTGGTAGGAAACCATGGAGGTATTGAGGAGGTGTCTGGTTTTGGCGCGTTTGTGTGAGGGAGATGAATAGTGAGCGGGATTTGACTTTGTTTGACCGGTATTTATTAATAATAGGTGGGGGTTCAAAATGGGGGGGTCACAGGATATTGACAGGGGGTTCTTTTGGGTTTGGCTGGGTTAATAATACAAAAGGGTCCATTTGGTTTGTAGTTTATCACAAGGACCATATTTGTAATTTCTGAAAAGTTAAGGGGCTGAAATTGTAACTTTTCCAAGGTTGACACAAGGACCAATTATGCCATTTATGAATAGTACAAGGGTTATATTTATTAATTTTCCATTTTAAAAAACCGAGGGACCATTTTTGACATTTTTCAAAGTTGAGGGACCAAAGTTGTAAATTTTAAAATCTTTCACCAAAGGACTAAATATGACAACTTATGATTTCAAAAGGACCTTTAGTAATATTTTGCTTTATTTTGATTTACCAGGGACTATATTTGACAACTTTTGAAACTTGGGGGACTAAAACTGCCAATTATGCAAACTTGATACGTTTTTCACCTGCTTTCGGTATTTTTGCATTTGAAACACATAAAACACTTATTTGTGATATTTTTATCATTTTGATGCTTTGACGGGTGTTTTTTTGATGTTTTTGGCAGACTAAAAGGTATAAAAATGATGAGTATTTGCATACTCATCAATCCCCCACACTAAGATATTGCTAGTCCCTAGCAATCTTTTTGAAACTTTAATGGATTTCATCTCTTTACCAAAAGCCATTACTTCTGGAGTAGCCAATTGTTTCAGTTCAAGTAAGAACCTTGGTACAATGATAACCAAATGATTTTGAGCAAATCACCAGCTTTCAACGATTTTGATTTGTCTTTACCAGAAGCCGTTAGCTTCTGGACTAGCCAACTCTTAGATAAAATATCTTTGGTGAGTCGATTACCAATTATGGTTTTCCAACTGCCTTTACCACAAGCCGTAAACTTGTGGGCTAGCCAACTCTTCACTAATTAAAGATATGGGGAGCTGAACACCATACAATTTTGGGCAAATTGCAAACCATAAACGGATTTGAGATATCTTTACCAAGAGTCGTTTGCTCCTGGATTAGCCAATCCTTTAGTGGGCTAGACATGGCGGACTGATAACCGTAAGCTGAGTAAGTGCAAAACACTTACTCCAAAAAAAAATTTTGGCCAAAAATGGGGGAATTGGGTGGTATAATTACATGATAAAATTCGTGAGAATTCCCCCCCACACTAGAAATGAATATTGCCCTCAATATTCAAAGTACCGGCGGTTATGCCGAAACATAGAACGTAAAAGGGAAATACTACGGCCATTTATTTTATTTTTGATATATACACATTTTTTTTTAAACTTTATACACAACAGCGGGGGGCAACTCCCCCACACTAGGGTGGTAGAAAGTAGAAAGAAGTCAGAAATATGGGTGAAAACCCATATGGTGTGCTACTGTTTTTTTTATTACCGAGTCGCTAGCTTGACTCGATCCCCGCATTCATTGGTTCATGGGGAAAGTTTGTAGATCCGGGACAACCACAGGTGGAATGTCCTCTCCAAAATAGTGCTTTAATCGATGACCATTCACTTTAAAATTTGGACTATCAGGTTGAGATAACTCAATAGTTCCATAAGGAAATACTTTAGTGATGGTGAATGGTCCAGACCAGCGGGATTTTAGTTTTCCTGAGAAAATCTTTAATCTTGAATTGAAAAGAAGGACTCGATCACCAACGTTGAAAACGCGGTTCTTAATTTTGGAGTCATGAATCTTCTTTGTCTTTTCTTTGTAGATCAAAGAGTTCTCGTATGCTTGATCACGGAGTTCATTTAGTTCATTCATTTGAACTTTTTTGTGATCACCAGCTGTCTGAATATCGAAGTTGGCATGTTTCAAGGCCCAGTATGCTTTGTGCTCAAGCTCAATCGGTAGATGACATGCCTTTCCGTACACTAGCTTGTATGGAGTACACCCGATGGGTGTTTTATAAGCTGTACGGAAGGCCCAGAGTGCGTCATCTAGCTTATCCGACCAAGATGCACGGTTTTCGCCTACTGTCCTTTCCAGAATTCTTTTTATACCACGGTTGGAAACTTCCACTTGCCCACTTGTTTGGGGGTGGTACGCAGTAGAGAGACGGTGAGTTACACCATACTTTTGCATGACTCGATCAAATTGGTCATTGCAGAAATGCGTACCACGATCACTGATTATAGCTCGCAGAGTTCCAAACCTGGCAAAAAGAGATTTTAAAAATTTCACAACAACTCGGGCATCATTAGTAGGCAAAGCTTTCGCTTCAACCCATTTTGACAAATAGTCAACGGCCACAAGTATGTATTTTTTTCCTCGAGATGATGGAAATGGCCCCATAAAGTCAATGCCCCAGATGTCAAAAATCTCACATACTTGAATGGCATTTTGCGGCATTTCATTTGTTTGAGAGATATTTTCGTGACGTTGACAAGCGTCACATGCTTTGACAAATTCATGGGCATTCTTGTAAATAGTGGGCCAATAAAACCCGGAATCAAACACCTTTTTGGCGGTGTAATTTGGACTATGATGGCCCCCGGTGGGTCCAGCATGGCAAGCTTTGAGAATGTCCATAGCTTCTTGTCCATAAACACACCGTCGGATGACTTGATCCGCACAAATTTTGAATAAGTAGGGGTCGTCCCATAAGTAATGTTTAACATCCTTGAAGAATTTGTTCTTCTGTTGGGTCGACATTCCTTTCACTATGAAGTTACCCGCATGGTAATTTGCGAAGTCAGCAAACCATGGGGTAGTAGAATTTCCACGAAAAGAAACCGCATTGAGTGTTTCAAGAGGAAATGTTTCATTTATTTCTTTTTTCTCGAAAACATCTTGGTGAGGGTTTTCTAGACGGGACAGATGATCAGAAGCCAAATTCTCAGCTCCTTTTTTATCACGTATAATGATATCAAATTCTTGCAGGAGGAGAACCCAACGGAGCAATCTCGGCTTTGCATCTTGTTTTGCAAAGAGATATTTGAGAGCCGAGTGATCCATATACACCACGCATTTGGTTAAGATTAAGTACGGCCGAAACTTTTCAAACGCATACACCACGACTAGCAGCTCTTTTTCTGTAGTGGTGTAATGGGTTTGAGCTTCAGTCATAGTCTTACTCGCGTAGTGGATAGGCTGAAAATGCTTGGTTTTACGTTGCCCTAAGACTGCACCGATAGCAAAATCACTTGCATCGCACATGAGTTCAAAGGGTAAATCCCAGTCGGGGGCAACGAGAATGGGTGCTTCCGTAAGCTTTTTCTTTAATGTTTCAAAAGCTTCGATGCACTCAGGTGAGAAGATAAAAGGAGCATCTTTTTCAAGAAGATGGGTCATAGGCCGGGCGATTTTAGAAAAATCTTGTATGAATCTGCGATAAAAACCGGCATGACCTAAAAAACTCCTAATACCTTTGACGGTAGTAGGATGAGGTAATTTAGCAATAACATCGACTTTTGCTCTATCGACCTCAATCCCATTTTTGGAAATTTTATGGCCAAGGACTATGCCTTCTTTGACCATAAAGTGGCTCTTCTCCCAATTTAGACAAAAGATTGGTGTCTTCACACCGTTTTAGCATTTTATCTAAATGGGAGAGACATGTTTGAAATGAGTCCCCAATGACCGAGAAGTCATCCATAAACACCTCCATTGTTTCCCCGATCATGTCGTGGAAAATTGCCATCATACATCGTTGGAACGTGCCAGGAGCATTACATAGGCCAAAAGGCATACGTCTGTAGGCAAAAGTTCCGTATGGGCAGGTGAATGTGGTCTTTTCTTGATCTTGTGGATCAATGGGGATCTGAAAATAACCCGAGAAACCATCTAGGAAACAATAGTATTCGTTCCCTGCTAATCTCTCAAGCATTTAGTCCATGAAGGGTAGGGGAAAATGGTCTTTTCGGGTGGCGTCATTCAACTTGCGATAGTCAATACACACACGCCATCCCGTAACCAATCGAGTTGGAATTAACTCGTTTTCTTCATTTGTGACAACAGTTATGCCACCCTTTTTAGGAACACAGTGGATTGGACTGACCCAAGGACTATCTGAGACCGGGTAAATTAAACCGGCATCAAGAAGTTTGAGAACCTCATGTTTGATAACCTCATGAATCTTAGGATTCACCCTTCTCTGATGTTGGACTGCTGGCTTGAAGTCATCCTCCATCAAGATTTTGTGAGTACAAAACTCAGGGTTGATACCCTTAATGTCGGAGAGTTTCCAAGCAATTGCTTGCTTGTGTGACTTCAAGACCTTTATCAGAGCAGTCTTTTCATTTTTACTCAAATCTCGAGCAATAATGACTGGTAATTTATCACCACCCTCAAGAAATGCATACTCGAGATGAGGTGGTAAGTCCTTAAGTTCGACTTCAGGAATTTCTTCAGTTTTCTCAACTGACTTGACTTCCTTGTTATGAAGTTCTTGAGGAGGGAGTGGAAGAGAAGTGTCCTGATTTAACAACTTCTCAAGAAGAAGAATATCTCCCTCCAGATTAATCTCATTGTTATTTATCTTATCTGGAATTGAATCACTAGTGTGGGGGATTGATGATGGATCATCATTAAGCAACTTCTCAATGAGAAGTATGTCCCCCTCGATGTCGATGGGAGCGTGATCAATTTCCCATGGAACAGAATCACTAGTCAAGTATGCTTCAATCTCTTCCAAGATAAAGTCGCTTCCCTCAAACGGAGTGAGAGAAGGAGTAGAATTGGCAATGATGGGTTGAGATGAATGAGTGAGATTATCACTCGAAGAATTATGATCATAACCAAGAACTTCTTGAGAGTACTCTTCAGAAGCAACATCAATGATATCTATTCGGTTAACCGACTCAGAATCATAGTTTGCGGAGTACCTCGAAGTTTGATCAAGGTTAAAGGTGACAGCTTCATTACCCACACGTAATGTGATTTCTTGCTCAAATACATCAATGAGAGCACGGCCCGTTCTCAGGAATCCTCGTCCAACAATGAGGGGAACCCGTGGACCAGCATCGAAATCAACAACTACAAAGTCAGCTGGAAAATGGAACTTTCCTACTTTCACGAATACATCCTCGGCAATGCCAAGTGGATGGGATATTGTACGATCTGCAAGCTCGAGAGTCATGCAGGTAGGAGTAAGGTCCGGAAGAGAAAGTTTCTTCCATACTGAATGAGGCATCAGGTTAATGCTTGCACCAAGATCGGCTAAGGCAAAGCATTCAACCATTCCTGGAAATACACAAGGTAAGAGAAATTTTCCAGGATCTCCAAGCTTCTCGGGAAGCTTCTTTAACAGAACTGCTGAGCAGTTCTCGTTCATAGGAGTTTTTGCCATCTCAAACAGTTTTTCCTTGTTGCTTAACATGTGTTTGAGAGTTGATGCAAACTTGGGCATCAGAATGATAGCATCCGCAAAGCTTATGTCAAAATGTAGTTCTTGGAAAATTTGAAAAAATTTGTCCATTTGATGACTGGCTTTTTCGCGAAGCTTTTGCTCATTCAAACGTGATGGGTAAGGAATAGAAGATTTGGATTTGGGGTTTTCAACAGGAGCTACAGGAGGTTCAAAAACAACTCCTGGATTGGATTTGGGTTTCGGGACAACTTGAGGATGGACATGTGCTGTGCTCTGGGAGCTAGTGGGTTGCACTTGGTCCTTTGTCGCCTCAGGTTCACTTTCCACTACCTTCGGGAGAGAAGAAGAAGAGGTAGTAGGAATAGCGGGTCCATCATATGAAGCACCACTTCTGGTTGTGATCGCCTTTGCGTCACCCCTCGGGTTAGCGATCGTGTTGCTTGGAAGTTTTCCTGAGCCCGAGGGTTGATCATTTAAAGACTTCTTTAGATCAGCGATCTGACTGACCAACAACCTGTTCATTTCATCTTGGGATTTCATGAATTGCTTCAATAACTCATCAGATGATGGTCCAGTTGGAACAATGGCTTGAGTTTGATTAGGAAAATTATGGCCTCTATTGTTCGGATTAGGGCCTTGATTTTGAAAATTTCCTTGGTTAGGATTCATATTCCCATGAAATTGATTCCCTAGATTGAAATTGTTTTGATTAAAGTTTCCTTGATGTTGGAAACCTTGATTTGGTCCCGGATAGAAATTACCTTGGTTTTGATAACCTTGGTTCATTCTAGGTTGGTTCTGATTCCGGTTTTGTATGTTAGGATTCTGGTTAAAACCGGGCGGTCCCTGATAAGTATTAGCACGGTAGTTTGGTTCATTTTGAGGACGGTATTGATTACCTCCCTGATGTGAAGTACCGGCTATAGCATTGGCTTCAAACGGACTACCATCGGTGGCAGTACAGTTGTAGTATGCATGAGGGCCACCACAAGTAACACAGACCTCGACTTTCTTCACTTCACCATGTGATGGTGTCTGTGTGAAAGTGACTTTCTTTTGGTTTGCAAGAACCAAAGCCTGAACAGCATCCGTGAGTTTGTCAATCTTAGCATCGGTGCTAGATGTACTCACGTGAGATGAAGTAGAAGGTCCTGCATTAGACTGAGATTGATATGTCTTTGTTCGGAAAGGGCGGACCTGGGACTTGTTTTCTATGATTTGCAAGGCTTCTTTTGTGGTCTTGCTCAAGAAATTACCTCCCGCGGAGGCATTTAAAGAGTCTTGGTTAGTTTGGTTCAGACCATTGTAGAAAGTATCCATTTGCATTAACTTGGTAAAACCATGATGCGGACACTTTCGGAGCAACTCTTTGTAACGATCCCATGCCTCACCGAATGATTCATCAAATCTTTGAGTGAATTTCATTATCTCATTCTTAAGACTTGTAGTTCGGGATGGAGGATAGAATTCGTTAACAAACTTAGTGACTAAATCCTCCCATGTCTCAATGGAACGAGGGGGTTGTTTCTCAAGCCAATTCCGGGCTTGTCCCTCTAGAGAGAATGGGAACAGAAGAAGCTTAATTGCTTCATGTGGGACATTCTTGTATTTGATGGTCGATGCAATCTTGTTGAACCATCGAATATGTGCATGAGGGTCGTCCCGCTCAAAACCATAAAATTGGCTTTGGGTCACCAGATTAAGCAACCCGGTTTTGAGCTCAAAGGTATCAGCCACGATGGCTGGGACAACAATGGCATCTCCGTAACCCTCGATGGGTGCTTGGAGAAGCTCATTCATCGGTTTATCTTCTGCCATTACGACAGGGGGTGGTGGTGCTAGACGTTCCTCAGTCACGGCTGAAGGAGCAGAACGTCCTCTACGTTTACGTGGAATACTTGCAAGCTCTGAAAGTGGACTTGTGGAGCTGGAAGAACGAGTGCGCATGCACTAAGTATAAAAATCAGTTTTCAAAAACAAATGCGAGGCAAAACGACAAGTGAACTTAAACCAATAATCACAAATGAAATGGTTTCTTTGAAAAAGGTACACCAAATCACAAGGACACAAAGGCAAGTTTTGATCTTTAAGATTGGGAACTTATTAATGTTCACACCCCCAGTAGGTAGGTGTTCTGCCTTGGTTTGCGGTGGTTGATTTTTATGTATTTATTAAGTACCACTAAAAAGACGTAGGTATGGATTTGTGCTAAGGGTTTAAATACTTTTGGACAATATTTTTTGTATCGTTTCGTTTAACCAAATCGTACCTCTTTAAGAATCACCTTAAAGAAAATACAAGATAGAAAACGTTACGATTGTTTTGTTGTTTTATATATTTTTTTGGTGTTGTTAACACTTTAGGAAAAGTGTTAATGAACTTTTTGATTTTGATGACTTTACAAAAAAAACTGTTTACAAATGGTGGTATATGTGCAAGTGTGGGTCTAAAAATGTTTAAAACACGCTTACAGCCTCCCCGGCAGCGGCGCCAAAATTTTGATCGCTTCCAAAACAGTCAAGAAATATTGACCAAAGGTTTTAGTCAACAAAAGTCAACTATTATGGACTCAATACAATTTCCCTTGGAATTTAGTGGATTCCCAGGTCGTTAAGTCCTACGGAGGTTGAATGGTGCTTGAAAACTTTCAGACGTAGAATGATCACTAAGGATAATGATCTGTAAGGATTTTTGTTGATAATTACACTACTGATTGATTGGAATTGTATTTGGATACAGAACTATAAAGCACAACAATCAGATTAAACAAACGTAAATACGTACGTTTACTAAATTTTATGTAAACGTACAAATTAAAACGTAAATTTAAAAGAATAAAACACCTACGGACATGAAAATGATATTTTTACAATCCTAATAATAAAAGAAAATTATTAGAAAATTAAAATTATTTTTATGACTATTTATTTAATTATTATTAATTAAAAACTATTTTTAACTATTTAATAATATTCTAAAATATAAGAAAATATGAAATAAAGCTAGAAAAGTAAAATTATGACTTAGAAAAATCTAAAATATTATAAAACTTATTTTAAAACAGAAAAGATATTTTTTATGCTTTTTATTTATTTATTATTAATTATTTAATACTTTTTAACTATTTTAAATTCTAATAAATACTAAACAAACTAAGAAAATTCTGAAATTTTTTCTATAAATATCCTATGGTGACAGAAAGCTAAGAAAATTATAAAAACAGAAAGTGCTTAATAATAAGCTGAAAAAGGAAATTAAAAAGCTAATATATATTAAATAAACGCTATCACTATTTTTAAAATGATGTTTCTGTGATTTTTCTTTTACAAAACTATTTAACTACTGATAATAAGCAACTTTAATAAAGACAAAAATTTTGGAACTTGAAAATAAGCAGTTTGAGAGCTTATAAGCTTAACAGTTGAGCTTTTGGCTCACTTTGATGATTTTAAGCTCAAATAAGCTATCAAATAAGCTAACAAGCTAGAAACAAAGGTAAATTAAGATGCAAACAAGCTAAATGAACTTAAATTAAGCTAAAAAGCACAGAGAATCACACTGATAAGCTTTAATAAGCTAATAAGCACTTACAAAATACCCTGTGTACCAAAGAGGCCTGCAGTCAAATCTAAAAGCAATTTAAGCATATTAAATAAGCTGAAAAGCTCAAAATAAAGACTGAGGGAGCAAGATGGGTAGGTGAACTTTCTAAAAAATCCAAGCTCACACACTGGAGACCAGTAATGAGCTTTTGACAAGCTTTTGAAAAAGCTTGTAAACACTGAGTGTTTAGTGTACACAGTAAATGGGACAAACAAAAAGCAACTAGCAGGCTTATCAAATAAGCTAAAAAGTAAAAAAAATAAGCTTGGGACTTTAAGACAGCTAGGTTAGCTTTCTAAAAAGCCAAAATACACAAGCTAAGATTCACTAATGAGCTTTTTATGAGCTTGTGAAAGAGACTCAACTACACTGTGCACAGGGCACTTTCTCAGAAAAGTGTTCAAAATAAGCTAAGAAATAAGCAGTTTAATAAGCTAACTAGAAATTATAAAAAATACTATGATAAATATGAGCAACTAAATTTTATAAACCTAAAAGCATAAAACATGAAACTCCATATTAAATCCTAGAGAAAATTATCTATTTTATTCAAAAACTGACTAAGTGAAAATTTGACTTTTTAAGTTATACTAAAAAGTTGACTTATATGAACTTGTGATTGATCCTACTCACTGATTATGTTATATTAAGGTTAATTAAGACTGGTTTGATCAATATTAACAACTTATAAACATGATAGCATGATTATGGAACATAAAAATCCAACAGTTAGCAATTGATTTGGATTAAAAGCAAATTTTGACTTTTTATCAAATGAGCACTTGTTTTTATTGTATATTTGAGTTATTATAACCTAATGTAACATACAACAAACAAGAACAAAGGCTTGAACAACCTCTAACACAGTTAACAAAGCAGATCCAAACAATCCTTTATAAAAATGTTTTGAAGCTTTAGGCACTAAAACAGATTTTTAAAGCAAGAAATCTAGTGATTAACTTACATTAACTATAATGAGACAGGATTAAACTAAAATTAACAAGATTTAAACACTTAGACTAAAAATTGCAAATTTTGAAGAAATAGCTTACAAGTTGTGTCCAAGCACAAAACAGAGAACCAAGAGCCAAGAACACAACCTATAGCTTCCCAAGAAGCACTAAACCAAGGGCAATCCAAAATCAACCCTGCTCCAGCTTCTTGATCATTTCTTTGCTGATTTTTGAATTTCTAACTAATTTTTTTTTGTATTTTTGGTAATTTTGCTTTTTGATACTAAACTAAGTTTTAAGGTTTCTAATAGCTATATTAAGCTATCTATGAGCTTATATGAGCTTATTCAGTCCATACTAACAACTACAAACAACATTAAGCTAATATGAGATTTTGAACTTGAAAATTGCATAAACTTGAAATGAGACTGAAAATTGAAATTGCTTACTGAAAAAGATTTTTATTACACTGAAATTGATAAAAACAGTACTTGAAAGCTAAGACATACACTGGAAAGCTTAAATTAATAATAACGACTAAGGAAATTAAAAATTACACTAGATACTTGTCTACATTGCTCCTTTTCTTCTTTATAAAGATCTTTTTGAGCTTTGTCGACATCTCTGAGACTTTCCCACTTCTTTCCAACCATTGGATCCTTCTAATTCATCACAACTGTCCATTTGGCATTTTGGCGCCAAAATTTCTTTGAGCAGGTTTTTGCAATTAAAGAATTTTGGGAGGATGTGGAGGTGGAAGGGAGTGGGTATACAGCTGGGGGACAGGTGGTGGTGAGGTGGTAGGAAACCATGGTGGTATTGAGGAGGTGTCTGGTTTTGGCGCGTTTGTGTGAGGGAGATGAATAGTGAGCGGGATTTGACTTTGTTTGACCGGTATTTATTAATAATAGGTGGGGGTTCAAAATGGGGGGGGGGGTCACAGGATATTGACAGGGGGTTCTTTTGGGTTTGGCTGGGTTATAATACAAAAGGGTCCATTTGGTTTGTAGTTTATCACAAGGACCATATTTGTAATTTATGAAAAGTTAAGGGGCTGAAATTGTAACTTTTCCAAGGTTGACACAAGGACCAATTATGCCATTTATGAATAGTACAAGGGTTATATTTATTAATTTTCTATTTTAAATAACCGAGGGACCATTTTTGACATTTTTCAAAGTTGAGGGACCAAAGTTGTAAATTTCCAAATCTTTCACCAAAGGACTAAATATGACAACTTATGATTTCAAAAGTACCTTTAGTGATATTTTGCTTTATTTCGATTTACCAGGGACTATATTTGACAACTTTTGAAACTTGGGGGACTAAAACTGCCAATTATGCAAACTTGATACGTTTTTCACCTGCTTTTGGTATTTTTGCATTTGAAACACATAAAACACTTATTTGTGATATTTTTATCATTTTGATGCTTTGACGGGTGTTTTTTTGATGTTTTTGGCAGACTAAAAGGTATAAAAATGATGAGTATTTGCATACTCATCACTCATAAGGCGTGAGGCTTGGTCATGCCCACGCTACGCTTCACACTATTTATAACATTGCCCGTGTCTAATGTACGAAATTTTTCCACACATTTTCTTGATTCAGGAGTTACCAAGCATGCAAATGATATAGGGGCAAAATGTTTTCTTTAACCTTGTACCCACCTATTCAACCTCAACCAGTACCGATTTATTAGCATCCCCTACATTAGTAATCACATGATCAGAAGTTACCACTTCGTCAACGTTAAACCCCTCCTGATTAGATATAATTACCTGATTTGTACCAACAGGTTCTCGTTCATGCGTTGGTTCATCCCCTCCCATACATGAGTTAGGAATCTCAACATGACCGGTACTAGGATCACAACCAGCATCGTCATGCGTCTTCAAACCAGGATCAGAAACACTCTTCGACTAGTATTCCTTTCAGGTTTCAATGGTTTCCCATCGTCATCCAATAGCACTAGTTTACCTTCCAACAATTGATTTTCAATGTTACAAATCTTATGGGCAAAAGAAACATTCATGTCATCATCATTCTCAAGAGGGTCATCGTTACTCTTCGATGAGGAACTAACAACCTTCGAAACATTCGTGTCCTTTAACCTATCCTTCTTACGACTTCCCCCTCTCCCTCCCAAATCCAAAAAACCCTACTTCATGATACACCATACACATAACCCTAGTATACTTGAAACCTTAGTATACTAAAAACCCTAGATGAACCAAACTCAAACGATCAGCCAAAAAGGCAAGAAAAGTTCACGTTAACATATAGAAACCCAACAACAATTACGCACAACTCTTCGCCTACAATCAGTGGCGGATTTAAAGGGGGGTCCGAGGGTCATGTGACCTTCCGGGGGTCATGTGACCTATCCTTCTTACGACTTCCCCCTCTCCCTCCCAAATTCAAAAAACCCTACTTCATGATACACCATACACATAACCCTAGTATACTTGAAACCTTAGTATACTAAAAACCCTAGATGAACCAAACTCAAACGATCAACCAAAAAGACAAGAAAAGTTCACGTTAACGTATAGAAACCCAACAACAATTACGCACAACTCTTCGCCTACAATCAGTGGCGGATTTAAAGGGGGTCCGGGGGTCATGTGACCTTCCGGCGAAAAAAATTGTAGTGTAAATTTTCAAAAATTTTTAACTATTTTTGTAATTTGCCTCCCCCCCTCCTTCCAAAGGACCAATTTTTAGTGTAGTTTCTAAAGATTATCATATTTTACCCCCTCGACAATAAAGTTCTGGCTCCGCCTCTACCTACAATATAGTAAATAATAGAATCACACGAGAGATTTTTAGATAAAAACGAATTACGGTTCCGCCGCAATGCACGGGAATTTATACCTTGTTATAATCAACTATTAATCAATACAGTATAGTAGACACTAAACTATATGCTAGTTTTACAAATGAAATAAGACCCTATAATACATGTTTATACATACTCCTACATTATCGGTCTAATAAATTCATATAAATTGAGCCCTAAATTTTATAGGTCGTGAACCCTAATTTGATTAAACATGAGTGAATTTCATCTCAATACAAATTATTCATACATACAAGTTTAAGTTACGTATAAGTTTATGTGTCCCGTATAAGTTTATGTGTTTCTAAGATGTACAGTATTTAATGATAAAAGTCCACGAAAGTAAGAAAGTATGATATTACAAGTGTTGCAAGAAAAAAAGGTAGTCTCATCATCATCTTATCTAAACAGATACTTCAATTCATCAAAATCATCTCTATTATTTGTTGATTCTTTCGGTACAAACCAATGGGAGTCGAGGTAAGCATCATCACAAATATAAATATAGCTAGAGAGAGAAAATAAGACCATGCTTCATTTACAATCAGCAAGCTTTGGGGGGATGCACTTAAAAAAAACTAGGTCCCCTCTCATGTGAATTCACACATCCACTTGCTTTCACCTTATTCATATCTCCCTACACGCAGATAACATATATGTACGTATATGTACATGTTATATATATATATATATATATATATATATATATATATATATATATATATATATATATATATATATATATTTATGCATGTACATGTTGCATTATCCAACAATATTTATAATGCAACTTGTATATACTAATATCTTTTTCTACAACAAGTCGCCATGAATCTTCCCGGTTCCTCACCATCTCTAAGTTGACCCACTTACCTACATTTCTTCCGTATATTTTACGTATATCAACACACAAACATATACATATACACCACAAGTAAAAACAAACAACATTTTATAAATAAAGTACTTCATATTATATTATACTTATGCACCATACACTATAACCATTGCAGATGTTCCTATATATACTCCACATTTCTCAAACACCCACTCCATATATTTGATATATTTCCACTCTCTCTCTCTAAAAGAACCCTTGTTTTTCTCTCTCTAAAATTCTCTCTCTAACTATTTACAATGGAAGGAAGTTCTACAGATGATCAAAGCACAACAACCGAAACAACTTCAACGGTGGTTGCACCGGTGACTACACCGCAACTGATCGGAAGTGGTGGCAGCATGGTTCTTGACATGGAAGGTGGTTTAGAAGCTGAGTCACGTAAGCTTCCATCTTCAAAGTTCAAAGGGGTGGTCCCACAACCTAATGGTCGTTGGGGTGCTCAGATCTATGAGAAACACCAACGTGTGTGGCTTGGTACTTTTAATGAAGAGCACGAGGCGGCGAAAGCGTATGATACTGCTGTACAACGCTTTCGCGGCCGCGATGCTGTTACTAACTTTAAACAGCTTTCACTTGATAATGAAGAAGCTAGCTTAGAAGCAAGTTTCTTAAACTCTCATTCGAAAGCTGAGATTGTTGATATGTTGAGAAAACATACGTACAATGATGAGTTTGAGCAAAGTAAAAGAAGTTGTAGCTTGAAAACAAGTCCTTTTGGCGACGGTTTTAGATCTGGTCACCAGTTGGTTAATGCTAGAGAACAGTTGTTTGAGAAAACTGTTACTCCTAGCGACGTTGGGAAACTCAACAGGTTGGTTATACCTAAGCAACATGCTGAGAAACATTTTCCGTTGCAAAGTGGAAGTACTTCAAAAGGTGTACTTTTACATTTCGAAGATGTCGGTATGAAAGTGTGGCGTTTTCGTTACTCGTATTGGAATAGCAGCCAGAGTTATGTTTTAACTAAAGGGTGGAGTAGATTTGTGAAGGAAAAGAATTTGAAAGCTGGTGACATTGTGAGTTTTCAAAGATCAACCGGTCCAGATAAGCAGCTTTACATCGATTTCAAGACAAAAGCTGCTTCTGGTACCACTAATCTGATACCGGTTGGACTGGCTCAACCGGTTCAACCGGTACAGATGTTTAGGTTATTTGGAGTTGATATATTTAGTGCTAGTAATGGGAAAAGGAGTAACATAGAATTGGAGTTGTTGGGGCTAGGGAATTGTAAGAAACAAAGAATGATTGACCCTTTGTGACAATTTTTTGTTTCTTCAAGGGGTTGTTTGGAAATATGTTTTGGATTACTTTTTTTTTAGAGATGATGATGATGGGATGAAGCTGGAAAGTGGTGGGAAGGGAATAGAGAAGGGTGCAAGTTGCAAAAGTTTGTATATTTGTTTTTTAGAAATTTAAAGATAATTGAGCAAAGCTCAATGTAGGTATCAAGTTGAACAGTTGTAAAAAACCAAGAAAATAGAAACTTTTTGTTTTCCGAAATTCATGTCTTTTCAGTTCTGTCTTTCATAATCTTTCATGTCAGAAAATGATATCATTTACATCAAATTATATTCGTTACATTAATACTTGTATACGTTATCAACAATATTGTTACCGTTAAGTCTTTTCAATGGTACTATATTTAAGACATGAAAGTCTTGTACATGTGATATATCTCTGAACTTTCTCCATTCTGAATTCCAAAATGATTATCCCATAAACATAAACAAATCTTAAGAAAAAAATATAATTATCACAACTTATATTTATTGCTCGATAACAGTTTCACGTTTAACCAATTGTTTAAAACTTTGAGAATTGTAATTTTTGTTTTGGTTCTAAGTTTGAGACATGAAATAGTCATGTACTAGTACATGATAATGAAAAATCATTATTAAGGTACTCCGTATCTTTCTAGTTTTGGTTGAAAATATTTTTGTAGTATTTATCTTGTTTGAGCATATCTCCTGTTCAAATATCTGCTTATGTTTCATGACAAGTCCTACACACTAGCTCAGACACAGTGGTTGTACAAACACAGTACAGGTATTCCTTTGCTATGGCCGGCCAACTTTCAACACATAATAGATGGAGCAAAATATTTCATCTTTTCTGTAAAGATTACTATAGCTTTACCTTATTTGGAATAAAAAGTTGTGTGGTTGATATAGTTTCTATAAAAAAAAAAAAAACCTTTGTAACCTAGCCTTTAGCTTAAAATCTAAAACGGGTTTAAACAAGTTTGAATTAATTTGTTACTTGTATATTGTTTAGCTGTAGCACAAGTTTCGACTATCCTACGGCAGATTACAATTCTTATGACAAATTTGTTACTCGTACTTTGATATTAGGGTTTTACATTCCACGTACTTTCTGCTACACTATATGTTTAGTGAAATAGTATCGGACTCGATCTACTGTTAAGTTATGTTGTAATATTGTATTAATGGTATGGTGAGATGTTTAAAGAAGGTAAACTGGTTATATAGGTAAGGTAATAGATTAGACTAATATAGACTATAGTGAAAGGATATATTTTGCCAAATGAAGCTAAAGGACATGGACACACAAGCAAATCAGATATGATATGATGCTCTCAATCTAGGGTACATGAGATATTTGAATAGTTCTTGGTCTTTAAAGCAAAAAGATCATATTCTATATCCAGAAAGATTTTAAACATGATCCTATTCTACTTAAGTAGCAATTACCCTTACATGCAATGAATCTGTGGATATAACTTCTTTCATAAAATTCAAGAAATCCTACTCGGTAAACTAACATATCCTTGATAATACACAATCAAACACACAAGTAACACACATTTATTTCAAAATTAAATCTTCCGCCAACACGAAAAGCGTACAAGCTTTATTACCTACAACCTACTTTAGGGCAGGTTTATCGTACTCTTATCGTGATTAATTATGAGAGTATGATGAAATGCTTAAGCTAGTCATCTTGGAAAAACATATGTTAATCTTGAAATTATTTATCTAATCATAACCAAGTTGCCTAATTTTTGTTGTGGAACCTTAATTCTTCAATGGCTTGTTCCTGGCAAACAGAAAACTGCTGGCTTGCTGAGATTTTAATATTGTTAAAGTCTACAAGATATTACAAAAATTTATGGATCCTATTATAAGTAGTATTATTTATTGGAAGTGAAATCAAGAAAGATTATATAATCACCATATCTCCACATGAAAATTCTAATGATGGGTTCATATATGATACATAAAATAGGATGCTCATGACAGATGCATGTACTGATGTTAACTTACAACAAAGAGGAAAATGGAAGGAACATAGAGAATCTTGTACCAGTTCTACAGCAAATAAAAAAACAAAAACGTGATAATAGTTTATAATTTATTATAGACTTTATATACAGTTACACATTGGAATAATATATCTTTTTAATAAAGCAAAGACTTATATCCTCATAATAACAACAAATATCATTTTTTGTTTGCTTTATTACCAGCTAGCCATCTAGTACAATAATGATAAATTATTTATATAGAAGAAAGGCTTAATACAAGCTATTTCATTTTGTTTTATTTTTAATACTTATTAGTTGACACAATCACAAAATTTGTTGTTTGCAAGTGAATTTAAAAACTTGTGTCATGTCATTATCATTCTTTTCTTTCTTTATTTTCCACAAAGAATAAGATTAGTTTTTTTGAACAAAAAATAAGATCAGTTGACTTCATAAATATCCATATATCTATAGCTTCCCTATCTTTAAAAGCATTGGGTGTAGTGGGATGCACCCTCGCTAAGCCGACGTGTACCTCGTCAAAATGCTCGCCACCGTACTTTTAGATGCCTTCGCCAAGTACCTTGCCAATTTTTTGGTGTTGGCCAGATGAGAGATTTTGTAATTTTTTTTTTCTTACAATTTTTAATTTATAAAGTGTATGTTGACTGAGGAAGATGATAGGTGTGTGTTTATTGATTTAAAAAAAACACACATTTTCGAAAAGGTATTGATTAGGAGGCCTAAAAGATATGCCTAAACTCATGCCTAAACCTGTGTGGCATCATTCTGATGGTTGCAGCCAGGGGACTCATTTTTTCACAACCATCAAGATCATACCACGTATGTTTAGGCATGTCTTTAAACACATAAATAAATCTCTAAATCATTTCTCTTTTCGAAATGTTGTACTTTAAATTTTGGCCATTTTTATAATCTTGATAGTTTGTAGTAATTATTTGTAAAGTTATTAGAAAGTTATGTAATTTATATTTTTACTTTAATAAATAAAAAAAATGGTTTGTTTGAAAAAAAAAAAAAATTATAGGTTTTAAAAGTGTGGTTTTAACTTATGTTAGGTGAAGAGAGTTTCTTTTAATATAAAAGTAGAAGTTAAATGTAAGAGGAAAACCTGAGATGTGGTTGAGGTAACGATTAGACTTAAACTAGTGCACCTCCTCAATTATGAGTAATAACATTAAGATCTTCCATCCATTTTAAAATTTTAGAGCAAAATGATAGAACTAGTCAGCATCCAATGACATTTCTTCCTTACTGTATGCTATAATTAGGTTTCCTAAAAGCATAACGTATAATGGCTACTCCCTCCGTCTCAAAATTATTGTCAGGAGACAAGAATTACAAAGTTTAATAAAAGTGGGACCAATATAACTCTCAACCACTCAAATAGAATATTCCTCAACTATATTCCCTTTTTCTTACTAAAAATGGAAAGTGGACTATTAATTTGAGACATCCCTAAAAGGAAATATGGACAATAAATATGAGACGGAGGGAGTACTATTTTTTAGCCATTTATGCCCCACCACATGCCACCTCATTTCAACATTCCAACCTCAAAATACCCCTCCGTCACAACTAACTTCAACACAATCATTTGGGCCCTACACACCTCCATTATTAATGGTTGAAAATCATAAATGAAAATATTTTGTCTTTCGTGTGTTGGAGAAGTGGCTAAAATGGAAGTGACACAACCATAATGGTATAATGGCTAAGATTTGGTATAGCCAAAATCATGTCCATGTCATTTTGGCTAGAGATAGCCACTATACCCAATGCTCTAAATAGGTATGTCTGAACATAATTACACTTTGCTACCTTTCATATATTGTATTTACATTTTTCCCCTCACCTGGCGGTTGAATTTGGCAGCCAGCCAGCCACATCCACTTGTTCTTTTACAGACCCTAGTGGCAAATAGTAAAATATTCAATATATAGAATTGTCCACACCATCAAAGGGGGCGAATCATTTTCGGGACACTATTGGTATACAAATAAGAATATTAAACCTTAGGACACATGCTTAATCAAGAAACAACTACTTTATTAGATTAGTTTATATGATGGTGACTTTGTCAAAGCAATATTAAGATTCTAGAATCATATTGTAGTACACTAATTATGTACTACCATTTTGGTTAATTTAGTTGTTCTATATATTTTAAGCACAATTGTATAATATAGTTAAATAATGTAAAGTATCTAGATTGTTGGTGAAATGTGAAATAAATTTAAGTGTATACATGTAAAAAGTGAAATGTGCTACATTATGATAAAATTAGTCCATCTCATTACCTCATATGTTAAAGGATGTATCGCTGACCTTAACACTCGAGTCTTTTTAGAGACTAAAAGGAGGATAATTAACCACAGATTTAACTAATTTCCCATCAAAAGAGTAAAGACAGGTAGTAATTTGACTTTTCATTTTTCAAAAGTCAAGGGTTTCGCTAATGTTGACAAAATAACAGTCAAATCTGGACTATTCAAATTAGTTTTTCACCATTTTTTCTTCCTAAATTCCAAAAAGCTGGCAATTTGCCAACTTTCCTTATTTTTTGCTTTAAGAAGCACGTTTGAGGTGTGTACGACTTTGGACCACAAAATAGATCTTAATTAACACACAATTTGATATATTTATTTATCTACAGTGGTCAATTAAGAATTACAACTAGATAGGGTTGTTGAGTGTAATCGTATCTGTCACTATAAAACGGATTAGTTTTTTGTTAAAAGTTTACCGACACCTGAACACCTTTTGAGTTTAGCGTTCGCCACTTTGTTCCCTTTAGTTATAGAAATTACACCAACTGCCCTTAACTAGTTGGTGTGAAAAACTCCCCAACCAAATGATTGAAAGTGTACAATTAATCTTTTGTGCGACAAGTCAAGTTAAATATATTTTCATTTCGCGCAAGAATATGGGCTCTGTAACAATTCGTTGATTGAACTATGCTATTCGTTTCTACCATTATCAAACATGCAACAAAATATAAATGAATGACTTCATAACAATTAACAAGATAAGTTCTAAAGATAAGTATGTAACGTAATACCAAAGGGCTTGTGTCCGAATAGTATCTCAAGTTGTGTGAAAAGTTCCTCAACCAAATAGTTGTGAGTTCAAGTCCTGCTTAAAACGTGTGAGATAGATTTGTGTTGTAAAAGTTGTGAGATAGTTAATTGGCGTTAAAAAAATAACGTAATATAGCTATAGCCCATAGGCATTCATAATCTATATGGATTGTTGGGTACCTCGATACATAGTAAACACTAAACAGGTTGACCATACAACATCTAATTTGTATAACCAATAAACAAGTATAACAACTACGTGGTACTATGTTTTAGGGTCGTTTGGTTTCTAGATGGGCTTATAATTTGAATTTAATATTTTAATGTAGGAAAGAGGAAAAAGTATTCAATAGTATTAATTATTTTATATAATAATTTTGTAATAAAAAATATTGTTAATTAAAATTAAAATAAATATAAAAAGAGATGAGAGTAGAGGGGAAAATGGACTCACTAAAAATATTAATACTCATCAAAACCCATCAACACCCCATCGTTCAATACTAGTTAGATACCCGCGCACAGCGGCAGCGATAAATATTGTAAATAAATTGCTAACTCAACTCTCCTCGCAATTCCCTACCCGCTTAGTGAATTCATTTCACAACACTCCAAATGTATATGGGTTTTCCGTATATTTCCCGTGACATCATTATTCCCGCATATAAAAAGACATTCACAATCTCTTTCCCGTCAAACACTTTCCCAAAAGTAAATGATTTTGATAAATAAAGTTTGTATTGATTGAAATAAAGGTTAAAGTTATAAAAATTTGAATCAAAATAAAATAAACCTACTAAAAATGTAAAAACTAAAAACTCATAAAAATATATTAAAATGGATGTTGAATTAAAGAGCACAAAATTTTAAAATATATGGTGAAATTAGATCATAAAAAAATTAAACGAATTAAAAGATATTTAAATTTAAAAATAAAAGTGATTAATTAGTTAGGAAGTGACATGTGTCACCCCATTATTGGAGCTCTTTATTTTAGTTTGTTAGAGCTCCTCCTTTTTTGTTATTTTTTAGTTAGAGAAATGACACATGTCACTCAATAATTGGAGCTCCTTATCTTAATTTTTTATGGAGCCCACAACTTAAATGCTTTATATAGTAGTATATATATCATTCTTGAATTATTCCATCTCTAAAAATATACAACGAAACAATTTTTAAATGTCACATCACTTCAAAACGAATTCCACACCCTCATACCAAACGGACCCTTATTACAATGTGTTTGAGCAATAACTATGACCATGTTAATATATATTTGAAATTTATGATCAAAAGAAGACTATTTATATGGAAGGAATTACTGCAACAACAAGAAAGAGAAATTTTTGTTAATAACAAATGAATAATATGCTTGCAGATCGCTTAACGTACAAAGCAAATCCCTAAAGAGCGTAAACGTTGATGTTATTTATTAATTCATAGCTTGACAATCAGCTGAATCAAAATCAAGAACAAGTTGTCTGGGTATCAAAATTCCTAATTTAGTATATGCCCAATGTGGCAATGTGTAACAATGTTTGAACAATGATCCATATTCTATCGACTGTGTGAACTAGATTAAACTGCCTAACGCCCATAACAGTTTTAATGGGCTGACATCGAATGAGCCAATAGCACTTGTATTTAGCCCAATAGTAACACCAAGTTTCACCAACAAATTATCTTTCAAGAATGACCAATAAAGCCATGTTTAATCATTTGCTTATTAACTTCTTTCGTTATCTTATCATGCATGATATGTTTTTTGGACGTACGGTGATTTAGCGAAGTCCAAGTCGACAATTTGTCGAACATTTAATGTAAAAGGTATATTTTTAATATTGATACTTGCATAACATGTATTAGATGGTATTTGAGTTGACAAGATATGGTTGATGTGATGTTAGGAATCCTTAGGTACCTCTAAAGCAAAAGCATGTAGGTATTTCATGTTGTAAGTTACCATATGTTATATATGAAAACTCTAGTGTGCAATTCCCGTGACGTTATCACACCAGTGTCACATAATTGTTGGGTGTCTTCGGTCTAAAATGTGTATGCTTCTAAAGAGAACTAGAGACTAGAGATAACTAGTGTTCAAGATTGTTTTTATAAAAAAAGTTGGGAGTTATATATATTCTAGGGTTGATGTTTTTAGTATATAGCTAAGCTAGTAGTTCATAGTAAAAGTTTCTCCTTCCAACCACTTTTGAATTTCTGCATTTTGAGCCTCCAACAAATGACTTTTAGCTAGCATGGAAGGATTGCCAAAACAAATATACCAAGATGAATTAACCAAGGCCAACTGCAACCAGGCAAAGATAAGGAGGACAGTCCAACCTAGAGCTAGCTCTCCATGACAATAGAGAAATCGAACGTAGCAATGACTATGTTATATATGATACAGTTTGTAACTATAAACAAACAGGTTTTCCCGATGGATAGCTTTGCATGTGACCACATGTATCCGGGTAAACAAGCCTTCGCCTCACCAGCTTCTACCCCCCATCCCTAAGTAATAGATTTTAGTAACATATGGTTGATTAAAGATATATACATATTGGCATATTGCGGTATTTATATTCTTATTCTACTTGCATGTCAAGAATCTTTTCTTATTGTTCAAATGAAACTATATATATGGTAGAAGAACCAAAAAAAGAAAGAAAAAAAATTTCCGAGGGGGGAAGAGAGGGGGGGGGGGGGGGGGGGGGGGGGGGGGGGGGAGCATGTTCTGAGGGTAAAATGACTTTTTATCAATCAAAACTAACATTAATTACATATATTATAATTTATTCATTTTTTATTTGTGAACTCTCTATGATGGGTGGAATAGAGAGGAATGAAAGATGATCCTTCTTAGTCTACCCAATATATATCATCAAAGGAGGTAAGGGTGGTCATCATGGGAGAGAGCGTTCCCAATCAGCTGAAGCCTTTCTAGAGAGGGAAATGTAGGCTGATTTGGCAGAGGCCTTCCATGGATGGGGTTATGGGTTCCTAATGAGGCCACACACTATTCATATCTTTCTATTGTGGATGATGGTTGAATGGATTGATGTGGAAGTGATGTGGAAATGTAGCTAGATAGTAGGTGCATAATAAATGGTGAATTCAAGGTCTAAGCTGGCTTGGTTTATGTTAAACAGCAGCCTCGATCTCTTGAGCATACCCTGTGATAAGGAAATGCTCTGTTTGGTGTTTCTGAGATGATTGTGATCAGATATAAGGCTGTAGTATGTCTGATATCGGATAGCATTGAGTTGTTTTGTGTCCGTATTGTTTGGTTAGGATTTGGGGTATGTCCAAATCTTTTGTTCTATCCTTATGATGTATTTTCTTTGGAAGTTTAATATAAGTATTCACCATTTGCAAAATAAATAAATAAATAAATAAAACTCTTTTTTTGAGAGGGAGGAAGTATATTTTTAACATGTTTTTTTTTCTTCTGGAAATGAACTTTGAGGTTTAAAGCATACCATAGATTTTAAATTTTGAGGCTCCTACAACGAGATCCTTTAAGATAGTACGCATCACACCCACTCGTATAGGGCCGGGCTTTGCCAAGAGATCATATAGAGAATGAAGTGATTGACAATATTACATAAGGGTGAGCGAAAAACCGAAAAGACCGAATAAACCGAAAACCGAAACCGAACCAAACCGAAAATAACCGAACCGAACTAATAACTGAACCGAATTTGCTAAAACCGAACCAAACGGAATTACTAATTCGGTTCTCGGTTTGGGTATGGGTTTGGCAGTTTGAACCGAAAACCGAATTCATATAAATATTTATATTTTTTAAATATTTATAAATACATTTATATATTTTTAAGTATATTTATATATAAATAAATACTATTAAAAGGTTATCATAATATAATAAAATACTTTTTATGCTTGAAATATTTTTTTTTGCTAAATATCTATCTAATTATTAATTTTTTTTAAAAAAATAGCGAAATTCGGGTTATTCGAGTCAATCCGAAAACCAAACCGAATTAGAATTCAACAGAACTGAACCGAACCGAACCGAAAACCGAATTTGAATTTGGTTCGGTTCGGTTTTCGGATTGACCTAAAAAAATATTTTAACCGAATTAATCGAACCGAACTAACCGAACAACCCGATAACCGAACCGATCAACACCCCTAATATTACATGGTATAGACACATGCGGCTTTGATCTTATCTTCAATTAATGGGTCGCATCAATGCCAACTCACAAAATAGGAATCACACCATCGAATATTCAAACTACTCCCACCAACCTTCTTCTATGTTATTCATTAAAATCTTTAAATATGTTCTTGTGTCCTTAATAAGAGTAATGATTGAGAAATTTAATTTTACATTTAAATAAAAGTTTTACTAACAACACATTTTAGGAATGTGGTTAATAAGTTTACATTACAACAATTCATTGTAATAATTTGAATCATCCAATCATCATCAATTGTTTGTTATGGTTTTATATTTTTTGAGATTGTGCTCATTTTTTAAGAATTGTCAACCAATCATATTCATTCATTCATAACCATGTAATAAAATACATCTTATTAACTAGAACTCTTAGAGCTTTTGTTAGCAAAACCCATACATTTATTACTAAAGTTGCACGTCAATAATTAAGTAAATGTAATAATAGGACTCATTGCTTCATAATCCAATGAGCTAAATCCACACATTAACAAAATTAGTCACAATTTTTAGATATCTCACACATTTTCGTATACTTAATTACTATATTTGGTTTTAAAAGACAACATAATTAAAATCAAGGGATAATACTTTTAAAAAATGAGGAGAGTTATTTTACATATCAATTTTTTTTACATATCAATTTTTTTCATCTCCATCATCCATTTAAAAAAAATCAATGGCTGAGATAAAAACATTTTATTATTTCACATATTTTTTATAATTTAAATATCTCTTAAACCGTTAATCGTTAAGCAAAAATAATTACACTATCGCGACGAACATTTAATTATCTTTCTATAGGGACGGACACATTGATATAAAAAGGAAAAAAAAAACGTTTTTTTCACGTTTTTTGGTCTTTTTTTTCGCTTTTCTTCGAAACTGAAATTTGCATGAAATATCATATATGATTTAACACTAATTTGAAAATTACATGTGATACTAGTGTTAAATCACATATGATATGTAATATCATATGTGATACTAGTGTTAAATTATATATGATAAATCACATATCATATACATATCATATATGATTTAAACTAATACCACACGTGGTATTCAAATTAGTGTTAAATCATATATGATTTTTTCATGCAAATTTCAGTAACGTAAAAAAACGAAAAAAAACTTAAAAAAAAAAGGTGAAAAACACGAACAAAAATTTTGTCGAAAGTATATCAAAGTGCCTATCTATAGAAAGACAATTAAATGCTTGTCGTAATGGTATATATTTTTTCGTTTGACGATTAACGGTTTGAAAGATCTTTATTTTTGAAAAAAATGATGAAAGTGGGTTTTTTTAATTGTGTGGATTAATCTCATTCATTAGATCTAATAAAAATGGATGGTGGAGATTGATCCCTTAGTATGTAAAGAAATTTTTTGTCCTCAAATGATCTTAAATCTTAAAAAATATTATATTTGTCTAAAAATACTCTTTTGAGTAGCGAATAAAAAAAAACATACTCTTGTGAGTACTAATGTTGATATCTTGTCTTTATGTGAGTATTAATGTTGACACTTTTGTTTTTATCTGTGTAGTGAAAAACTTGTAATAACTATTTTACCTTATGAGTTTGCGAAAATTACATCCATCGTCTTTAGTGTAAATTACATAAATGGTCCGTATGGGTTAGTGAAAATTGCATTACCGGCCTAACTTTTTATCCACTCCTTATGGTTTTACCCGCTATTATTTATATACGTTTTTATCTACGTTTTTATATACGTTTTTGTCTACGTGTTTTTATATACGTTTTCATCTGTTTTATACGTTTCATCCGATTTTATACGTTTTCGTTCGTTTTCTTAAGTTTTCGTCCACTTTTATTCATCCATTTATATATTTTTTCATCTGATTTTATACGTTCACATGTGACGAAAAAATTCAGAATTTTTTTTTTCACATGAGACAAAAACAATTCTAATTAAAATATTTCAGAAAAAAAGTTTTTCGACAAAAAAATTCGAAATTTTTTTTTGAAAAGAATTTCGAAATTAAAATTTCGGAAAAAAATTCTGAAAAAAAAAATTCAGAAAAACAAAATTCTGAATTTATTTTAAGGGACAATTTATGTAATTTAACCTAGGGACGGTGGCTGCAATTTCGCAAACCCACGAAGATCATTTATGTAACTTGGAAGGGTAAAATGGTTAAACTACTCACATAAAGACAAGATGTCAACATTAATACTTACAATGGTTTTTTTTGTTTGCTACTCAAAAAAGTATTTTTTGAATAAGTATGATATTTTTAAAGGTATTATCCCTTATATCAACGGCCTTAAAATAAATCTTCTGCTTTTTCTAATTATGTATTATTTAAACCTGATTCGGGCAAGAATTTTACATGTAAGAAAGAAATCATATATTTCTAATTTCCTAGCTTATGCTCGTATCATTTTTATCCTAATTTTGATGCAAATTGATAAAGTGATTTTTTTAGAACGACATTATTATTAAGCTCCGACTAGCAAGAGACTAGCGGGCGGGAGAAAGAAGCAAGGCAATTACAAACGATTAGTGCCAGCCGCAATTTGGTCGGCAATTCAATATAACCAAATAGGATTAATGTTCTTATTCTTATATTTCATCCATGAATGAGAGTGGACCATAATATCTTCTCCAAGGGTATCTTTACGCGATGGTTTAGAGTCAAAGCAAACACGATTACGGTATATCACCAAATGATCCAAATGGTTGTTTGGATCACAACATCGAGACCCTCTTTTGTCAAGTTATTGATATCTTCTGAAACACTCCATGAAGAAAGGTTGTTGAAAACCTTTGGGTAGTCTCCCAACTTCCACCAGTTTGTGATCATCTTCCATAAGTCGCGAGCAACCATACGATCTATAAAGAGGTTATGTGAAGTTTCAATGCAATCATCACAAACATGACATCTAGTAGAATCGAGTTAGATACCCCGGGCATCAAGATTGTAAGGGGTGGGAAGCCGATCAATAGTAGTTCGCGATGTATGTATGTTCACTTTCATGGGAAGATTATCATTCCATCTGATGGTGTCGGCTTGGGATAAGAGAGAGTTTCCTTCAACGTGTCTACGCATGGTATGGATAGTGAAAATATTGAAGTTGTCAAGTGAGAAGGTCCAAGAGTTAGGCGCATCAGATGGGATGAAATTGTTACGAAGGCCCACCAAGTCTATGAGTTGCTCCATTTCAATGCCATATCTAATGGGCCGACGCCATCACCAAATAATGGGTTAAACCATTAACTAACTAACACCGATCTTTGATTTTGAGCATATTTTAGAAGTCTCCAACATGAACATCCTATTAAAGACATATTTGAGGGGGGAAATACTGAGCCATGTATCATCCCATGACTCGAAAGTAGATCCATCACCAAATTTGTAACCACCGGTAAATTTCCGTCTATATTAAACTAATACTTATCCATTTTCTATGTCTATTTTTTTTCCTTTAAACGTAAACAGTTTATCTAATCACAACAACTAATGTGACGTAACTCACATTTTCAATAAACGTGCTCACACGAAGACCGACACCAACGACCTTATGTTTATTTCACATAAACAACTTTATATGACAAGTATCAAAAGCTTTCAACTTTTATTTACCACTTTACGTTAATTCATTAACGTACAATTTCTAAACATCCAAGCTAAACGTTTTCTATCTATTTGAGTTTTCACGAAACCCTAATATATGATTTTATGTAATAAAATCACAAACCCTAAATAGTATATACATGATTTTTACAAAATATAAGTGTACAAGTCATACAAACTTAGGTACAAGTCTTTAATGCATAAGAACTTAATATTTATATAAATTTCATTATATACCTTAGTGTACTCACTTTAAAGCAAACTATACAAGTCCATAATGCACAAATCTTAAAATAAGATTTTCATATATTTTATAAAACTAAATACAACAACCTAATGCATAAAGTACAAGTGTGTAATGCACAAAACCTAAAACTATACTTTTATTAACTTAAACTATATTTCTACTACACTAAACACTAATAAGGCTCAAGTTAAGCCACATTGCATGCTACCTCATCATGTTTCTCCATCTTCAACACCATAGTCAAATATTTCAAGCTCTTTATGTGTTTCTTTTAAAGCCATTTGAATCAAAAGGCTAAAAAATGAACAAGTATTCACCATGTAATTCTAACTTTACAAAGTTTAAGAACACATCACCTTTTCTAACTTTATACATGCAAAGGCTACTTGTTTCATTTCAAACCACATCCAACCTAAGGTGGTTAAGCTCAAGACTTGTAGCCATATAAACCATTAAACCTTTGAAAACTTGGCCAATAAATACCGACCTCCTTCCATTCATTTCTTCTCATCCCTCATTCGACACACACCCAACACACACATACACATTTACATTATTTTTTTGGAGTCCTTAATAGAAGTAAAGGAAGGATAGTTTAAAGCCTAGGAGGAAGGAAAGAGCTTGGTTCCACTTTAGAAGCCCATTGGTCGAAATTCCCTCTTAGTCGAGTTCCAAGATTGTAAGTATTTTAAACTCATTAAATTTTGTTATCACTTTTAATATCAAGTACATACTGTTAAAAAGGATTTTGAAAGGAAAACGTAGCAATTTGAATCACCCAAAATAAGTACACGAGTCAAAATATACGGCAGAATGAAGTTCCCAAAAAGCTGTCAAAATTTTCTGTGACACAAAGTTCGGGCACACAAAACGAGGCACTTCTGATTCGTTTCACCAAAAAGTTAAAACACGAAAGATGTTCGGAACAACGTTTTCTTCAAAAACTCAGGTGCACGGGTCCATAAAACGCAAAACGAAGGCTAATTTTAGTCATAAACTTAACAACTGTCATATGCTTTTATAAAACCAAGCCAAGCACCCCTTTTCCCGGATTTATTTCTCCTTAACCACAAGTCTATAAAAAAATGGTTTATGCCAACTTAGAGAGGGCATGATCAAGTTTATAAAACACCAAGAACATTCTTAAAATCTTTTCACGCCTCACTTTTATTAAACCTTGAACATGGTGTCTCACGAACCTTTTCAAACATACCCTTTTTGTGCACTTTTCAAAAATAAGCTAAAACATAAGCTAATAAGCTGTTATAAGTTTGTTTTCAAAACATTATTAACTTATAATTACAATTCGTAGAAAGTCTTGCCTTTTTTTTCTAAACCTAAAACGCATTAAAAACGAAAGAAGGACTATTTTTGCAAACGACTTAAAGCGTCAAGGGCCTAAATTTCCAAAACTCTTATACTTTTTATAACAAGGATTAAGATTGTAATCAACTTGAGACATAGGGGTATAAAGTGTCACTTTTTAAACTATAAGAGTATAAAGTGTAACATTTTATATATTATTTCAAAAGTATATTCTTAATACTTAACATACTGTTTTTGATAAAATAATATACGAAGTATTTCTATATCGTTAACGATCGATCGAACCTTGAAGATGAAATATCATAAAACATAAATTATCATCCACTAACTTTCGAAGAGACTTCAAAACTACAAATATCATCAATAATGAAACTTGACATACCAACCCAAGTCGCGTGTCGGAGCCGTTTATTCTCACAACTTAAATTACTCACTGAACACTGTATTACCAAGGTGAGTTTCATAGCCCCTACTTTTATACGTTTTACATTACTTTTGGGGGAGATACATGCTCAAATACTTTCTTTGACTTCCACAACTACTCAAAAAATTTATACTCTTATGCTAAGCTATATTTTTTTTTATACTTTTGGACATGAAGTGTAGTTACAATATGTGCCTTAATGTGTTACACTTATTCTTATACGTTTCATTCTTTAGCAACTGTTTAACTCCTGGATGGAGCCGTTGGAGAGGTATTGATAGTACTATCGGGCTGACGCTCCCACCCCTAGTCCCAGATTCATGGCCTTGGGTGAATATAATCCAGTATTCTTGTTTATTCTTGTCATGAGGTTTAGTTGGCTGTTATGCTTTACATTAAGTACTCACATATATCGTATACACATATGTCCTACTCATACTATACTTTAGCAGTGGGTTGTAAACACACGGTTGCAAGTTTTGTATGGGCGGGATTTGCAACTGAGTGGATTTACATTGCATTTGTCGTGGAAACATTCTTTAAATCACATATGTCTTACTATATTTTAGCAGTGGGTTGTGAACACACAGGTTGCAAGTTTTGTATACGCGAGATTTGCAACTGAGTGGATTTACAATGCCTTTGCTATGGAAACTTTCTTTAAATGCTTTTCAACTTATTTTGAAAAAACTCTATGAACTCACCAACCTTTGTGTTGACACTTTTTAGCATGTTTATCTCAGGTTAGTAAGGCGTTAGCGGATGCATGGATCATAGAGCCATTTGCATGTTTTGGAGAATTATGCTTTTATCCTTTACCATTCAATACATTTTGAAAATATATATGTAATCATATACCTTGGGACCTCTTGTAATAACTTTGATTTAAATAATTCAAATGGTAACTTTTCAAAATGTCTCATTTAGAGGTCGTTTTCTATACCTTGTGCTTTGTATTAAGAAGTAGCACCCCATTGACAATATCGTTCCGCTGCGACATTTTGGGGGTGTTACAAAATTTCCTTTTAAAAACATCCTCTAAGTTAATGATAACAGTAGACAACGATTTCTTAAGACTAATAATTTTTGCCAAGTACTGCAAGACAGCCGAGTGGTAGGGTGTGAAACACCCTCTAACCCACCATGGTTTCCATATATAGTTGTAATTATTTGTTTTCAAAGTAATTTTGAATCCGTGTGGAAACGCCGCCACCATTTGGTTAGTATGGCGAGGTTATAGCCTTGAAGGGATGCAATGCCAAGACCCCCACATTTGCGAGGTGAACACACCTTTTTCCAAGCAACCCAAGACATTTTTTAGTGTCAATCGAACCTACCCAAAAAAAAATTTCTAAGCTTTTAAAGGTAATTGATTACAAACATCAGGGCTTTGAAAAGAGAAAAGGAGTAAGTACTAAGGGCCCCTAGAACCGACTTTAGAAGTGTGAGTCTACCACCGTAAAAATGGAATCCAACCTTCCAAGAGGTTAGTCTTTTTTGAAACTTCTCAATGATGAGCTTCGAATGACACCCGCTATTCATATTAGCACCAATAGGTAACCCTAGGTAGACACAAGGGAAGGAAGATGTTTGATAGCATAATATAAAAGCAACATGCTTGATTTCCAGATTGGTAACTCCTACGCCAAAGAATTTACTCTGTAACAACTCACACATTTTCAGACATGTTTTAACAAGGAATTATCCCTATATTTCATTTATGAACTTTTCTGAGCTCATTTGACATGAAAATGAGAATTTATCTCATGAAACGTGGAAATTAGACACAACGGCGTACTGGCACAACCAAAAATTCGATTTGATTATTGTTTCATTTGTGAGAAACTAGTCGTGTGAATACTCGTTTTTATTGGAAAAATTATTCTGAACGCGATGGCGCAATGTTCGTAAGATAAATCGGACTTTAGGTAGTCTAAATGAGTCTAAACCTCGATATTACAAAAGATTACAGAAATTACAGGAATGGCCCGAACTTATATTACCTCGCTGCCCTCTTACTTTGAGAAGTTACATAATTGGTCCTTGGAGTTTGTAATATAAAAGGGTACCCAAATAGGGTTTCCCCTCATTTTAACACACACAACACTAACCTCTCACCTCTCACTATATTTTCGATGCCGCTGCCGTGTTCCAGCTGGATCCCGGCAGATACCTCACACCACCGTTTTGACGCAAGTTTCAAGTATATCGGGATTATATCGTGTTTTTGGATTTGTTTTGGATCAAGAGAAACCACAGTCGCCTCCATGGCCTACCGCTACTCCAGTGCCGCCTCCGGTTACCACCACGGCTTCTCAGTCATCGCCACCAAGCCACTGTTTGCTTCCGCTATTTTAAAAAAAGAAGACAAGGTTGTAGTTTATAGATCGGGTTGTGTTTGGTTCGTGTGTTGTCTTCTCCGCCTCGTCTCTCTTTCTCCTTACCTTTCTTGTTGGTATGTCAAGCACAACCTACCTTTTGTTATTTCCCCTTATAAACAAGTTAATGGTTTTTGTGGAATTTGAAACTGATTATAAACATATTATTTTGATTTCATGGATTAAAAACATTTTTGGATATCATTTCGTGTGGTAAAACTGTAAGTGTGAATTTGTTGTGTTAATGGGTCGGGTCGACCCGATTATGTTTCAGTTTCTATTTGTTTTTGCTTATTTCGTTGTGGTTTGGAATCATTAATACTTATTTTCTAAATCTATTTTGCTCATCCTTTACAAATAATAGCTTATTTGGGGTGTTGTTTGATTTGGTGCGAGAAAGGTGATAGCATCAAATAGTCCTGAATATTAAGTGTCAATTTCCCCCGATAGTGCTCGTATTTTATATCATTTATATGGAGTTATGCTTGTTTTTCTTTATATTTCATTTTCAGGTAAACTACGAGCATTGGAGCTAAAGAGACACGGATTTGGAGATTTTATAAGAGATTAATGATAGTATGCCCACTGTGATGAAGCTACAACGTAATTCCACTCTCACATTGTGTCGTAGCTAATGCGTGACTCAGATGGCCAGCTCAAGTGAAGATTATGACGTAACTCCCACTAAGGATTATGCCGTAAACAATTAGGTCAAAAGATGTTCCACGACGCTACAAGCTACGCCGTAACTCCTTCCAACTATTACGGGATAATCATGAAATCTGTAACCTGTATTGAAGATACGGTGTAACTCATCCCATGTGTTACACCGTAACCAGCTTACGAGAGCTTTATTATGAAAATATTAAGGTTACGACGTAACTCTCAACTTAAGTTACGCCGTAACTAGATCTCGCCTATAAATACAAGCCCTAAATTCTGCATTTCACATCATTCACTCCACACCAAAAAGTAGAGAACGTGAGTAGGGGACCAAAGGCAAATCTTGAAGAGCATATGGAGCCATCTCCAAGGGAGAAATCACTCCCTAACGATAAGCATTAGCGATTATCTTTCTTTTTACTTTCGATTCATGTATTTCATTATGCCAAACATTGAATTGATTGTTTTATTTAATATGATCGGCTAAGCACCTTTGGTGCTAGCCTAGTTATGATTCCTTAATTGTTGTGTTTACATTTACATTGCTTCCGTATAATTGTTTCTAGTGCATGCATGCATAGTTCATTGGTAGCTACCCTTGTTTCGGTAGTTTTGAATGGCGGCAGTGTCTAGTTGCTTAGGAGAATTGACCAACTTACCATAAGTAGGTAGACTGAGTAGGAAGGGTAATAAATTGACCAACTGAAGACTCTTCTTCGCTTGTGCGAATTGACCAAATGATCACCTGCCGTTTGGATGAACTTCAGAAGTTAGGGATGAGTGCCTAAGATGCTAGCGCCGAGGCACTCATTGTTATGAATCTTGCATGTAGCGGAACTTAATGACTTGGCTTAGGGGACTAAAAACAACTGGATTTTCAAGGGTAGTTGCTTGATCTCCGGTGGAAGCCTTTGCTGATAAGTTAGGACGAACTGACCAAATGTTGTCCTAGCGACGTAAACCCCCACTTGAATCAATTGGAAGTAATTAGACGTGAACATAACATGATAGGATGAGTAACTAGGTTAGCACACTTTTTCCTTATTGATCACAACTCTACCTTTATTTGATTTCTTTCATTTCCTGTTTTATTAGTTTATTAATCATTTCGACAATTAAAACTAGTGACAATTAGACTTAATTAGAATCCCTCGCATAGCTCTTGGGATGACCTTGGTTTTACCGATTACTACACTACACATGACCGGGTACATTGCCAGTTAGTGCATAGGGTGGACCATAGGTAAACGAGACACTTATAAATATTAAAACCTGGTCAGTAAAACCTGCATCAAAAGGACACTGTTAGGGTCCATTTTTTGGTTTTGTTTTGGTGGAAAAAATACGTTCATTTCTGTGACGTTTTTCAGCCGAGTAGGGTGCGTTTGGTTTGATTACATTAAGGCCAAACCCGCAACGGGTGTTTGATTTGTTGTTTCTACCGTGTTATTCTGTCACCAAGGCGAGTCTTGACCTCAGTTTAACAAAAAACACCAAGCGGTGTTTGTTGTTGTGTGATGATTTCGTTTGTGTTACGTTTGTGTTTATGTCATGCCTCAGAGTTGACCACCCACGCAGGGTGTCTGTTTCGCTTTGGTTTAAAAACAAATAAAATGGGAAAAATAAAAATGACGTGAGAAGATGTTTGTGTTAGTTTGGTTTCAGGTCAACATCTAAACCGAGGGAGTGTATATGTTTATGTACACAATTGTATTTGTGTGTCAGAGTGTTTGATTGAGCGTGAATCAGTGAATGTGTGCGTGAGTGTCTTGGGCTACAAAGCCCATAAAGTCTCAAAGGAAGTATGGATTGGTTAGCGTTGGTCCCGTAGCCCACTAAGCTAGAGTGCATTTGGTGTTTGAGTTACTTATGCGACGGAGCCTATTAAAAAAAATTGGGTTGTTTTATTAGTCAAAATTTATATACTTAGTTGGTAATAATATTTATCGGATACGATTTCAGACTTACGTGCATTACTTGTTTTGACATTGATGATTTGGTACGTTTAGGATTACATTGTGATTGTGATTAGGATTCGGATACGGATTGTTACTTGGGATTATAATTAAATTTGGACAATATAAATATTTAATGGACACCCGAATATCGGATTTTGACTTGAATAATTTGGACAACTATTGGACATGTATTGACAATCTATTGGACATAGGACAATTTGGACTTGAAACGAATACATTTTGTTAATACAAATAAACCGTAAAAATGTTTATTTATATTTTACGATCTTCTAATATTTTTCCGATAACAATCGTAAAATCATTTAAACGAAATAAATAAAATACGTAAAAGCTTTGAGAAAATAGTTTACTAACACACTTTTACTAAACATATAAAATCATGAAAATATGTTAAGTTGAATAATTTATATAAAATGAAAACCATTTTTATAAAACACTTACAAGTAACTTTGTTTACTTATATTTTATAAAAATATATATGTGCTTAATTTAACTTGTAACGGGAATATGTTGAGTAAAAACCAGAGTCCATGACCCATACCCATAGAGCATGATCCATGAACCATGATCCATTGCATGGCATCATGCATGAAATCATGTTGGATATTTTCCATTATCTATGACCCATGACCCAAGACCCAAGACCAATGACCCATTGAATAGTTACAATGTATCTTGTTGGGTATCCATGATCCGAACTTCATGAACCATGGTCCATAACCCATAACCCATAACCCAGTTTGCAACCCAAAATCTGGACTAGCATGACCCAGCTGCCGGATCCCTTGGATTGCGCTGGCCGGATCCCTTGGGTAAGGGATCCGTCGGATCTGTGTTAACTGTAGGCAGTTTGCCTATAAATAGTGAGCCATTTATCTCTTGCTAAAAGACCCATTTTACACATATCTTATCTCTATGTTCTAACCTCTCTAACCTCAGATTCAAAGGATCATTCTATGTAGTTTTCTCTTTGTGTGATTCCCTAGGTTCCTCCTCTTAAAGACGAGATCACAACCTCTTGAAGACGTGCAAGCTCAAGGTCATGAGTTGCTATGCTTTGTCATCATCAAGACCACTGAAGTGCATCTTGTTGATAGTTCTTCTCTCCCTACGTTAGTGTGTCAAGTTGAAGGCATTAGTGTATAGTGCCGAAGATGTACATTCGATATGGGGCATCGATGTATATTTTAGTGTGGATAAAGGGTATTGATATCCTTTGAAGTGTTGTAAAAAGGAGTTTGTCTTCTTTGGGTTGTAGTGTTGGGTAGTAGTTCCTCCTTTGTAATGGAACTCGGTGTCTAGCCTAGTACCGGATAAAGTGTAGGCTACGTTGTGATAGGTTTGGTTCTACCTCGTGAAAGAACTCGGTGTCTAGCCTTGTATCGGATAAAGTGTAGGCGACATTTTGAAGGTTTCTCCACCATATTAAGGAGCTCGTATTGTGTAGTGCTTAGAAACTCTCGAGTTGGGTACTCGGGGAGTATAGTAGGGCAAGGAAGGAGTCCTTGTAGCCGAACTGTTAATACAAATAAACCGTAAAAACGTTTATTAATATTTTGCGATCTCTTTGTGTTTTGTTGATAACAAATATAATGTTATCTTAAGTACAATTATAAGGATACAAGTTATTTTTGTAAAGCATTTACATATAGCCATTTAAATACAAATTGTTGTAATAAATCATTTGTTGTAATAGTTTATTAGGATGGGTAAAAATCACAACCCATGGATCATATCCATAACCCATGGTATTGACCCATACCCACTTGACTAGATACATTATACTCATTAGATACATTGTATCTAAATGAATAACCATGGACCAACCCATAACCCATGACCCATGACCCATAACCAAAAAACCCATGGGCAAAGAGGAGCGTCCCACGGATCCCTAGGATTACACTAGACGGGATCCCTTGTGGGAGGGATCCGTGGGATCCGAGGAACAGTGGCAAGTTTTGCCTATAAATAGAGAGCCATTTCTTCATTCTAACTCACCCCTCTTCTTACTAATTCTCTCATATACTCTCATTATTTTCTAACAAAAGATCACTTGATCTAGAGAGTACTTCTTTCTTTCTTTCTTTCTTTAGTGATTCTCATATAGGTCCTTCTCTAAGGCGAGATCCCGAACATTCTACAAGTCATCCAAGCAAGGGGTCCTTGATTGATTTGTTCCTCCACAAGATTTCTGTAGCAAAGATCTTGTATTTGATATTTCACATATTTGTTGTGTAATAGCCGTGTTGGTTTGGTCCATAGTGTTACGGACTCGGTATTTAGCTTTGTACCGGAAAAAGGTGTAAGCAACGTTGTGAAGGCTTCTCCGCCAAGTTGAAGGAGTTTGTTGACATAGTGCTTGAACTCTCAAGTAGGTGACTCGGGGAGTGGAGTAGGGCAAGGAAGGTGTCCTTGTAGCCGAACCACTATAAATCGGTTGTGTCATTTCTATCCCTTGCTTTACTTTATTTACTTGCTTTATCATTATATCTATACTTTCTCTACATCCATACGATTTCACATAATATCGAATCTAAAGTTTTTGAAACTAACTTAAAATCGGCAAAACTATTCAACCCCCCTTCTAGTTTTCCACAATTGGCATCAAGAGCTACGTTTATAAAAGTTTTAAAGTAAACCGTATTTTAAAAACTTTTCGATCACTATGGGTTCTGAAAATTACAAGGAAGGGCAATCTATGCAACGACCACCACTACTTGAAACTAATGGTTTTATATATTGGAAAAATAGATTCGAAACGTATGTGAAGTCGAAAGATATTGATCTTTGGTACATTATTGTTGAAGGCGATTTTGAGGCTACCTCAAAAGATGATAAAGGAAATTTAGTTAACATACCTCATGATAAACTAAACGATGAAATGAAGAAAAAGCTTTCTAAAAATTGTGAAGCTAAAATGGTTTTGTATAATGCTTTACCCAAAAAGGAATTCGAAAGAATTTCTATGCTTAAAACCTCTAAAGAAATTTGGAATTCTTTAGTTGTAACTCATCAAGGTAATCAACAAGTTAAAAATAATAAAATTGATTTATTTGTTCAACAATATGAACAATTTTCAATATCGGATGAGGAAACTATAGATCATTCATTTGCTAATTTTAATACTATTATTACATCTTTACAAGCATTTGATGAATCTTTTTCTAGCCGTAACCATGTTAGGAGATATCTAAGGGCACTTCCATCCAAGTGGAGATCCAAGGTGACGGCGATCGAAGAGTCAAAAGATTTGACAATCCTCACCCTTGATGAACTCATAGGCAACTTAAAAGTCTACGAGCTTGTCCTTGCTAAAGATTCCGAAGCCTCAAAGGTGAAAGAGAAACACAAATCTGTTGCCCTTAAAGCCAAAAAGGCTTCAAGTGATGAAGAGAACTCCTCTTCAGATAGTGATGACGAGGAGTATGCTATGGCGGTAAGGGACTTTAAAAAGTTCTTTAGAAGGAAGGGAAGATACGTCAAACAACCGTATGACGACAAGAAAGGATTCCGGAAAAGCAAAGAGGACGAGAAGCCAAGGGATGATCGTGCTTGCTTTAAATGTGGGGACCCAAACCACTTTATTAGTAAGTGTCCCAAACGGGATGATCAAAAGGCGTTCGTGAGCGGCACGTGGGGAATAAGCGACGAGGAGGACGAAGAAATTTGTCTCATGGCAAATGACGAGGTGTGCTTAAAGGTCGACCTAGATCCGGATGAATGGGTCAAGGATAGCGGGTGCACGAGGCACATGACCGGCAATAAAGATCTATTCTCCACATATGAATCCTTCAATGGAGGAAATGTGGTGTTTGGAAATAGCAAAAGTAAAATCATCGGTAAAGGTACGATTTCTAACAAATCTCTAACCATTAACGATGTGTCTCACGTAGAAAACCTAAACTTTAATCTCTTAAGTATAGGGCAAATATGTGATAAAAGGTGCAATGTACTTTTTACCGAAACCGGTAGTAAGATATTAAAGAAATGGCATAACCATAGGAAGAGGAATTAGGAAACATGGAGTCTATGTCATTAAAATCGGTAATGAACCTAAAGACAAACTTTGTGTTACCTATATGGATGATACTTCGACCTTATGGCATCGAATATTGGGTCATGCCAATATGCGACTTCTTCAATCGCTATCATCCAAAGATCTAGTAAGAGATCTACCTAAGTTAAAATATGAACATCACTTTTGTGATGCTTGTAATGTAGGAAAACAAGTTCATTCTAGTCATAAAGCTAAAAACATAGTGTCTACAACTAAGTGTCTAGAATTACTACACATGGATTTATTTGGTCCATCCGCTATCCAAAGTTATGGAGGCAACTACTACACTTTGGTCATAGTGGATGATTACTCTAGGTACACATGGACAAAAATCTTAAAGAACAAAACGGAAACATTTAATTATTTTGAAATATTAAGCAAGAAAATCCAAAGACAACTAGGAAGTCCTATAGTGTCTATTAGAACGGATCATGGTAGGGAATTCGATAATGAAGTGCAATTTGGAGCCTTCTGTGACGCTAATGGTATTACTCACAACTTCTCGGCTCCGTGCACTCCACAAGCGAATGGGGTAGTTGAAAGAAAGAATAGAACCCTACAAGAAATGAGTCGCACCATGCTAAATGAGCAATCCATACCTCAAAAGTTTTGGTGCAATGCCGTTGATACTTCAACGTACATACTTAATTTGTTAGGAATTGGAAATTCCATGATAAAGTGTCGGTCACCCCAATTATGGTCTAGCATAAGTTAGCTCGTAGACGTGTCGTTATTTTAGTTGTTTAGTAGTTTATTAGTTATTTAGTAGCGTAGTTTAGCGTAGTGTAACACCGTGGAGGAAGGACGGGTCTTTACCCACTGTATACCTGATCCACAGGCCGATAGGAGGTCGTTATGTTTGTAAGTATAAATACCCCTTCCATGGATGGAAGGGGTGGTGCTTTCAATCTAATATTCCATACTTTTGTGTAAACCTCTAGCAAGAACACCCTCTCTCTCTCTACTAACTCTCTAACTATGACAAACATGTATTTTGATCATCCAAGACCACCCGAATCATCAACACAATAAATATTACGATCCTACATAATCGAGTCTTAATTAGACCAATTTTAGGTAAAACTCCATACGAGTTACTTCGAGGCAAAAAGCCTACGTTAGATCACTTTAGAGTCTTTGGTAGCAAATGTTTTCTTCTTAACACTAAAGATTACCTTACAAAATTTGATCCTAAATCAACCGAAGGTATCTTTCTAGGTTACTCCCCTAATAGCAAAGCCTACGTCATACTAAATAAAGAAATAATGAAGGTAGAAGAGTCATTAAATGTAAAATTTGATGAAAGTCCACCGAAACCCTCTCCACCTCTTGTCGATGACGAGATTGTAGAAAGTGAAGCTATTGTAATAAAGAAAAAGATAAATGAAGAAGAAGAAGAATCTTCAAATAATGAACTCATAAATATTAAAGAGTCCAAAGATCACCCCGTAGATAAGGTCATAGAAAAATTAAACGAAAGAACCTTAAGGTCTCAAGTTCAAAACCAAAGTAGCCTATTTTGTTTTGTTTCAACCATAGAACCTAAGAATACACAAGAAGCCATAAAAGATGAAAGTTGGGTAATGGCTATGCAAGAAGAATTAAACCAATTTGTTTCTAATGATGTTTGGACACTTTTCCCTCCACCTAGTAATCAAACCATAATAGGAACCAAATGGGTTTATAAAAACAAGTTAGATGCAAACGGAGTAGTGTCTAGAAACAAGGCTAGACTCGTTGCCCAAGGGTATAACTAACAAGAAGGAATAGACTTTGATGAGGGGGAGAGTGATTTAAAATAAAATATTTTCAAACGATATTTCTTCACAAAAGTTCCGCTTTGTACAATATAAGTGGTGATCTAAAGATTTAATGTTATGTCATGGTATGATTTTTTCTTTAGAATCAAGGTCTTTCAAAATGAAATTTTTTTCTGTTCTTGTTTGATTGTGAAATTGTTTTATTTTACTAAAAGATCTCTTAAAAACTATCATACCTGACACTAACAATCTTTAATGTCTTAAATTGGTCCTTATATGTCATTTTTCAAAAATTAAATCTCGCCACGTCTTTCCCCAAACTCTTTTAAATGATTTAAATCAATTGGGATCACAAATCTCAAAAGGTTTGAAATTTTTGATCGGGTGAGAGATCGTGATTTAAATCTCATATCTGTTTTAACGGAATTGGTTTTAGTCCTTTATAGGCACTCCTGCCTCCATGTGCCAAACGATTTCAAATATACAATGCACATGTTGAGGAGGAGCATTTATCCAAAAACAAGATGAGTATTTAAACCTGGCCACATTTTCTCCTATGCTTTCTAAACATAATTAAATCACTTGGGATCCAAAATCTCAAAGGGTTTGATATTTTTGATCGGGGGAGAATTTGTGATTTAATAATGAAATTTGATAAAAGGTGATCGTTTTTATTTAATTGTGCACGCTGCTCGCTCATATGTGCTAAACGCTTTCGAATCTTGAAGCACATATTGAGGGGGAGCAAATAAACTATCGAGGTACGAAAGCTTTTTAAAGTGATTTATAAAGTACCTTGATTGAGTTTTTAAATGGTTTCTTAATGGCTTGTGTGATCGTAAATGTGCTTCAAAAGAACTCTTGCCTCTATGTGATAAAATGATTTCAAATTTCATACGCACATATTGAGGGGGAGAATTTACCATGAAAATCAAATGGCTTTTTCGTATGAAAATTGTGATCAAAGAAAATATTTCAAAGTCCTCTTGCCTCCTTGTTCTAAACAATTTCTAAATCATACGCACATGTTGAGGGGGAGGTTTTCTAAAATGATCAAAACTATTAGGGTACAAAATGCTTTGATCTCGTATCACAAGTACCTTGATTGTTTTTCCAAATGATTTTTCAATTGGTTTTGAGAAGGAAAGAACAATACCAAAAGACCGACCAATTTATTTTATGCATGGTGTTATAAGGATGGTTAGGTTAGGTATTCGTTCCCACGATCCCGCCAGAGCCGGAGGGATTTACCCAGGGACAATCCACTAGATAGTGTAGAGTCCTTAGGTATATTGAAAAAAGGAGAAAAATGAGAAATGGGAAGAGTGCGGACTGAGACAGAGCTAGTACTGGAATAAACCCAACAAGGTTCTAGTAATGAAGTCTCGGTAAGCACTGAAGGGGTTGAAGAATGAAAAAGAAATGAATGAGAAAAGGGTGAAAAGAAATAGCCCTCCATCAATTCAACCTTAGGGAGTAACCGGGTTCAATACATATGCTACTGGTGGTTACTAAGGTAACGCCGGTATTAAAGACAAGACGTCATGGACCCAGTGACGCACTGCACTAAACTTCCCAAACTACTCAAGTTCCTCTTAAAAGGGCTTGTTTCATTCTCACGGGGAACCGATATTATCTATCGACTTTCTCTTAGAGATTGTTGATATTGAAGAAGGAGACCCTCTCCCTAGTCTCCGGCACAGGAACCAAATGAGCACAATTGAGTCTAGAGCCAAGAGATCATCCACAATATCTCGTTAGGACACTATATTAATGAAGACTTGCTGTTTCACACAATGTGGAAAGTAAGATTATATATTAAGAGTCCTACGCATTATCCTTGTGGTATTGCCAGAACATCTGAGTGATATGTAAAGTATTCACAATGAAGATGGAAATCCTTCTAGAGCCAACATTAAACAAGCTCTTGGTGGGTGACATGTGAGATATTTTCTAAAGATCAAGCTTGTGACAACTGGATAGAAACGATGGGGCGATTCATTCTTGAATCAACCTTGGTCCAGGAATGGAATTGACGAATACTTTTGGAAAAGCCGTTCGATGTGCAAACCTTCTTTTCTCTAGCACGTCGAATGTGTATTCATTTCAAATTCAAAAAGTATCACTGATTGAAAATTACTTTTAGAAAAACCGTTCGATGTGCGAATCTCTTCTTTTCGCTAGCACGTCGAATGTGTACTCATTCTCTAATACAAAAAGTATTTTGATTGAAAATTGATCTTTCTCATAAAACCTTCGTCGTATTGCAAAACTCTTTCTTCAAGCAATACGCGATTGTTTTTCAAATCATTTTTCATAAATCAGTGAATCTCAATTTGCTGGTTCACTCACTCCGTGTTGTCTTCTTTGAGACGTTCCGGTTTGAGAACATCTAGAACAGCTGCGAAACCCTGTCAAGGAGATTCTTAGGAATCCTACCTGATCACAGGCAGTACTTGTACTGATCAACGGGGAACCGTGGGCCGTGTACCTCAATTCAACGAAAGTGATCAAAGACACTTTCGTGCGCTTTATTGCTAACTGTTGTTTGCAGGTACATTTGGACGGTTGCAGCTGATCAGAATTGAGGAGTCAATCCAAAGCCGCATGCTCACAGCATCCACACTTAATTTGAAGATATCATGACTCGTGCATATCTACATAACCTGGCTCTGATATTCCATACTATGCTTCTGCTTCGCTGCTGCAAATATCATGAACAAGTAAGGCTTCTGCTACTCTGATGGAAAGATGTCATGATTCAAAAGTGTGAGCATGTCGGTCCAAAAGTCACAACTTCACATGATGGCAACACAATAAAGGGTGATCCAGAGATTTACTGTGGCTGATGATCTCAAAGAAAGCTCGAAGATCATCAAAGATGTGGATCAGTTCAAAGACCTCCACTGAAAGTACTAAACTATGCGGACTTTGAAGTATCACTGCTAAAGCACAAGATTGCGGATTTGAAGAATTGAAGTCTACGAGCTCAAGAACGAAGTCAAGAATAGAATGTTAGGATTCAAAATGTAAATCATGGGGTGACCTCCCTTAGTGGGAGATTGTTAGGAATTGGAAGTTCCATGATAAGGTGTCGGTCACCCCAATTATGGTCTAGCATAAGTTAGCTCGTAGACGTGTCGTTATTTTAGTTGTTTAGTTGTTTATTAGTTATTTAGTAGCGTAGTTTAGCGTAGTGTAACACCGTGGAGGAAGGACGGGTCTTTACCCACTGTATACCTGATCCACAGGCCGATAGGAGGTCGTTATGTTTGTAAGTATAAATACCCCTTCCATGGATGGAAGGGGTGGTGCTTTCAATCTAATATTCCATACTTTTGTGTAAACCTCTAGCAAGAACACCCTCTCTCTCTCTACTAACTCTCTAACTATGGCAAACATGTATTTTGATCATCCAAGACCACCCGAATCATCAACACAATAAATATTACGATCCTACATAATCGAGTCTTAATTAGACCAATTTTAGGGAAAACTCCATACGAGTTACTTCGAGGCAAAAAGCCTACGTTAGATCACTTTAGAGTCTTTGGTAGCAAATGTTTTCTTCTTAACACTAAAGATTACCTTACAAAATTTGATCCTAAATCAACCGAAGGTATCTTTCTAGGTTACTCCCCTAATAGCAAAGCCTACGTCATACTAAATAAAGAAATAATGAAGGTAGAAGAGTCATTAAATGTAAAATTTGATGAAAGTCCACCGAAACCCTCTCCACCTCTTGTCGATGACGAGATTGTAGAAAGTGAAGCTATTGTAATAAAGAAAAAGATAAATGAAGAAGAAGAAGAATCTTCAAATAATGAACTCATAAATATTAAAGAGTCCAAAGATCACCCCGTAGATAAGGTCATAGAAAAATTAAACGAAAGAACCTTAAGGTCTCAAGTTCAAAACCAAAGTAGCCTATTTTGTTTTGTTTCAACCATAGAACCTAAGAATACACAAGAAGCCATAAAAGATGAAAGTTGGTTAATGGCTATGCAAGAAGAATTAAACCAATTTGTTTCTAATGATGTTTGGACACTTGTCCCTCCACCTAGTAATCAAACCATAATAGGAACCAAATGGGTTTATAAAAACAAGTTAGATGCAAACGGAGTAGTGTCTAGAAACAAGGCTAGACTCGTTGCCCAAGGGTACAACTAACAAGAAGGAATAGACTTTGATGAGACCTATGCCCCCGTGGCTAGATTAGAGTCTATAAGAATACTTCTTGCTTATGCTTGTGCTAATGATCTAAAGCTTTATCAAATGGATGTCAAAAGGGCTTTTCTAAATGGTTTTATTAATGAAGAAGTATATGTAGCTCAACCTCCGGGCTTCATCAATTTTGAAAAACCTAAACATGTGTATAAGTTAAAGAAAGCCCTTTACGGTCTTAAACAAGCTCTAAAAGCTTGGTATGATAGACTCAAGTCATTTCTAATCAAACACAACTATACCATGGGGTTAGTTGACAACACACTTTTTACTAAGAAAAGAGAGTCACATATAATCATATTTCAAATATATGTAGATGATATTATATTCGGATCCACTTGTCAAGACATGTGTGATGATTTCTCTAAAATCATGCATGACGAGTTTGAGATGAGTATGATGGGAGAACTTAGTTTCTTTCTTGGTCTACAAATAAAACAAGTAGAAGATGGTATCTTCTTTAATCAATCTAAATACATAAAAGAGATGTTAAAGAAATTCGGTCTAGAAGAATCGAAACCAATTAGGACACGTATGTCATCCGACACCAAACTCACAAAAGATGAAGACGGCGAATCCGTCGATAATACTAAATATCGTGGCATGATTGGTAGTCTTCTCTACCTCACGGCTAGTAGGCCGGATATCATGTTTAGTGTTTGTCTATGTGCTAGGTTTCAAGAAGACCCTAAAACATCACACCTAGAAGCCGTAAAAAGAATATTTAGATACATTAAAGGGACAACACAAATAGGATTATGGTATCCTAAGGGCACGGGAGTAGAAACAATTGTATATGCAGATTATGACCATGCAGGTGATTATGTTGACCGCAAAAGTACAAGTGGGGTATGTACTTTTATGGGATGTTGTTTAACATCTTGGTTTTCAAAGAAACAAACGGCATTAGCAATATCAACAACCGAACCCGAATACGTCTCCGCTGGCAAAGCATGCCAACAAGCACTATGGATGAAACAAGGGTTAGTTGACTACGACATTCATCTAAGAGACATAGCCATTCTATGTGACAACAAGGGTGCCATCGATTTAAGCAAGAATCCAGTATTACATTCTTGCACAAAGCATATAGAGATTCCTCATCACTTCTTAAGAGACAATGTTCAAAAGGGGAACATCTCTATTGAGAAGGTAGCGTTCGAAGACAACATAACCGACGTCCTCACCAAACCGTTGAAGCGGGAACAATTCAACCTACTTCGTCTTGGTCTTGGTCTCATGGAACAAACGTCATAATTTATTTTTTTTCTCTACAAGGTATGTAAACACTAGCCTTCTTCTTTCTGAGTCTAGGATCTCTATTTCACGCACAACTCACAAACAATACGGAAATTTTCAAAACCCAAGATAAGTCTTTCACTTATAACTCATAGTTTTTCTTATTTTCTTTCAAAATAAGTACAAGTTGCAAACACATAATTACATATACATCTTCTTTTCAAAGGATAAAACGATTTTTATTCACACATAGAAACCTCTTTTTGAAACGTTTTCTAAAAATGATACTTCTTCCCGTATCAATTTCACAAAAGCAATTTCTCACGTATAGGACAAATCGCTTTTTCATTATTAATACAAAGTAAAAACCCGTTTTCATTGCATCTCATGTCTTTTGAATGCTAAAGAGAACACATAACTAATATGTGTTTTCGGGTACGTTCATTTAAGCAACAATGAATTAGGAGCACTCGGGTTATCTCACATAATAGTATGCTTTTTCACTTCTAGTTTATTTTTATTTTTTTCTTAGGAGTCGAGATAACCACAACTCCAAATAGTTTGCGTATAGGCACACACTAGGCAAAAATGTTTCCAAAAGGAAAATTTTGTGCTGCCTGAATCACCAATCCCACGGATCCCAGCCTTAATGCTGGACGGATCCCTCAAGGGAAGGATCCGTAGGATCCGTGAGACAGAAGCTAGGTTTATCTTCTATTTTTCTCACTTTGGATGAGAACTCCAATATCTTTTCATTTTTTTGAGTATGTTCTTTAATGCTTGTGTTCTCATGATCACATTCCTTAAATTCATATCTAATCATTAGATTTTAATCCACATTTTGGGTCAAGCATTCATTACAATGCATTGTTTTTCTATATATAGGACTCCCAAAATGCTTGCATATTCATCTTCACAAACAAACAACACCATGTCATCCAAAAGATCTTACAACTTAGATGAATCACCTAGTACAAACAATCCTCTTCATGAAATCCAAACCTTTGTACTTCCACCTTCCAAAATACCACAATCAAACTCTAGGATATCCGCACGGATTAGCATCCGGCCTTGTTCCTTAACAAAACCATCATCAAATGGCTCATCACCAACAAATAACTCACCGCAAGATGCTTCAATTATAGCACCTCCTTCATCACCAACAAGTACACCAACTTCATCACCCATCAACTCACCACCTAAAGTCACTCTTTTGGAACTCTTTAAGACTCCAACAATATCTCAACAACCAAAACAAAAGGAAATAGCCTTTTTGACACCTCCCACTTCTCCAAACACAATCTTCAATAACCTTGAAACATCACCACCCTTAGCTCCCATTAAGCTACAAGAACACCTAGGTTCTTTTCCACCACCACTTCCAAACATTCCGGACTTTGATATGTATTTTCTCATTTTTCCACCACATCTTCCGCAACTCACAAATCAAAACAACATGGAAAACTTCCGCACTCATTACCCATATCACTTACATTGTGAACATTGCCAATCCACTAGGGATATTGTAATAGAAGTTAGGGAAGAAATGCGATTCATACTCAACCTCATTCTAGATCGCATCAATACCATTACTCATCAAAACCTCCATCCATAACCTTATGCAAGCATGGACGGAATCATTATTACTATTTTCTATTTTTAGTACTTTTCTTTTGAGTCATTTTCAAGAACAAGTCTTGTTCTTATTTTTACATGCTTGTAGGTGGCATAAATACCACTACACTTTGTTTGTTTTATTACAAGGCCTTGTTTACATACCTTGGCTCCCAATCTTGATTCTCGTCAATCACAAGATTATTTAAGCATTTTACTAACCTTTCTTTTTGTAGGATTTTTTTTCTCACTTGACGCCCCAAACTAGGGGGAGCTACCGTCAAGGGGGAGTAAGCGATACGTGGACTATTTTTCCACCTTTTATTTCTTTGATGGGTTAACTTTTTGTTTCGACAAAAAGGGGGAGAAGAAGTAAAACTTAGGGGCTTTCAAAACATACATCTATTCTTAAGTTTTACTCATCATAACATTGTGTTTTGTCATCAACAAAAAGGGGGAGATTGTTAATACAAATAAACCGTAAAAACATTTATTAATATTTTGCGATCTCTTTGTGTTTTGTTGATAACAAATATAATGTTATCTTAAGTACAATTATAAGGATACATCTTATTTTTGTAAAGCATTTACATATAGCCATTTAAATACAAATTGTTGTAATAAATCATTTGTTGTAATAGTTTATTAGGATGGGTAAAAATCACAACCCATGGATCATATCCATAACCAATGGTATTGACCCATACCCACTTGACTAGATAAATTGTACTCATTAGATACATTGTATCTAAAAGAATAACCATGGACCAACCCATAACCCATGACCCATGACCCATGACCCATAACCAAAAAACCCATGGGCAAAGAGGAGCGTCCCACGGATCCCTAGGATTACACTAGACGGATCCCTTGTGGGAGGGATCCGTGGGATCCGGGGAACAGTGGCAAGTTTTGCCTATAAATAGAGAGCCATTTCTTCATTCTAACTCACCTCTCTTCTTACTAATTCTCTCATATACTCTCATTCTCTTCTAACAAAAGATCACTTGATCTCGAGAGTACTTCTTTCTTTCTTTCTTTAGTGATTATCATATAGGTCCTTCTCTAAGGCGAGATCACGAACATTCTACAAGTCATCCAAGCAAGGGGTCCTTGATTGATTTGTTCCTCCACAAGATTTCTGTAGCAAAGATCTTGTATTTGATATTTCACATATTTGTTGTGTAATAGTCGTGTTGGTTTGGTCCACCGTGTTACGGACTTGGTATTTAGCTTTGTACCGGAAAAAGGTGTAAGCAACGTTGTGAAGGCTTCTCCGCCAAGTTGAAGGAGTTTGTTGACATAGTGCTTGAACTCTCGAGTAGGTGACTCAGGGAGTGGAGTAGGGCAAGGAAGGTGTCCTTGTAGCCGAACCACTATAAATTGGTTGTGTCATTTCTATCCCTTGTTTTACTTTATTTACTTGCTTTATCATTAGATCTATACTTTCTCTACATCCATACAATTTCACATAATATCGAATCTAAAGTTTTTGAAACTAACTTAAAATCAGCAAAACTATTCAACCCCCCCTTCTAGTTTTCCACACGAACCACTATAAATACTTGTGTCATGGTTTTGTGTTTCTTTACTCTTTATCTCTTTGCATTATTTATTTATATGTTTATCTATCAATATCCAACACACGATCTAAATGGATTGACATAAGTCGATCTAACTATTTTAAAACAAAGTTTTAATCGGTAAAATTATCAACCGTCCATTCTAGTTTTCTACAATTGGCATCAGAGCTTCGTTACCAAGTTTCTTAGAGTATATTGTACTTTAAAAACTTGATACAATCCGTGTATGTTTGAAAAGTACAAAGAAGGAAAATTCTTAAAAACAAAAACTATGTTTCAAGAATATATTTTTCTTTGTTGGATATTGTTAGATATTGCCAACTATTTTATCTTACATTGTTCTATATTACAAAGTGCACTAATCTTGCTTGTTATTTTGTTTAGTAGGTTCTAAACTAAGTAGGTCATCAAGATTTTTCGGTAATAAGATAACTTTCCCAAAAGGTTGTCAAGATTTATTATCTGGTGGATCTCGAAGAACCTCGAGTTGTCCATTGATAATTATCTTCTAAAGGACACTCAAAATTGCAGTAGAGGTATGCCTTTCATAAGACTTACCTCTAAGTGATATTAGTAATAATGTGTGTGCTTGATCTGTACATATCACTAGATGCAAATTATTTGTTTCTTTTTCTCATATAAATGTCTAAATGTATTTATATGATATATGTGGTATATACGTGATGCTCTTAGAAAACTTCGTGCTCACGTATCGTTGTCCGTCTAAACCTAGGTGTATCAATATGTGTTGTCTAAACCTAATCTCTCAAAATCTAATCTTTCTAAACACAAATTTCAAAAACTCATCCTTCCCCATAAAATCTCGAACGTCAAACCCTCTCTCCAACAAATCCCATTTTCAAATCTTCCACTTTCAAATTTCTCACACACTCACATCTTCATCCTCTTCATCATCTCATCCAACCCAAGGAAGAACTTTGTCATCATGGTCTACATCGCTCTCGTGATCATTGTCATCTTGGTCATCGCCCTCGTTTACCCCATGATCACATTCTCGCAAGGAGATATGTTTGTTGTTTTATTAATCTACATTTGTATCATCTATCCGATCCTTTATATTACTTTAAGCATTGAAATGAAATATAAATGATGTCTTAGTTATCTTATTTCATTTTCGCGAAATATGCTTTCTTTTTCCTCTCACACAAGCACTCAAAATCTTGATGTTTTCTTAAATTCAGTAGTGATAGTTTAAGATTTCACATTTACTAAAACACACATTCTTTAAAATGTAAAACTATGAATTACATGAATAGAACGTGAATAAAAAACCAAAACAAGAACCTGTCACCTCTCAGGTCTCCCGGTTCCCTGGTCCACAACTGGCCGGATCCCTTCTCAAAAGGAACCGGCGGAACCGGATGAACAGATGACAGAATTCTTGTGCACTCTTCTCTTTTGCCTACACAACACCTTAATATCACCCTAAGAATCATTTTATGAAAACTTGCTATAATAAGTAGTTTCACTAAGTGTTAAAAAAGAGTGATTTAGAAATGTAGGGTTATCATTGTTAAAAAACTAAAACAAGATAATAAAAACGTTAACAGATCCTATCTTGTCACTTTGCTATAATCTAAAATAGTGATTAAGAATTCTTAAAAGTGTCACCAATCAAAACATTCGTATTCTCAAAGTTTTACTATGTATTAACATACTTATGTAAACATTAGTCCCGTGTCTATAGGTCTCAACATGTCTTATGAGTATGACTTCGATCATCAACTCACTCATGTCTACATTCCAAACATCTCTCTTGAACCAAACACCCCTGGCAATCATGTTCGTGGGTTCAATAATCTTGAAACTCGTTTCTTTCATGAAGGAAATGTTGTTGACTCACCTCTAATCTTCCAAGAAGATATCAATACTTCATTCTACACCATAGGATTTGAGTGTCTTCTCACCATCAAAGAGAAAATTTGTCTGCGGTTTGTTTTGGAATTCTTCCGTCAAGTTGAGCTCGTTTGTAATGAGGATCATTCTCTATCACTATGGTTTTGGATCAAAAATCAAAAGTTTGTTCTAACTCTTGAGCAATTTTCTCACATTCTCCGAATTCCATATTATGGACAATGTACTTTCACTGAAGATTGGTCCCTTGATTCTCTCTTTAACTATCGTGAAGAAAATAGTCCATACTGTTCATACATACCCTCTCCACAGGAAATCACTCGTCTTCTGCGTGTTTCTCAACATTTCAACTATCCGAATCCAAACATAATTCACACACGTGAACTCTGAGATGAACTTAAACCTCTTGCAGTCATTCTACATAAGAATGTTTGGAGTCTTAAAGGAAATCGTGAGATACTTCCACCATGTTATGCTCATATGATCTACTGTCTCCTAACATAACAACCATACAATCTTGCCTATTTCTTCGCCAGACGAATTGTACACCTCCAAGGCAACAAGAACAAACTAGTACCTTATGGGATGTTCCTAACACGCCTTTATCATCACTTCACGTTCTATATCCACAATTTCAAAGTTCTATATCCACAATTTCAAAGTCCTCAGTATTCACTTGTGTCACAATTCTCGATTTCCGGTCATTTCTTAAATTAAATATGCATCATGTTAGTTCATTCATGATTTTTACATTTCACATTAAACGCGTAAATTTTATATTAAATAAACGTTATCGCGTGAGTTATTATTTTGAGCATTTAATCCATTACTTTCAAAAATTATTCCGATATATTTTTATACTCATATTAAGATAATAAAAATAATATTATGAGTTTACCCGGTGTTTTAAATTTATTTTTGTATATAAATTGTTAAAGTTATATTATTACGACGTTTTTCTTAAAAACTACACGAAAATTTTTATATCACTCAAAGTTTACAAGAAATGTATTTTTACAATTTTTATAACTACAATATACCTTACTTTGATCCCCTAAAACTTATTTTAATCCATATGACTTTAACTTCACATCTATGTACAAGTTACATTTTCCCACAATTATAACATTTACTTACACAATATATTTATACATTATAAATGAAAAAAAAAAATCATATTGAGAGATTCATCCCCCCCCAAATCCGGCCCTATGGGGAGGGTGAAGTCATTTACTGATTGGTAACTATTTTTCCACAAAACTAGATCTATACTCAAAAATTATTTCACACTTCACTTCACTCATTCTCATAATTCACCTAGTCAAGTAAAAACTTTCCTCTCTTCTGTTCCTCTCTCTAGAACCGGCCATAGAAGCTTTTTACAAAGGATCATCAAAAATTTTGCAAGCACAAGTAATTACAATCTAGTATACACTCTTGTTTAGGTTTTGAAATAAAAACCTAGAGTGTTTAAGTTAAACCTTGTTCCTTGCACCTCATCATATTAATTTGTAAGCATATCATTTATATTTTTCATATCTCCTTTTCATTTCATAAGTATCTCTTCATTTTTGGAGCAAGCATGCATGATTTGTGTTGTTTATACCATTTTTACATGATTTTTAGAAATATATATATATAAGGTCATCCTATAATTATCCCCTTGGTATACTTTGGTCTTGATGATGTTTAGGAACCCATGACACCCTAAGAAGGTGTATGGTAGGATTAGATTAGCTTTGGAGTTGATTTGAAGGGATTAGAATAGGTTTGGTACGAGAAAAACTATTTTCGATAAGTATAAAATGTGTTCTGTCCTTGTTTTGATTTTCTGGAAAATCCGACAGTAGGCACGACTTTTTGGCCTTGATATTTAGAAAATATACTTTAAAACGAATCCGTGGCCGCTTGAACGGATTAAAACGGAGTTATAACGAAGAAGTTATGAATTTTTCAAGTTGACGACGAAATTTATATTTTTCAGAAAATTTCAGCATACTATTTTTACTTTATTCGAGTCAAAAACGAGCCTTAAGCTTTACAAATTATTTCGACTTATCAAAAATATATTAGTATACTTTGATACGAAGCTAAGGACGTATTATACGTAGAAAACGGATTTGAAACGACAAAGATATGCACGTTTTCATAAAATTTGCCGTAACTATTATTTTCTGAAAAACTATATTATTTTACGAGACAAGTGTTACGGTAACTAAAACGACCATGTTGGAGGCTGTTTTTAACTATGATGTGGAACTTTTTGGAACGAAATGTCTTCTAGAAAAATCAAGATCACCGAGCATATTTTTCACAACAACCAACCGTTTGTATAGCGGAGTTGTAATAAATTATTTATGGTCGTCTAAACTTGGCCGAAACTCACTTTTTACACAACAATTAGACAAAATCATCATCTTTAACCCTTATTATCTTTATGTTCGAGACCTTTATGACGAAAACTCCTGAACTGAAACTTCTAGATTTCGATACAAACTTTCCAAAACCGTCGAGTTCGTTTCCTAACGATCGACGTACACTATTTTACGACTAGTCTTTCAAAGCTATTTTTGTTACTTTCATGAAATTTCCGACGACATTGTTTTGCGACGAAAAGTGATAATTTCACCATAAATCATTATAAAACCATTGTAGGATGACATTTTGACGTAAATACTTGTAAAGTAATTTTTGAATGGTCAAGACGTCAAAAGAGTATTTTTCGACGATAAGTATTATTTTCAAAACTCGCAAATGGTATAAATAACATACGAAATGCATGCATAACATTACATTGCAACTCATTGCATATCATATCATTCATAATAGGTCAGTTTCGGGATTCACGCTACATTTCGGTGTAACCACTTTTGTCATCGCATCTACTCATCAAGTGAGTAATCACACCCCCTTTTTACCGTTTTACTATATTTTGGGGCGAAATGCATGAACCGTTCTTGAACTAAATTGATTTCTACTTTTATTAACTAGTTTGACTAGAACTTGTGAACTTCAAACAAATCCTTGAACTTAATTATGAAATAATGCCTTACTTGAATTTATTGAACCGTACATGTTATGGCCTTGACCTAAAGTCTCCTATGTTCGGAGCATCACTATAAAGTCTCCTATGTTCGGAGCATCACTATAAAGTCTCCTATGTTCGGAGCATCACTATAAAGTCTCCCGTGTTCGGAGCGTATCTTTGGGAAGAGGCACCCAATATATCTTTGGGAAGAGGCACCCAGTATATCTTTGGGAAGAGGCACCCAGTATATCTTTGGGAAGAGGCACCCAACATAACTTTGGGTAGTGGCACCCAGCTTAATTTGGTTTCATCAGTAGCATCCCTGAATTATTATATTCGTGGTAATATATTGTGAACTATTATGACCGCTTATACTTGACTACTTCATACGCTATATTTTGTGCAATGGGTTGTGAATACACAGGTTGCAAGTTTTGTATGGGCGGAACTTGGAACTGAGTGGATTTACAATGCCTTTGCTTTGTGGACTATTTTTTTTTTCGTTGACCGAAAGCTTTGAATATATCTTACGAGTTTTCTTATTTTGCTAAACATGTTTACTCACCAACTATTTTCATAGTTGACCCGTTTTTCTCTCATGCATTTCAGGTGATCGTTAGTAAGCTTTTTCTACCAGGTCTTGCATAATGAAGTTTTCACTTGTCACTACAAATCATTATGTAATAGAACGCAATATTTTGGGAACTAAACTTTGTAATATATTTTCCGATGACGGCTAAACTAGTATTGTAATGGTGTATTATTTCTTTTTAATCTTAACGTTGGTATGTTCTATTATCTTGTGCTTATGTTCCTTTCCGTTACACCTCGTGTTTCCGCCTCTGGCGAGGGTGTGACAGATTGGTATCAGAGCCAAAGGTTATAGAGAATGCCGATTTTTCAAAATTAAAAATCACAGCTATAACCGAATTTTTTTTTATTAAACATTGAACATCATCCGAGTCATCTAGTCCTATCGTTGCATCGTTAATCATAAATTATACATAGCCTGATCAACTATGTCTAATTTATGAAGAACCATGCAATGATAAGAGTAGTAGTTTTAAATCATGTTTAGTCGAGTCTTTAGAGTCTGGTCACCTGAAGTTGCATTGGTCGGGTGGGTATGCATAGCATGTTTTTACGTTCACGTCTACATTACCGTATCTTATTTATACCCTCTCTTTTCTATCTTTCGACTTGTTAGACATAGCATGCCCCTGATCCTGCCATATTTCGATCACTATAACACACATTACCACCATTCTGTACCTCATCTGACTTCGTTCGAATGTCGTTTACTCAACCCGATGTTTTGGTCCTCTGTAGGATCATGGCTGCAAGAAACACACGTTCAGGAGGTAACAACAACGGCAACCCAAACAACAATGACAATCCAGACAACAACGCTGCTGGAATAGCGGATCTACTCACCCAAATTATAACACATCTCGATGCTAGACGAACCAACAACGGAGAAGGTACTTCAAACGCTGGTCAAGGATGCAACTACAAAACTTTCATGACATGTAAGCCAATGGAATTTCATGGTACTAAGGGTGCCATTGGACTGCTAACCTGGTTCGAGAATGTTGAGTCGAAGCTTAGTATCACGAAATGTGCTGAAGGAAACAAGGTTGAGTTCTCTGCTGGTCTACTACAGGGTCGAGCATTGACCTGGTGGAATAACCAACTACAGACTAGAGGAAGAGGGGCTGCAAATGCATTATCTTGGGAAGCATTCAAGAAACTACTAACTGATGAGTACTGCAGAAAAGATGAAGTGCAGAAACTGGAAGAAGAATTTTGGAACCACTTGATGGTAGGAGTAGAGATCGACAAGTACACGATCCGGTTCCACGAGTTAACTAGGATGGTTCCTCACATGGTTTCCACTGTGGAGAAGTTGATTGACCGATATATATGGGGATTGATACCAGAAATTAGGAGGGATGTCACTTCGTCGAAACCAACCACTCTGCAAGCCGCTGTGAGTATGGCGTATCGCTTGACAAATGATGTGATCAGGTCTGGAGAACTAACAAAAGCAAACGACAATGGACGAAAGCGACAGGAGGATCACCAGGGAAACCGAGACCAGAATCAGCAAAACAAGAGGCAGCGAATAACCCAGAACTATGGGGCGATCACCCAGGAGCGCAAAGGATATACAGGTCCACATCCTTTGTGTACTCGATGTAATTATCATCACTCAGGAGACTGCCGAAGGTGCGACAAATGTGGACAGACGGGCCACTTCGCGCGAAATTGCTCAAACAGAACTGGAAATCAAGGACAGAGAAAAGCATGTTACGAGTGTGGAAGTCTAGATCACCTTCGCAATACCTGTCCAAAGCTGAAAAGAACTCCCAATCAAGGAGGTAATCGTCCAAACCTGGCGTTGGCAATAGAAGGCCCACAAGATCAGAACATTGAAATTCCTCCCGCACGTGGTCGAGCATTCTATCTGGGCACCGAGGAAGCCCGCAACGCGTAACGGGTACATTCCTTTGAACAACTACCTTATTTCTGTACGACATAATTTTGAGTGCATAACTTCCTTCTAATCTTTACCACGTTCACGACATTGATTAATTTGAGACCTATTGATATCGACCTTAGTTGTTATATATATATTTTGTTGATTTGATTTGAATTGTGTAAGCAAATCCAAGATCGAACGAATCTTTCAAAAGACTTCATTCAAGGATGTTGAATCCTATCTTTCTAACAACTTGTTTCCTAGCTTGATCTAGTGACAGTTCTTGTTTGATGAGTTGCGAAAATCAAGCTAAGAGACAAGTTTATTCAAGTCGGTTTAGTTTAATCTCATGACAGTTCTTGTTTGATGAGTTGTGAGATTAAATTAGAATCGACTACCTAAAGGTCTTTTGAGAGCTACGTTCGATATTGGGCAAGTTTACCCTATCCAATCTAATCACGGGCACGTACTTAGTTGAATGGGGAACCTGTATGCATGGGCATTGATATGATCATTTAGACTGTTCGTACGAGCATGAACTTTTAGAACTCTTGTCGAGGTTCGGACCATAGTATCGTTAATCGAATCACGAGGACGTGATTCCGCTGACATGGGAAGAATGTCACAATTCTCGATTTCCGGTCATTTCTTAAATTAAATATGCATCATGTTAGTTCATTCATGATTTTTACATTTCACATTAAACGCGTAAATTTTATATTAAATAAACGTTATCGCGTGAGTTATTATTTTGAGCATTTAATCCATTACTTTCAAAAATTATTCCGATATATTTTTATACTCATATTAAGATAATAAAAATAATATTATGAGTTTACCCGGTGTTTTAAATTTATTTTTGTATATAAATTGTTAAAGTTATATTATTACGACGTTTTTCTTAAAAACTACACGAAAATTTTTATATCACTCAAAGTTTACAAGAAATGTATTTTTACAATTTTTATAACTACAATATACCTTACTTTGATCCCCTACAACTTATTTTAATCCATATGACTTTAACTTCACATCTATGTACAAGTTACATTTTCCCACAATTATAACATTTACTTACACAATATATTTATACATTATAAATGAAAAAAAAAAATCATATTGAGAGATTCATCCCCCCCCAAATCCGGCCCTATGGGGAGGGTGAAGTCATTTATTGATTGGTAACTATTTTTCCACAAAACTAGATCTATACTCAAAAATTATTTCACACTTCACTTCACTCATTCTCATAATTCACCTAGTCAAGTAAAAACTTTCCTCTCTTTTGTTCCTCTCTCTAGAACCGGCCATAGAAGCTTTTTACAAAGGATCATCAAAAATTTTGCAAGCACAAGTAATTACAATCTAGTATACACTCTTGTTTAGGTTTTGAAATAAAAACCTAGAGTGTTTAAGTTAAACCTTGTTCCTTGCACCTCATCATATTAATTTGTAAGCATATCATTTATATTTTTCATATCTCCTTTTCATTTCATAAGTATCTCTTCATTTTTGGAGCAAGCATGCATGATTTGTGTTGTTTATACCATTTTTACATGATTTTTAGAAATATATATATATATAAGGTCATCCTATAATTATCCCCTTGGTATACTTTGGTCTTGATGATGTTTAGGAACCCATGACACCCTAAGAAGGTGTATGGTAGGATTAGATTAGCTTTGGAGTTGATTTGAAGGGATTAGAATAGGTTTGGTACGAGAAAAACTATTTTCGATAAGTATAAAATGTGTTCTGTCCTTGTTTTGATTTTCTGGAAAATCCGACAGTAGGCACGACTTTTTGGCCTTGATATTTAGAAAATATACTTTAAAACGAATCCGTGGCCGCTTGAACGGATTAAAACGGAGTTATAACGAAGAAGTTATGAATTTTTCAAGTTGACGACGAAATTTATATTTTTCAGAAAATTTCAGCATACTATTTTTACTTTATTCGAGTAAAAAACGAGCCTTAAGCTTTACAAATTATTTCGACTTATCAAAAATATATTAGTATACTTTGATACGAAGCTAAGGACGTATTATACGTAGAAAACGGATTTGAAACGACAAAGATATGCACGTTTTCATAAAATTTGCCGTAACTATTATTTTCTGAAAAACTATATTATTTTACGAGACAAGTGTTACGGTAACTAAAACGACCATGTTGGAGGCTGTTTTTAACTATGATGTGGAACTTTTTGGAACGAAATGTCTTCTAGAAAAATCAAGATCACCGAGCATATTTTTCACAACAACCAACTGTTTGTATAGCGGAGTTGTAATAAATTATTTATGGTCGTCTAAACTTGGCCGAAACTCACTTTTTACACAACAATTAGACAAAATCATCATCTTTAACCCTTATTATCTTTATGTTCGAGACCTTTATGACGAAAACTCCTGAACTGAAACTTCTAGATTTCGATACAAACTTTCCAAAACCGTCGAGTTCGTTTCCTAACGATCGACGTACACTATTTTACGACTAGTCTTTCAAAGCTATTTTTGTTACTTTCATGAAATTTCCGACGACATTGTTTTGCGACGAAAAGTGATAATTTCACCATAAATCATTATAAAACCATTGTAGGATGACATTTTGACGTAAATACTTGTAAAGTAATTTTTGAATGGTCAAGACGTCAAAAGAGTATTTTTCGACGATAAGTATTATTTTCAAAACTCGCAAATGGTATAAATAACATACGAAATGCATGCATAACATTACATTGCAACTCATTGCATATCATATCATTCATAATAGGTCAGTTTCGGGATTCACGCTACATTTCGGTGTAACCACTTTTGTCATCGCATCTACTCATCAAGTGAGTAATCACACCCCCTTTTTACCGTTTTACTATATTTTGGGGCGAAATGCATGAACCGTTCTTGAACTAAATTGATTTCTACTTTTATTAACTAGTTTGACTAGAACTTGTGAACTTCAAACAAATCCTTGAACTTAATTATGAAATAATGCCTTACTTGAATTTATTGAACCGTACATGTTATGGCCTTGACCTAAAGTCTCCTATGTTCGGAGCATCACTATAAATCTCCTATGTTCGGAGCATCACTATAAAGTCTCCTATGTTCGGAGCATCACTATAAAGTCTCCCGTGTTCGGAGCGTATCTTTGGGAAGAGGCACCCAGTATATCTTTGGGAAGAGGCACCCAGTATATCTTTGGGAAGAGGCACCCAACATAACTTTGGGTAGTGGCACCCAGCTTAATTTGGTTTCATCAGTAGCATCCCTGAATTATTATATTCGTGGTAATATATTGTGAACTATTATGACCGCTTATACTTGACTACTTCATACGCTATATTTTGTGCAATGGGTTGTGAATACACAGGTTGCAAGTTTTGTATGGGCGGAACTTGGAACTGAGTGGATTTACAATGCCTTTGCTTTGTGGACTATTTTTTTTTTCGTTGACCGAAAGCTTTGAATATATCTTACGAGTTTTCTTATTTTGCTAAACATGTTTACTCACCAACTATTTTCATAGTTGACCCGTTTTTCTCTCATGCATTTCAGGTGATCGTTAGTAAGCTTTTTCTACCAGGTCTTGCATAATGAAGTTTTCACTTGTCACTACAAATCATTATGTAATAGAACGCAATATTTTGGGAACTAAACTTTGTAATATATTTTCCGATGACGGCTAAACTAGTATTGTAATGGTGTATTATTTCTTTTTAATCTTAACGTTGGTATGTTCTATTATCTTGTGCTTATGTTCCTTTCCGTTACACCTCGTGTTTCCGCCTCTGGCGAGGGTGTGACAACTTGTGAATAAAGTGATGGAACATTTGAATGCATCTCACAATGCCTCCTTCTTCGTTCCTGAGTCATCCTCAGCCTACGAGCCTTTTGATGATCCATCAAATGAAAATGACAAGTGAAAAAAATCTAGTTTTAATAAAAGACTTTTTATCCTCTCTAAAAATGTACCTTAAGTTTTATTTCGTTGTCCATAAAAACCAACTTCTTATGATATTTTGGATGTCTTGTGATTATAACTTTATCATTTCTATGTGAGATATATTAGTTGATCGATTTGTTAATAATTGCTCAAAATCCTATTTGATGCTCATATGCTAACTTTTACATGCTATCATTACTATGTTTTTCTTGTTTACATGTATACTTGCTGTAGAGAACATTGGTTTCAAAATTTGATGTGTGGAATTGCGGTTTGCGAATATTCTATTAAGGATTCTGCCTCAGAAGCTGGATCCCTTGGCTATAACTAGCCGGATCTCTCGAGGGAAGGATCCGGTGGAAACGGGTAGACAGAAACCTGTTTTATGCCTTTTAGCATCACTCCAACCTTCCAAACCTTATTGGACTAGTTGAACATGCTACATTAGGATCACTTAATTTTTCCTTAGGCTCAATTGATCCTACATTCACTCATGGATGACTTAGGATCCTATTCAAGGTGTTTTTTGTGGAAAACTAGAAGGGGGGGGGGGGTTGAATAGTTTTACCGATTAAAACTTTGTTTTAAACTATTTAGATCAACTTATGTCAATCTATTTAATGTGTATGTTGGATGTTGATTGATAAACATATGAATAAGTAATGCGAAGATAAAGAGTAAGAAACACAAAGCCACAACGCAAGTATTTATAGTGGTTCGGCTACAAGGACACCTTCCTTGCCCTACTCCAGTCCCCGAGACCTACTCGAGAGTTCATAAGCACTACACAACACAAACTCCTTGTGGCGGAGAAGCCTTCACAACGTCTCCTACTCTTTATCCGGTACAAGGCTAGACACCGGGTTCTTCCATGAGGTAGCCAAACCTATCACAACGTCGCCTACACTTTATGCTTGAAGACGATAGGGTGCTCTGTAAAACCCTAAAATCTCAATCGCGTGAAATGACAATTTTGCCCTCAAACTAAAAATTTTAAAAACTCGGGAAACACTTCAGCATCGTTTAACAAGTATTATCTCATTAATAATATATGCACATTATGGAATAATAAACTTATGTTATAAATTAAATGAACATGAAAGAATTAATCCTAATTAACTAATTAACATACCAAATGTCTACATATTAACTTGAACAACAAATGAGACTAGATACATGATTGGAGATAACTTTGGAAATCATAAAATTGGTCCTCCCCCCCCCTAAATGGCCGGCCTAATGAGGATCCTCCCCATTAATTCCTCAATCAATTGTATCAATCCCATTTATCATTTCTATCTTCATTTCAAAATACCAAGAAAACCTAAAACTATTTTCCTCTCATCTCAAGTGGCGGCCATAAAATATTTCCACCATTTTGATCCGAATTTCTACCAAAAAAAAGGTTCCTTGAAGGCTCGTGATAGTGTATGATCGCTTGGAGGACGTGGTGATTGTGGTTGGTTCGAAAAGGAGCTTGGTTTTGTGGTTTAGTTTGTAGCCATGGGTTTGGATTTACCAAGGAGGCTTGGTTTTGATTTTTGGTGCTTTGATTCTTGTTCCTTGTCACGTACACGCTACGAGGGTAACGTATAATCATCTCACATCTTTTCCTTTGTGTTTCTCTTCCAATTCGTGACCTTGAATGATGTTTCTAGGGCTTGTTTTCGATTCTTATATCACATAAAATCATGACTCCATTGTTACATAAAATGATAACATAAATATACATAAAAACCTTGATTCTTAATCTTTTTAAATAGTATGACGTATGACATGATAAAATGAATATGAAACTGAAAATTTGTCTTTCTTTATGTCGAATTATATGTACAACAATAAAGGGTTTAATGAGCTTGTGAACTATGTGTATATGTATGTGATAACGGATTTGATAACGGATGATTTATGAAATGGTTTTGGTCATGATCTTGGGGCGTACAAATCTGATCTTGGGGATGGGTGATTCGAATTAAAATGTTATCACATAAGGTGTATATTGATCTTGTAATAATCGAGCTAGAATGGTTAAAACGGATTCGTTAATCATAACCTAAACTAAGGTTTGTAATTCATGAATTAATAAAGTAAAGGGGTTGTTTTGTAAATGGTAAAACTTGATGGATTAACATGTTAATATTCTAACTAAATGGATTAAATGAGTAAAATGAGTAAACTTGCTATATTTACACTTTTAACCCTATATTTTGCAATATTGACATTTTAAACCCTAAACTTTTGTAACTTGTCATAAATGATCCTTAAATCATATTAATACTCATTTTCATTATTTAACTATAGATAAGTGACTAAACCTGCTAATTATGGAAACTTGCTAAATATGGAAACCTGCTAATTATGGAAAGTTACTAAAAATAGAAACCTGCCTAAAATAGAAAGTACTAAAAATGGAAAGCCGTCTTAAACGAGTAGTCTGATTCTTATAGAACGTTATTTAATTCATATAGGTTCCGGGCGACGGGATTGATCTTCTTTCTTGATTTTACTTTCATGGTGATTTGCTCCGAATAAGGTACATATATTCTATCCCTTTTCAGTAGGGATTTCTCCTGACTTTTCAATCCTCGACTTTACCTTACTTATGATATTCCTTTGCTATGATTTCCTTATGCTATGATCCTTCTGATATGATTCCGACATAATCCTTTGATATGATTCCGTTCGCTATGATATTCGTTTGTTATGACTATGAACTTCTGATTATAAACCTTATGATATGAACTCTGATATGAAACTTTGATATGAATATGATATGAACCCTTATGATATGATATGAATATGCTTTGACCCTTCAGTTTGATACCCGAGCCAAAATTTGTTTCCTAGTCAGGAAGGTAAGCTGACCGTGTCATTGATGCACCAATGGCATGACTCCAGTGTGCACGAGTGATGTTGCACACCGTCCCCATTTTGATTTGATTATGAGCTCACTATATGTATATGATTTGGCCATTATTTGTTTTGGGGGGGGCGTATGGATGCATCCTAGATTTGATTTGTTTCGAGGGATTTGATCTGATTGGAGCTTTGTTTGGTGAATGATGTCGGGTGCAATCCGCGTCTTCACATTTCTGGGAGCTAGCTACTCCATTTATTACTGAGGTCTCCCCTCCTATTATGTATGGTATTCCGAGGTCACCCCTCCGAATACAATGGCTACTTATGATATGATATGATATGATATGTTTCTGGGCTCGGGTAGATTTCTGATAACCCTTACACTTTTGATAACCTATATTGTACCTTCTGTATTCCCCAACGCACCATAATCTGTATTACTTGTTTATTACTCAAGACCCTTATATGACTCACTCTGCTACCAAGATATATATTACATTGCTTTGATCTGTCGCACTCTCATTCCGTTACTTCAGACTATGGTTCCATTCACGTACCGGGTTATTATATGTTTATTGGATTTGGTTGTGCTGTTCATGTGTTATGTGACTACTGATTACCCTGTTATGATATGATTAACATGCGATTATAAGATTTACCTGTGGTCATCTGATGATATGCTATCTTACTGTTCTGTGGTCCTTTTGATGTGTCTGGCAACCATGTTTGTGTGCAATCGATTGTTGATCTGTTTATCTTTTGTACCTCGTTCGATTAAATCTTGTGGACTATGACTATTCGTGGTGTCCTTATCTGCTTGTTGTTGACCTGCCATGTTTGCATTTCTGTTTATGCTACTGTTTGATTTGGTGGATGGTTCAATTTATGACGTCTAGCTTGTTAACTTGTTTAATTGCCCTGCTATGTATCTAATTCATTTAATTATAGTGTTCATACTGTATTCCTACTTGTTACTTGTGACTGCCATGTTTGATTACCGTTATGATACTGATCATGCCTTCAATTAAGAGTTTTGACCTGTGTGAATTGCCATGCTCACTGATTTATTTATTTCTTCCGCTTCTCTATAGATATCTGTTTGGCTTGTATGTATTTTAATTTCCTGAATTGTTTGTATGCCATATATGTTGTGTGGATGCTACGCCTGCTATGTTTGCTTATGTTTCAGTTCTTGTATGTCTGGTTTGTATGTACTTGTTTATATGTCGTCGATGCTTTGCTTTGCTTCGTTCTCCTTGCTATCTGTTCGTTTTGGATATCTGTATTATTGTGTTCTGCAGGATCCTCATTGACTCATTGTTCTCATTTCGCTGCGACTTTGTTATCCGTTTCCTTTGTTTCATTTTGCATTTCAGATTTTACTTAGCTTTCGCTTTGTTATATCTGTTCACTGGGCTTTTTAAGCTCAGCCGCATTTCTTTTCCTGCGGCAGGTTTTAGGTTTGAAGATGGGCTTTGATTGGGCTGAGAGGTGGATTATCTGAGTGGACTAACCCTAGTTACCTTGCTATTTGGACTTTTTGGCGGGCTTTTGTTTTGAGATTTTATTTTATTCTAACTATTGGATTTTGTAATTTCCCTTGTAAATCTTTGGTTATTATGACTTGGTGCATTATTATTTAAAGATTTCCGCTTGAAGATTTTACTTGTATGTTCTGATATGACACCAGACTGTGACACTTCTACCCTTGTCGGGTTGGGGTGTTACATGCTCGGAGGAAATAGCCTCGTGCTTGCCGATCCCGTGAATCATATAGGAGAGATAACCTCATAGGAATAGGGAATACGCACACCCTACGACTAATAGGAATACAACGAGTTAAGATAAAGGACGTGACACTTCAACCGATCAATAAAAGATAACTATGGAGTAATAGTATCTAAGTGAACACATCTTTAATCATCATACGAGCACACCTCAATTAGACATAGCTATCTGTAGTAATTACTTAAATTAGATAATTAGTAGGAGTAGATAAATCGGTAGAAGTACCACCCCCAATCAATTGCCCCGAGATTTTACCCTTGCTTTCTAAAAAAGATAAAAAAGATAAAAAAAAGAATCATCCTCAACCCCACCTTCTCGTCATAAATTTCTTTCTAGCATTCCTATTCCCTTAGAGAAAGATATCAATCCCCGAGGCTTACCCCATACTACACTACAATGATTAGGTTCACTGCCTAGAAGGTTGAAAAGCTTTGCTCGTAGAATAGGAGGTTTTCTCGACCTCGAATCCTGCTTTTCATGCATAGCTTCCACGAAGAGCTCGATCTTTGTCCACTTATTTCTGATGGTGCTTCAGATAATCATACAACAACCCATATTTAGCATTGTGAAGGTTCTTAGCTTGACGGATGAATGTGACATACTTCTCCTAGTCCGGACCAGGACAACTTAGAAACTTTGTGTTAATTGCAATTCTGTGCAAAATTATGTTGTGTCTATCCAAATCATTAATGATATTTGTGAATCGATGATAGTATGACTCTAATGACTCCCCTAGATCAATCATGAACATTTCATAAGCTAGGTAAAGTTTTGATTCCATGTCTTCCTGATTGAGTTCAGTGCCTTCCAATAAAAGGTGAACATGTTCCCACATGTCTTTTGCAGTTTTCTGAGCATCAACACTGCGAAGAATCGGATTGGGTAATGCCAAAATAATATATTCCATTGCGAGCTCATCAACTTCTTGGTGAAGTATATGTTCTGCTGTGAGTTGAGACTCAAGGACAATGGAAGTAGTGTCAAGTCTTGGTGGATTAGTTGTTGGATCGCCGGGAATTGTCACAGTTGGCATTTGAAAAGGACCTTCAAGGATGAACTTCTTCAAATATTTTCCATGAGGTTTATTAAGATCACAGAACCTAAAGAACCGACTAAACCATTGAACATAGTTTCTGGGAGTGAGCATTGGAGGTCTATCAAGAGATCCAGCTTCATGAATTGATTGTTGACTGCTGATAGCCTCACACATCTTTGCAAACCAATGAGGTTCTTTCTGTGTCATAGTAGTAGTTTGCATTGCATATTGAGGTGGATATGGATATTGAAAATAGTTAGAAAATTGTGGTTGTTGTGGAGGGATTTGTTGAGGGAATTGTTGTAGTTGTGGTTGTGGAAATGATGTTGTTGTTGATAAACTTGTTGTTGTGTTTGTTACGGGAATTGTATTGTTGTTGCTGCTGAGGATATTGGTGAGGAAAGTAGTTGGAATATGGTGGTTGAGACATCTTTAAACTTGTGTTGATGATGCATCTTTGTAGATGATTGAAACGTGATTAGTTGTTGAAAAAGTGGTCTTACTCGTAAACTCCTTAGTCGTAAGGTTGATGGTGCTTACTCGTAAAATGCTTCTTATTCGTAAACTTTCTCTTACTCGTAAGATGATCTTACTCGAAAACTTTGTGGCTTATACGTAACCTTAGTCATAAAATCAAAGCTTAGTTATAAAAGACGTTATTCGTAAGAAATGATCTTAGTCGTAAAGTCTTTACGCGTAAGGTTTGACCTTATTCGTAAAATTAGGTTAAAAACCAAAATCTTTCAAACTTGTCCAAGTAAGAAAGATATCCACAAGTCGAAGTGTTTCACAAGCTTATCCAAGCAAGGGAAACACTGAGTCACAAATAACCTTGAAGATTCTGAAGAAAATTCCTTGTTCGTAAGATTCCTTATTCGTAAACTATGGCTTGTTCGTAAAGCTTATTCGTAAGATTAGGTTATTGTTATTCGTAAGATCAGGGTTTTTGTTACGCGTAAGAATAGGGTTTTGCTTATTCGTAAACTCACCAGAAATGACCAAAACGACTTTTTAAGCTCTAAAACGCGTTATACACTTGATTCTTTTGATGAAACAGCTTCAATAACACTTAAATAACAAGAAAGTTTTGAACTTTAACACCTAAAGTGAAATTTCTGCTTATTCGTAAACCTTGATGAACATGAAGTAACAAGTGAGAAACGAGTAGAAACACGTAAAGTTCCAAACGTTTTGCCAAAACTAAGATTCTAAACACTATAGTAACCTTAAAACTTTCCAAGCTTCAAGATTGGAGTGCTAAAATCAAAGTTTACACGTAAGAAAAAGTGAAGAACGAGAGAAACTTATACGTATAACAAAAAAACTTCAACAAAAACGTTTCAAACAACTAGTAGGCGATTGATACCACTGTTAGGTCACCATGATATGATAACGCAAGTATGTTAAGATGTAAATAGAAAGAAATAAAAGAGATAATGGTCGGATTCTTTCACACACATGAATAAGTAAATGATATGTATAATATGAAATGAACCAACACCCTCCTAAGAGGGTTTACAATGTATTTATAGGCAAGGGAGCTAGGGCAACACATCTAGTCTCTTCATATGGGTCGTTTGGGCCTAAGCATAGGCCTGTGGGCCTACTATATAATCCTAGCACTATTACAAACATATAAGCCTATTAAGCAACCTATTACATAGTTAATGACCGACACTTGAATAATAGTTACACATGATCCCAACACCCTCGATATCCTTCATGGTGAAATTACATTCAGATCCATCATCGACCAAGTTATCCTCATCCTCTTATTTATCACATGGGCATAATCATTGATGGATGAGCAATCATCTTCCGTATCTGAGTCCGAGACCATCTGCTTTTCAGGCCTGAATACTTCATCACATTCGCCCATGATTTCGTGTATACGAACACGAACATGTACATCATCGATGGTTACTAGCATATTGCATAGTATGAAATCCATGAGATGCAGGTTTTACTGATCAGGTTTTAATATTTATAAGTGTCTCATTTACCAATGGTCCACCCTATGCACTAACGGTCAGTGTACCCGGTCGTGTGTAGTGTAGTAATCGGTAAAACCGAGGTCGTCCCAAGAGCTACGTGAGCGAATTCTAATTAAGTCTAGGTGTCACTGGTTTTAATTGGCTTAAGGTGTAACAGCCCCAATTTTGTGACACGCAACAGAATTCAAACTGGGTGTTACTTCATGGCACAACAATTATAATAATAGAAAACAAACTCTAATGGAGTCGTTTTAAAAGATTTATCATTTGATTCATATAAATATCAGAGTTTACAAAATGAGGTCCCAGTGGTTTCAAGGTTTACAAATTACATTAAATGAGTTTTTGAATGATAATAAAATTTATAGCCATCTAGAGTATCCGTGCCCTTCCTTTCCATCCTTGCCAGCCTCGTTCATTATGGACCTGAGATAAATATGTTTAAAAGGGTCAACACAAAGGTTGAGTGAATCCATAGGTTTATTGTTAAATTTTGAACACATAATGTTTGTGTGGGTTACGTTGTTATACACCCATAATGTTGAAAACAAAACAGTTATTATTTCACTAAGCTCATGCAACCAAGCGTTAACGTGTTCCAATATAAATTGGTGAAATTATTGGTACCAGCCCTAATAGGTAAAATTGCCGTTTTACCTAATGTTACTCAAATATAGTGCGTTTGTTTGCCTTTAACGGGGCAAACACAAATGGGATTCGTCAATCCCAATAGATCTATTTACAATATTCGTGCTCACTCTCTCTAGTGATTAATGGTTCATGATTTAGGGACTTATGTTTGGCAATTATGTTTACTTAGTGACAATAAAACAATCAGATAGCATAAAGTTCAAATGTTTGTGTGTTCATGTTAAAAATAGCATGTATCTCCCCCAAGGGTTTGTAAAACAATTACTTAACATAAATTGGGGCTATGAACTCACCGTGAGTTTGATGATGATTAGTACTCTAACGAATATGATGGATAAGCCGGGAAACCTCTATGTGCAAACCTAAAATAGGATGTTGCGACTTAAGTTTGGAATAATGTCCAAGAAAACATAAACGAGCCTATATATGTCCTTATATTGATCATGATGTAGTCTTTGATAGTTGTTTGCTTATAGTAACAATTTAGTTTGTGAAAACGTATATAGTTTATAGATACCATACTACCGTTCGGGCCATCACAGTCCAGAGGTCATGTAGTGAACGTACGAAGAGCCAAGACACGTTAAATTGTTATTCCATCAAACTCGTCAGTACGAACACCTCTGAGAGGCCCCTTATGTGAAGTTCCCTACTATTGTAGTACTTAGTAGGTAAAACACATAGTTTGCTTGTTTGATTTCATATCATAAGTGTCAAAATGTTCATATGGTTTGCAAAACACAAGTTACAAGGTTTTTTGGTTATGATTAGGAAATCATAATGGTTATCACAAGTATCGTCATAATTTATGTCACAAGTGTTTAAAGAAAAGTTTACAAGTTTCTAAATTGTAAAGTTGGTTATTACAAGTATAGTTTCACATGTGAAAGCACTATCCCGAAGGTTGATTAAGCTTAGGAAAACTAATTTGAATAAAGTTTGTTAACTTAGTATGTAATTAGCCTTGATAACAACATGGTTTCTATATTCTTTAACTTGTGGAAAACCAAACTTTGACCCTAAAAACTATTTTACAATTTGAGGCAGAAAAATGCTATCGTTTGATTTTTTTAGGCCGGGTTTCCAAGCGATAGACGTAAAGCATTGTTCCGGACAACTTTCGTGTTTTAACTTTTTGATGAAACGGACCAGAAGGCCTTGAAAAAAGACGGGCAGACCCTTAACAGTTTCAATTAGGCAGTTTCGGCGTTTTGGTTTTGCTAATTTCTTTTGGCCGTATCTTTTGACTCGTGTACTCGTTTTGGGTGATTAAAATTGATATGTTTTCCTTGTAAAATCCTTTTTAACAGTAGGTAAGCTTCTAATATCACGGTTATACTATTTTGGTCGTATTTCACAACATGTGTCACTAGTTTTCTTGTTTACCCATCTTAAGTTATCATATAGTTCTCATAACTTGTTTTAAATATTTTTGTACATCATGATCAAGTATAATGAGCATATATAGCATAGATTAAGAATATTAAACATGATGTTAAGAACAAGAGTGTGTTAGGATTTCTTACAACTTCTGGCTTTTTAAAGAAAGGAAGTTAAGAACAAGGATTAGGGCTTTGATTGAACCAGGATCTCTAGCTTTCAACTTCTTCAAGATCTTGACACTAACTTGTGACTACTTGAGAAGGCAATTGAAGTCTCTACTAGAACACTTCTTGTGGATCGAAGATCACCAAAGTATGGAATAACAAGGACTTTGGATCAATCAAAGCGTAACAAGAGCTTTGGAATTGATATGGAGCTTGTGTTTCTTGAATAAAACTTGAAGTAACTAGAAAAATAAAGTGTGTTTTGTGTGTGGTGATGGTATGAACGACCAATAGGGAGGGGAGGGGTTTATATATGGTCTTGAGGAGGTTAGTAAGTTGTTAGGAAGGTGTAAATGAGGAGGTGTAAGTTTAGGATATATTTGGAAGCTTAGCTTAGAAGTTTACTTACATATGCATGTATCCTAAAGTCCAAGGATTATCACTTAGGCACATGGCATGGTGAATCACCTATATACACGTTCATATGATGGTTAGGGTGACTAGGCACTTATTTTTGGTATTATCTTGTTTTACGGAGGTTGTTTAGTCCCGATAACCGCTAAAAGTAAATCGTAAAATCATAAAACTTAAAATCGTAAGAATATGAAACTTGTAGAAATGATTAAACTCATCATTATACTTCATAAGAAAATATAAAATGAGTGGTAAGTTTCATCTAGTTGCTTAAACGCTGTTAAAACTGGAAACACGGGTCAAAAACATGTATTTCGCATAAAACACAGAACTTGAAAACATAAAATTCCAAAACTTGTGGAATTATCGTAAAATGGTATAAATAAATATTTCTAATGTTCATAGTGTTTTTTGGACATATCGGGATGCCTGAATGACGTTTAAACACTAAAGTAATTCTCAGACACGGTTTTGTGAAATCGGTTCTGTATGGATTCAACATACGTCGTCAGGACGACTTGTCGAGTTTCAATTATCTTGTCATGATAGTAAACTAAAATAAAATTTTTACGGGATGAATAGTGAAAGTAAATAGTAACTTTTCAAAAAAAATGAAAAGTAACCTGAAAATGCGGGTTGTTACAGTCTCACCACCTTAATGGGAATTCTGTCCCGGAATTCAGTGTGTGTTATCCGATGTTGAAGTGTCTAGGAAAATGTGGGTATATGCGCCGAATTCTAATCTTTGCGTTCTCAAATTTCTGGTCATAGAATGTGTTATGTACCATTCTATGTTTTTGGTGGTGGCTTAAGTTGTGAATCTAAAGGGTTTTGTTAAAATATTATAGAGTCAAATATACCTTAAGTTTGGCTTTTCCGATTCTCGAAACGAATCATATCTTATTGTATCGAGGCTTTCAACAAAACCTTAATTTCTAACATGGAGTTTTTGTTAAATTTTAACGCCTTACATCTATGTAATTTTTGTTTCTGGTGATAGTGTGCAACATGCAGCCAAATTTGTATTTGTATGGTTTCCTTAGTTGTTTCATGGGTGATCTCTGAACACCTTAGTCCAACAAATGGTTAACTGACAATTTCGTCGATATAGTGTCTCAAATGGAATATTTTTTGTGTTGTTGTTAGGGTAACTGTTGTTAATCAAAGGTGTAAGATATTGTTGATGTGAAATGGTTTGTAATGATGTGATAATTGTCGTTGTAGGAAAGTCTTGCTAGTGGCAAGTGGTTATCCAAACCATTTCCAAAGTTGATCATGTCTTAGGTGGTTTCGAGATGAAGGCTATATCGCATAGTGTTTATGTCTACTAGTGTTTGAAAGAAACGTGATACTGTGAAGTTTTACATATTGACTTATAATGGGGTTCAGATAATGATGTGATATATTGACGATTAGAAGAGTATAGTGTACACTTACCATTATTCTTAGGTAGAGATGTCAAGTTTTCTTTAAAATCAAAAGTGAATTTTAATGGATTATGGTGGAATGATATCCTTGAAACCTAATCAGGCTAGTAGCTCTAAGAAATGGCGAGAGATTTGATGACTATCCCAAGATAGTAGTTAGGATTATTTCATAAATGAAAACTTTCAAGATTGAAATTAGGTAGTATAAATAAGATGTTAAGATTTTGCTGAGTGGTAAGAGACTGACGTGTCTCTAGATCTTTTTAATGAATTCTGGTGGTTTATCGAGTTTATGTAGGAAATTAACCGGAACATAACCCTTGTATAACTATTCTCAGTGTTTAAAAAATTTAAGTCGAACATAGTTAGTCATACTATGTTCCACTATTCCTAGGTTAAATATAGGTGACTAGACTATATTTAGCCGAGGTTCAATAAAATTTTCAAATACCTAAATTAGGTATACTCATGATATGTCCATAGCTTTTGAGAAAATGCCCACTAAGCAAAGGCGATATCAAACCATTCAGTTGCAAGTCCCGCCCATATAAGACTTGTAACCTATGTTTTCACATTCCATTGCATAGAAGATAGTATGGGTAAATACGTGTGGAGTTTTAAGTAATTCTAAAATAGTCCATACTTTGCTAGAATCACGAACTTTTAACAATGAAGGTTTCAAAATAGGACTTTGATGAATGTAGAGAAAGTTGCTAAACTTCATCTTTTTTAGATGATGAATTAGTCTGTCCTTTAGAAATCCCATTTCTTGTATTTCTATTAGGGAAATTGATAGACTGTAACGGGTTTCAAAAAATATATCATATGAGGCTTATAAGATAATTTCTAGAGACTTTGTATAACTTACAATGTCTGTGAAGTAAATTAGACCATTGTGTAACTCACAATGTCTTGAGAAATGATGGAGAGATCATTGTGTAACACACAATGTCTTGAGAAATGATGGAGAGGTCATTGTATAACTCAAAATGTCTTGTGAAATGATAGAGAGATCATTGTGTAACTCACAATGTCTTAAGAAATGATAGAGAGATCATTGTGTACTCACAATGTTTTGAGAAAGAAATTAGACCATTGTGTAACTCACAATGTCTTGAGAAATGATAGAGAGATCATTGTGTAAATCACAATGCTTGAGAAATGATGGTGAGTGTTGGAAACACTCCTAAACAGTATTATGAAGTGTTAGTCATTTATATGTAATAGGTTGCATTTATATGGCTTTTAGGTTAGTTATTAAGGCATGGCTTATGTAGAAAGCCCATAAGCCCATGCTAAGGCCCATAAGGTTTAATAAGGGACTAGATATGTTGCCCTACCTCCCTTCCCCTATAAATACTCTTGTATACTCTCATTTAAGAGTGTTTTTCACTCATAATACATTCCTACTCATAACCTTTCTCTATTGTCATTCGTGTGTGTGTTTGTGTGTGCAACCGTCTCTCTCAACCTTATTTCTATCATATTGATGCTTGTGTTAAGTTATGGTGACCTAACGGTGGTATCAATTGTCATCTAGCTGGGTGAAACACTTTTGTTCTTGAAGTTATAAGTCGTACACATAAGGTTTGCGGTTTACACTTTTCATACGCATAAAAGCTTTGATTTTTACACTTGTAAACTCAAGATTCTTATGGGTTAAGGTTTATTTAGTGTTAAAGTTTCTGTTTTTTGCAAAAAGTTTCAAACTTTACGTGTCTAGATTAGTTTTTGATCTTCGTTTTAGGTCGTGTAGTTGTTTTACGCGTAGGGAAAAAAAGTTACTTTGGATCATCAAGTTTCAAACTTTCTTGTTATTTTGGTGATTTTGAAGCTGTTCTATCCTTAAAATCAAGTTTCCAAAATGTTTAGTGCATCAAAATCAAGCTTAGTAAATTCTATCAGTTTTTACGCATAACAAAACCCTAATGTTACGCTTAAGCTTCTACGCCTAAGTCAGGAAGTTACGCCTAAGCTTTTACGCGTAAGGAATTTCTTCAACGATCTTCAAAGCTGTTGGTTAACTCAGTGTTTTCTTGCTTGGATAAGCCTGAAAACACTTTGACTTGTGGATATCTTTTACACTTCACGCCTAAGCTTGCTTACGCCTAAGGTTCTTACTTCTAAGCATTTAGTTTACGCATAAGCTTACGTTTAACCTAAAGCTTACGTGTAAGAAGTATTTACGCCTAAGCTCTCTTGTTTATGCGTAAGTGGAAGTTACGCGTAAGGTCATCAGTTTTATGCCTAAGCTTTGTTTACGCCTAAGTGTACTTCATCAACAACATCAAGTTTCATTCGACTACAAAGATCCATCATCAACACAAGTTTTCAAGATGTCTCAACCACCATACTTCAACTACTTTCCTCATGAGTATCCTCAACAACAACAGCAAAAAAAACAACAGCTACAACAATATCCTCAACAACAATTTCAACAACCATCATCAGTTTACTTTCCTCAAGGAGCACAACCTCTTCCACCACAAATCCCTCAACCAAACCCTCGTCAACAATATCAACATGCTAACTACTTCTAATATCAGTTTCCAGCTAAGTATGCTATGAATGTCACAACGCAGAAGGAACCTTCTTGGTTTGCAAAGATGTGTGAAGCTTTAAGCAGCCAACAATCCATTCATAAAGCTGGATCCCTTGATAGACCTCCAATGCTCACTCCCGGAAACTATGATCAATGGGTGATACGGTTCTTTAGGTTTTGTGATCTCAAGAAACCACATGGTATGTTTTTGAAGAAGGTCATTCTTGAAGGTCCTTTTCAAATGCCTACTACAACAGTCCTCGGAGATCCAACTGCTGATCCACCAAGAGAGGATGTTACCACCACTCTCAGATTAGATTAACTCACTGCTGAACAACTACTTCACTTGGAAGCAGATGAACTTGCAATGCAATATATCCTTTTAGGTTTACCCAATCCGATTCTACGTAGTGTTGATGCTCAGAAAACTGCAAAAGCTATGTGGGAACACATTCATCTTCTAATGGAAGGCACATAACTCAATCAAGAAGACATGGAATCAAAACTTTACTTATCCTATGATAATTTCATGATTGAACCAGGAGAATCATTAGAGTCATACTATCATCGGTTCTCAGATATTATCAATGACTTGGACAAACACAGCATCATTATGCCAAGGATTGCAATCAATACAAAGTTCCTCAACTGTCTTGGTCCTGATTGGGAAAAGTATATTACATTCATCCGTAAAGCTAAAAATCTTCATCAAGCAACGTACGGATTGTTGTATGACTATTTGAAGCAACATCAAAAGGAAGTAGACAAAGACAGAATTATCCGTGGAGTCTTTGCATCTCCAACTCTACCGGATAATCAAACTCTTGCTTTGTACACTCAAGCTTGTTATCCTCAATTTCCAAACTTGCCAACTGTCTTTACTAATCCACCACAACAATCTGCTCAGATTACAACATACGATCCTTCACCGCAATCACAAGAAACTCAACTAGTTCCTTACAACAACAACACTGATTCATCACTTTATAGTGAGACACCAAATGAGTATGCAGAAGCTTTTGAAACGTTGAATTAAGGATTTTCGTTAATTTCTAGAACCTTCGGGAGATTTGCTAATAAATCCAGCAACCGTATTCGTACCTCATCTAACACAATGAATCAAGCAGTGTTAACAATGGAAGGGTTGAGGTTCAGAACCGTGGAAATGGTCGTCAGATGGGTAGTGGTCAAGGATTTAATGCTAATGGAAGGAATAACATGGGTGCTCGACAACAACGGGTTCAAATGGTTGATCAGGGAAATGTTCAGACTGGGATTAATGGTCTTCGATGCTATAACTGCAACGAAAAGGGTCATCTGGCAAATGATTACCCAAATCCGAGAACAAGAGGCAACGCTTATCACAAGGAGGCTCTACTCTTGGCTCTCAAGGATGAAGCTGGTGGTACACTTACCAACAAAGAACAGAGCTTCATGGATGATGCAAAATCTGATGATGACATGGAGGACTTGCAAGCTAACACAGCTGTGATGTTGATGGCCAACATGCAAGAGCTTCACATGAGTGACACAGGCCCAGTGTTTGACATTGATGGCTTGTCTCAAGTACCGGATCCTAACATGTCTTATACATGATCTTTTATCTCTGCCTGTATCTGCATCTAACGAGGCATAGAGTTTTCAACATGAGCCTTCTACATCTCATCACGAAGAGAATCAAATGGATCCCGTAGTTACATTTGACGATCAAGATGACCTTCTAGTTAATATTGATCATCAAGTTGACTCCGTGATTATATTTGAGGATCTAAATAATGATTATGTGGAGACTCAAGTTGAACAAAACGAGCCTTTGTCTAATCCGGATCCCGGGCTCATGACCTTATTTCAGACCACCCAATCTCAATTAGAGAAGTGCAATGAGATTAATAAGAATCTTAATGCTAAGATTGCATTGTTAACTAAGGATAATGAATGCTATAAGCTACAACTCAATAAATTTGAAACAAAAGAGAAACGTGAATACAGTTTTGAAGTCGCTTTTTCAAAATCATACCAAAATAAAAAATCTTTAGAAATATAGATACGTGATCTAGTCGAATCCAAGAATGAATTGCTTTCTCAAATAGAACAACAAAAATTTGATCATCAACGACAAATTAACGCTCTTACTTCGGAAACTCAAAAAGCCAAGTCTGAGTTGTTAACATGTCAAAAACAGTTTTCTGAGTACAAAAAACATTCAAGGACTCGAATTGATCAGTATCTTGATGAAATTATCGATTTGCAAAACAAAATCAAAGAGTTTCGAAATGTTGTTTATAAACATGGTGAGTCAATCACAAAAATTCAAAAGTTTACTTTTAAGCCAAATCCAGATGGATATGGGCCAATTCTTGCTGATTACAAACCACGTTTTTCACATAGAGCATTCAAACCAAATCCTCAAGTGTACAGTTCAGAACATAGAATTGATGATTCCATTATGAGTGTTGTTGAATATAATCGTGAAAAGGAATTCGATGCAGATGACAAGAGTCGATTGAAAATGGAAAATGTTGATTATAACAAACCATTTGACTATTCAAAAATGAATTTTGTCAAACAACAGGATAATACAAATACACCGTGGGTTATCACACCAATTCCTGAGTCCTCGTCTAATGGTGTTCCCGTCCAACAAATTGCACAAATAAATGGTCTTTTACCTTCTTTGAGTAAAATCACACCATCACCCGAAAGATGTCAATTACTTAAATATTTTGATACATTTATGTCTGATCTTAATCTTTTGGAACAAGAAATTGGACGTAATTCGGAAATAAAATTTGAAACTTTTCAATCGCCTTATGCGCGAAAACAAAGGGATATTTTTCAAAAACAACTTTTAACCCATGTTCGAAATCTTCGTATGTGTGCAAAATGTTGGGAACGGGATCTTCAGAAGGAGATTGGGCAATTGAAAACAATTTTCAATGCAAATGAGGCATGGGCTTTGGAAACTAAACAGAAAAACAAATCTTTTCGAAACCATGTCGATCGACTCTTGAAAGATGTTATTTGTGCTGATACCATGTATATTGTTTTGTATCATACTGCTGTTTCTGCATATGATAATATTGTTGTTAATTCTGTTGATTTTGTTGATAATGATGAGAATGTTGATAATGTGTCTCAAATCGAGTCTTTGAAAGCTGAAAACGAGCGTTTGTTAAAAGAAATTTCAATTGTAAAACGTCGTCTTCTATGGTGTCAAAAAGATTGTAATGATCGAGAACTTGCTTTGCAAAACAAACTCAAACAGTAGATTGATCCAACTTTTGCACCAAAACTTGAACGACTGGATGAAGAAAATGTGTCGTTAAAATGTCAAATTTCAAAATATGAACAAGAAATTGCCAAAGTCAAAATTGTATATGGTGTTATATTTGATTTGCTCAAAAAGACTCGTGCTAAAGCATCACAAGAACTTGATAATCATCTTGCATACACTAAAGAGGTCTTAAACGTTAATGGAAACATTTTCTCTGAAAACCAAGATTTGTTACACACTATCATAGAGCTGAAAGAGGAATTGGTGAATATTAAGAAAGATAAGACTAGTAACACAAATGTCCTTGCACCTGGAATGCTTAAAATTGACACTAGCATGCCTAATGACAAACCACAAGATACTAATGTGCTTCCTTCCACTTCTATAGGAGTAGTTGCCTCTAATCCTAGCGTTAACACTTCACTTCTTAAGAGCAAAAACAGGAAGAATAGGAAGTTGCAACGTAAGAGAAGATCAGTAAAGACCTCTGAAGTAGAAGAACACACTAGGACTTTGAATAAAACACATGTTGCACCTACTTTAGACATTGCGTTAGACAAATGTAATTGACAAAGTGATGTAACAAATGTTGAACTTTTAAGTACTTTGAATGTTTTGTTTGAAGCATCTTGTATTAGTTGTCGTAAAAGCATGTTTTCGGGTTGTCATGATAAATGTGTTGCTAAATCTATCTTATCTCGTAAGTGGAATCATAGAAAAGAAATTACCTCTAGGCCCACTAATGCTTCTAAGTCTGTGCTAGGTAAACCGCCTTCTAGTATTTCTGCAGATATCATTGATGTACCCATAGAACCCACTTCACCTCCTAGGAAGAGAATATCACCTAGTGCATTCACTAAGACCAAAGCATAAACTAGTTGGACTTGGCAGTGATGGTTACAAAATACACCCGAATTTAAATGGATTCCTAAAATCATAAATATGTGTGTTTCAACTGTAACTGTAACGGAACCCTTTAACTCTTCGGGTTCCACCTCTACTTCTATTCCACCTGTGTCCTCTGTGTGTAATGCAGGTGATACAGATCATCCTTTGGATTGTTGATAGCGGATGTTCCTGGCACATGACAGGCAATCTCAAACTTCTTACAAACTTTGTTTTAAAGTTCATCGGCACTGTCAGGTTCGGGAATAATCACTTCGCAACTATCATGGGCTATGGAGATTACATCAATGGGAACATTGAAATTAGCAGGGTTTTTTTATGTGGAAGGTCTCGGTTACAATCTATTTTCAGTCGGTCAGTTTTGTGATGGTGATTTGAAAGTTGCTTTTTGGGAGAAAACTTGTTTCATCCGTGATCTACAAGGAAACGATCTTATGTCTGGAAACCGCACATCAAGTCTTTACACAATCTCAATGCAAGACATGATTGCTTCATCTCCCATCTGTCTACTTGCTAAGGCAACATCTACAAAATCATGGTGTGGCACCGCAGACTCTCATATTTGAACTTTCAAACCATAACCAATCTTGCACGACACAAACTAGTTGAAGGTCTTCCAAGGTTTAGGTATTCAAAAGATCACTTATGCTCAGCTTGTGAACAAGTGAAAAGCATTCGTGCTCACTTTCCTTCAAAGAAGGACCACAGCTCTCAGCATGTCCTTCATCTTCTTCACATGGATTTGTATGGCCCGATGCGTGTGTAGACGATTAATGGCAAACGCTACATTCTCGTAATTGTTGATGACTACTCAAGATATGCAAAACTTCCAGATTACTTATGGGCAGAAGCCGTGTCAACTGCATGCTCCACTCAGAACCGTTCTATGATAACCAAACGCCACAACAAAACACCTTATGAGTTTATCCATAATAGAATACCGAATCTCAAACACTTTCATGTATTTGGTGCTCTTTCTTACCCGAATAATGATCGTGATGACTTTGGCAAGCTCAAAGCCAAAGCTGACATTGGAGTCTTTGTTGGATACTGTGAAAACTCAAAGGATACCAAATCTGGAATCGTCGTAAAAAATAAATTATGGAAACCATTCACGTTAATTTTGATGAGCTCACAGAAATGGCTTCTGAGCAAAATAGCTTGGAACCCAGACATAACCGTCTCAACTTCCCCAAATCATCAGCTGATCAATCATTTCAACTCACTCGTCGTCAGATGGAAACGTTGTTTGATCAAAATGCTCCAGATGTATCAAATGTTTCCGCTGCTCAACCTGATAATATTCCAATCCCTGATACACCTGAAACAACAACAACTGTTGTTGATGCACCTCCGATTAAATCTACAACAACAGCCGAACAAACCGCTTCTAGTGACGCTGATCCAGCTGATGATCCTCTTAATCAAGATGTACCTGCACCAACGGATTATGATGGAAATGTGTTCTTTAAACCCTTCGCTACTGAAACTGCAACTTCAGATGTTGCTGAATCTTCTACCAGCCATCTGAATCCACCAAATCTGCACAATGTATACCAGCATCAACCCTCCACACACCGATGGACTAAAGACCATCCTCTTGTTAATATTATTGGCAACCCGAATCAACCAGTCGTAACTAGACAACGCCTTCAAACTGACGGAGAACACTGCATTTATGCACTCACTGTTTGTCAATCTGAACCCAAAAACATTAAAGAAGCAATGACTTATGACAACTAAATTGAATCCATGCAAGAAGAGCTAAACCAGTTTAAATGTTTAGAAGTATGGGAATTGGTTGAAAGACCAACAGGGGTCGACGTCGTTGGTCTCAAATGGATTTGGAAAAACAAGTTAGATGCTGAGGGTACGGTTATCCGAAACAAGTCACATCTGGTGGCTAAGGGTTATAGACAGGAAGAGGGGATTGACTTCGAAGACATTCGCACCGGTAGCTAGACTTGCGGCTATACGGATTTTTCTGGCATTTGCAGCTCACGTGAACATCACTGCTTATCAGATGGATGTCAAAACTGCTTTTCTTACTGGTAAACTGAAGGAAACAGTATATGTTAGTCAGCCAGAAGGATTTTTTGATCCAGAGTTCCCTAATCACGTCTACAAACTGAACAAGGATCTCTACGGTCTCAAACAAGCCCCTCGGGCGTGGTATGATAAGTTGTCATCCTTTCTCCTTGAACATAATTTTATCAAAGGTTCGGTCGACCCAACACTGTTTATTCAATATCATGGGGTACACATTTTAATCGTTCAGATTTATGTGGATGACATCATTTTTGGTTCTACCCACAAAAAGTACTCAAATGCTTTTTCAAAACAAATGAAAGAAAAATTTGAAATGTCAATGATGGGTGAACTTACGTTCTTCTTAGGACTACAAGTTCATCAATCACCCCGTGGTATTTTCTTAAGTCAGTCCAAATATGCTCTTGAAATATTGAATGAACATGGAATGCAAAGTTGTGACACCTATGCAACACCAATGGCACATACCAACAAACTAGATGCTGATTTACATGGGAAATTGGTTGACCCTACCAAATACCGAAGTATTATTGGGTCTCTCATGTATCTAACAGCCAGTAGACCCGACATTGTATTTTCTGTATATCTTTGCTCCCGTTATCAGTCAAGACCAACTGAAAGACACCTCTCTGAGGCTAAAAGAATCATCTGATACGTAAAGGGAACCATTAATTTGGGGATCTGGTATCCGAAGGATTCTGGTTTTGAACTAATAGCTTTTTCAGACGCTGATCACGTAGGATGCTTAGATTCACGGAAAAGTACTTCAGGAGGTTTACAATTCCTTGGTGATAAATTGGTGTCATGGCAATCGAAGAAACAGGATTGAACATCGATGTCCTCAACTGAAGTAGAATATGTAGCCATGTCTGCTTGTTGTGCTCAAGTCATTTGGATGAGAACACAACTCAAAGAGTATGGTTATGTATTTGACAGAATCCCGCTGTAATGTGACAACCGAAGTGCTATTGTGATCTCGTGCAACACCGTACAACACTTGAAGTCAAAGCACATCGATCTTTGATATCATTTCATCAAAGAGCATGTGGAAACGGGTACCATTGAATTATACTTTGTAGGTACAGAACACCAATTAGCGGATCTTCTCACTAAAGACGGCAAGATTTACTGATTTGATTCACTGAATTGGTATGGGGTGTTTGACTCCAGAAGAACTGGACGAACTTTTAACACATTCTTAAAAACAGTCAAACACCAAAACCTCTTATGTAAATAATTTTTCAAAAACAAAATAGAAAAAATATAAAATAAGATAAATTGCAAAACTATTCTTCTATTTAATTTTCTATCTAAAATCAAACATCGCAAGTACCAAACTTCCATCAACACTGTGTTCTATCAAACATTTCACAATTTCCCGAACAAGTGTTGAGGGGGAGAAATCAAATATTTTTCAGTTTCATAAAACCTTGTACTTTCATGTTACAAAAAATATGTTGTTTCTTCAAAATAGTGGATATGTATCTTGTTAAATATTCTCCTCAGACTTAAATGTTTACAAATTTCACTATTTCTAAAGTCGAGGGGGAGTATCGTCAAGTTTTTTTTTCCTTAAATGGTATTTTGTTTAACCAAAATGGAAGTTATTGGGTCTTGGTTGAAAATGTTTGAGGTTAAGGGACTAAACTTTTCAATTTGGAAAAACAGTTTTAACAAAAATCCTAAACCTAACTCATTTATTATTCCAACTACTTGCATTAATTTTTCAAACCTCCAAGATCCACGGCTCCAATTCGATACACAAATCCGTTCTGCAAAATCAAAAAATGTAAGTTGCAAAAGGTTTAGATCATGTTTATAAATATTGGTTTTAAATGTGTTTCAAATCCAACAGTTCAAACTTTCAAAATGATTGATTTTGTACTTTACGCGTATGCGTAGAACTTCGATTGTGCCAAAGTGTGTTTGTGATGTTATGGGTTGTATCAAAACCTTCATAAACCTGTAATACACCCATTTCCATCATTAAATTGAACACATAAACTTGTATTGAACCATTTTGAATTTTTAGGGTTTATGTTCATATTTGGGGGTTTACGCATATGAGTGTTTGGCGATGATTAGATGCTTAGGATAGCTTTAGAACAATGTTAATTACATGAAATTGGCCTTGAATCCTACCTAGAAACATCAACAGTTGATAATTTAATTTTTAGGGTTCATAGGGTCGTATAACATGAATCTTTTGATTCGTTGGGTATTTCGTGTTAAAATTTGTTGTAATCTACTCCTTTGACATCTAGGATAGTGCAGAAAAAAATCTTGATGATTTCCTATGGTTGAATCTGTTACGCATAAATTCTAGGTTTAGGGTTTTAGAACTCTTACGCGTAGACTGTCCTTAGCCTATGTGATTAGATTTTATGGATGTTTTGTGTATCTGGAAGTGTTAGGATTGTGTTGTAATCATGTTATTATGTTTATGTATTTCAGGTTGTTTACGCGTAAAGAATGAGATTTAAGGTGTTCATGATGATTACGCTTATGGAATACCTTATGCGTAAAGGTTACGCATAAGAGCAATCTTACGCGTAAAACTTACGCATAAGGGTCTACAGTGGGACTACGCGTATCCTGGAAGGATATGCGTAAACTTGGATGTTTACGCCTAAAGGTTACTCTTATGAGTAAAACTTACGCGTAACTCCTTTTGCCAAAGCTTACGCGTAAGCATATAAGCTAAGGGTATGACTTTACGCGTAAGAAATTCTTACGCCTAAGGGTTTCCTTTACGCTTAAGCTTACGCCTTCGCCTAAAGCACTATTTTTACGCATAAACTCACATGCTTACGCATAAGCTAACTTTTCACCTTGTTTTGACATGTTACGCGCAGTATACTTGTAATAGTTATTCTTAAGTAAAAAAAAACCAATATGTTACTCATAAGCTCTCCAAAGTTAAAATGTTGTGTGTTTAAGTGATATTTGGACATTAAAACTTCAAAATTAACATACTCACGTAACTTATCACATCAACTTCAAATAATTGGACTTAATATGACTTTGGACTCGTAACATTCGTAAACATGATAACTTCAATCAAATAACTAGACAATAAAATCAAACTAAGACTAACATAATGTCTTTCGATATGTTGGTTCTTTTTTCTCAATACCTTTCAGATCGCGAAATGGATGTCAATCAGGAAAATCTCTATGCCCGTAATGAGCTCACAATGGCAGATATCTTCCCTGCGGATTACCACAAAACCATCGGAAAGAACAATCTCATAGTCAACTTTGACAACTTCACCTGTTCTGAATACTCATGCAGAGTTGTAGTTGACATCCTCAAAGATCATCCCTTCCGTCTCATGCTATCTAACTCTGCTTCTGTGCCCGAAAGCTACATTCATCAGTTCTGGCACACTATGGACAAAATCGACGGTCAAGATGCAGTGAATTTGACCATTGGCACCAAAGAACTCAAAGTTACAGTGGCGGATCTTCGTGTCATTCTTCTTCTACCAGTTATTCGATCTACTGAATACATTCCAACTCCAAGTAAAGAGGAAGTATTGAAGTTCATGGTTGACATTGGATATGATGAAGCTTCTTGCATCATCACCAAGCATTCCAGTGTTGATCTCAAGAACATCCCACAACCCTGGAGGACTCTCTATATCATGATCGCCAAGTCAGTCTCAAGGAGAGATAGTGGACATGAACACCCAAAGCTGATGCATCTTCAAACCTTTTGGGGAATGGTTAATAGGAAACACATTGATTATGCAAGCTTAATTTGGGAAGATATGATGCAACATTACAGGAAGCCTAGTTCTAAAATCCCTTTCATCAGATACACAAAGTTGCTGATCAACAACCTCCTCGAGAAGCACCAGGATATCCCTATAAGAATCAATGACCCCAACACACACTCAATGTTGTATGAGCCTACCTTGAATACTGTGAGGTTCAAAGACTCCTCAACCCGTAAACAAGGTGCGTAATTACTTGATTTCTTGATCCCTGATGAAATCAAGGTTCTTCCATCATACCTTCGTTACAAGGAAGCAGTGCGTGCTGGAAGAGTTGGGTTTATGGATGAGAAGACAACTTCAGTGGCTACCACAAGGGTAAGGAGAGCTGGAAGCACGGGAAGCACTAATAAGTATAAGAAAAGAAATCCATCCCGTAAGAGGAAAGTCCCAGCTCAGATCATTCGTCCTAAAGTTGAACTGGAACCAATTCCACAAGATGACGATTCTGAAACTGAGTCGGATGATGTGACTATCTACTCTAAAATGAAAAAAGATGACACAAATACCCAAAAGTCAGAGGACAAACCTGCCAGTCCCTCATCTGACAAAGGAAAGAAGCCAGTGGAGGAAGAAGAAGAAGAAGATTCAGATGATGAGTATGATCCTAAGGATGAACAGAAATAGTACCAGAAAACTCTGAATCAGCTGAGGAAGGAACATGTTGCTAAAGAATTCAACATTCAAAACACTAAGGGCCCTGGAAGTTCCAGCGGTGGTGTTCCTGCTACATCAGTTCTTGATCCGGTTAATCAACCAGGTAAAGGAACCGATGCCACCACTAAGGAATCTACAGAGCAACAGCAACAAGAGGATGATGTAACATTCGAAATTGAAGAAGACTAGCAAGAGACTGATGAGAGAATAACAGATAAAGATCTTGAGGAAGCTGAAAAGGAAAGGGCGGAAGAGGAACGTGCTAAGAAAGCTGAAGAAGAACTTGCTAAGAAGGCTGCAGATGAAGCTGCTAAAAAGGCCGAAGAGGAACGCATCAGGATGTTAACAGATAACTACATTTTGGACAATCCTGAACACAACCCTCAACAATATTTGGAACAACCCCATGATACTTCCAAAGCCGAATCATCATCTCACTCATCACCACCACCGTCCAAAGAAACAACAACAAAATCATCATCAAAATCAATCAAGAAGAAAGCCGATACTTTGGCATCTCTCACAAAATCCAAGATCCAGATTGCATTGAATCAATCTAGAAAACGCAAACAAAGTTTACAGGAATGAAGATTGAACATGCTGGCTGAAAAAGTTATCGAGCTTTCTAAGGATATGGAAACGTTTGAAGGAGAAAGAGAATAGATTAAGGCATTTATCAACAGAGACGTAAAAGGAGAAATTGACGAGCAGATCAGGAACTATACTCATCACTTCCTTCTCCAAACTGTCCCTGGAGTGACTAAAGAAACGTTCTCATGACAACTCTACCCAACGCTAAACACACAGGTCGGGAAAATGATTACCACAACACTGGTGGTCATGCAAACCCGACCAATCCCGCCTCCTAATGTCACTGAAGTTGATCTGATATCACAGTTGATTACACAGATGTCACCTCGAGCTCCTACTTTCACACCAGATGAATCGAAGATTTATGAGGTACTTCTTGCATATCAACTAAAAACAACGTGCAAGGAAGCAGCTCGTCAGGAGAAGCGACCAAGAGATGATGATGACACGGATAAAGCCCGAATGCAAAACGTCAAAAGAAGACTGGCGGGTCATCATCATCCATGCCACCACCATCCCCTAAGATCACCACCACAACAACAAAACAAGCTTCTCAACAACCCCCATCATCTGATAAACCTCGAGATACTGATTCTCCACCACCACTGGAGAAAACCGGTGATTACTTTACCTATACCGGTGGTGAAGATGAAGAAATTCCTGAGCCCCAACAATAACCATCACCTCAACAACAACCGGAATCATCCTCCCGACCAAAGAAGAAGAAACAAAGTTTTGTCATCTCATGGCTAGACAAAGACGACACAAAGGAGTATGATTGGTTCAGTCAGTTGGTTGATGCGACGCCTAGATTACGTGAAGGTCAAGAACCGGTAGATGGTCGTACAATGGAGCAGGTGAAGATTATCCAAGATCAATTCGAAGTTAACAAGATGATGAAAGGGGAATTGCGCAGGATAAAGAACGACGCATTCAACTTGTTGAAAGACAGATCAAGCAGCGCAATTGAAGTCGAATATCATTTGGACAACATTGCCCGTGCAATGTCCAATAACATCGACTGGCTAAATCCCGAATCGAACATTGATGTTTCAAGAAAGGATAACACTCCATACTACACCGATTGGACAAACCCGCTACCAACCATTGGCCGACCCGAGCAACCTAAGATTCCATACCGCTTGTTCTTCAACAACGACCTCGAGTTTCTTCAACACGGCAGTAGCGTCAGTAAAAAGTATGCTACATCACTCACCTTCAATATTCCAGCTGCATTTATTCTACCAATGTTGCCATTGAAGAAGATGCCACCAAGTTATATGTTAACAAAGTGGTGGACTATGACCTCGACGCAAAGTACGGAATTCATCATTGGCCACCAAAGAGAAGATTATATTACAGAAGCTGCCAAGTTCAAAGGTCAAACAAGGAGGGTAAGAGTGATAAGAAGATCGTTGCTATCATGAAGGTCACATTGGCAACAAAATGGGATTATTCATTCTTGTTAGAGATCAAGGTCAAACGACAAGATGAAAAAGAATATGACTATACTGAAGCAGATTTCTCGAGATTGTCACTAAACGACATCGAAGATATGTACCTTGCAAAGGTACAAGGAAGGATGAGACACTTCTCAACAGAAATTCAACTTCAGTTCATAACAACCCTACTGATCTTCATCCAAGGCAAAGTAATTCAAGAACGTGTTGAAGATCTACAACTTGCGGTCGAATCATACCAAAAGAAGATAAATCTTACACAATCGTTGCTACACTTTTCCAACATTAATCAACTACCTCAGTACACTATCTTGAAAAACCAAATTTTGGGGTCGTCTACCGTAGTGAGCTTCATCATACTTGCTTCATGGCATACGACGAAATCCACAAATTTTGTGATCATACGTTGAAAATGGTTCAGGATGGGTTAGCTTACCGGTTAAAGGATATTTAGGAAGGTATTGGTTCGAAGAAGAGGTGGAACTCGAAAGAAAGAAAGGAAGCTCGCAGGATCATTAAAAGGCTAGATGAAAGGTTGTTCCATCGAGATCAGATGAGGAGATTGGAAAGCTATGTGGGAGGACGACAAAGGTTCTCTATCTCATTGTATCAACGTGAAGAGAAAGTCCCGGGTCGTGTGTAATCATTGGGTACTCCTAAACATTCTTGATTGTTTTTTTTTATTATTGATTTATTTATTCATAATGGTTTGTACATAAATAGCAGTGTACAACCCGATCTTGTAATGAAAGGACCCTGTGGTATGCATCAGTGCCACAATCCTTATAAAAGGAGTGAAAGCTTCTTACTTTTGAGTAAAATTTATCAAACTTTCAAAATTTTCAAAATTTTGCTCAAAAGAACAAGTACTCTCTCTAGTGTTTTCAAAACCTCAAAAGTTAATATTACTTGTTGAGGGGGAGTATTTGCAAAATATCTTTGTTCAAACAATGTTCTTTGTGGAAATCTTTCCACAAAACTCGAAATGGTCATATTCGATATCAAATTTTATCAAAAATAACATTCATATGCCATTTTTGAGGGGGAGTAAAATTGTCTGATACAAATATGTTGTATATTGGATTGTGATTGAATCTAAGTGGAAAGATACTTAACCATTGAATTGACGAGCTCTTAAATGTCAGTAACTCGAAAAGACTTGTCCAGGACGGGTAATAATTTCAAACTAGTTCGCTAGTGATGTAAACGTGTCTCGCCAAGGACTAGTCTTAGTAGAATGTACCATCCGAGAAACTCTTGGTAGACATGAACTAGACATGAACCTTGACGGGTCAAACCTCCTCACCAAGGAGTGTTTACAACTTCAAGCTGACCTAGTCAGTGATGTAACTGTGTCTCGCGGGGAATTGTCTATCTTGAGTTGCTTAATTCAAAAGTGCGTGCTCTACCCTCACTGTGCAGATTTCTGTCAAAACTCATAAGCACATGTGGAGGGGGAGTATTTCTGAAAATACAAACTCTCGAAGTGTTACAAACAAGTTTTCATTCATAAACACTTTGAGAGATTTTTCAAGAAAATGGTTTTAAGGCAACTTAGGATAGTCATGGAGTTATAAGGTGACTAAGTTTAAGGATAAACGTCCTATGATCCGCCAGAGCCGGATGATGCAGGTTTTACTGACCAGGTCTTAATATTTATAGTGTCTCGTTATACCTATGGTCTACCCTGGTGAACTAACGGGCAGTGTACCCGGTCTTGTGTAATGTAGTAATCGGTAAAGCCGAGGTCGTCCCAAGAGCTATGTGTGATGGATTATTACTAAGTCTAGTGTCACAGATTAATAAAGGTTTCGATAGGGATTTAATTAATTAAACTACTAAAACAGAATAAAGCAAATAAAAGCAAATAAAGGATAAAGGGAAATCAATAGAGGAAAGTGGTGCTAACCTAATTAATCCTCCTAGCTAGTTATGTCTACGTCTACTTACTTCCAATTACTTCAGGTGGGGTCAAAGTCGAGAGGACAGCATTTGGTCAATTCGCCCTAACCTATCAGCAAAGATGCCACCACAGGAGAAGTCAGGCGCACAGTCATAAGTCCTTTTGTTCCAGGTCCCCTAAGCCGAGTCATTAAGTACCGCTACATGCTAGATTTATAATAGTGAGTGCCCGGCCATTAGGAAATTAGACACTCACCCCCTAATTCTTAAGTTCATCCAAACGATAGGTGATCAGTTGGTCAAATCTCACAAGTAGAAAGGGTCGTCAGTTGGTCATATCTTACCCCTCCCGTCTCAGTCCGCTCACCTAGGGTCAGTTGGTCATATCTCCTAGGCAATTGGCCTCTGTCGCCATTCAAAAAAACCGAACCAAGGGTGGCTACCAATAAACTATGCATGCATACACTTAGAAATAATTATACGGAAGTAAAGTAAACGCAAACAAAACAATTAAGGAATCATAACTAGGCTAGCACCAAAAGGTGCTTAGCCGCTCATATTAATCATGCAAACCAATTCAATATTCAAAGGTACAAAATACATGAATTGAAAGTAAAAGAAATATAAAACGCTAATGCTTATCGTAGGGCAGTGATTTCTCCCTTGGAGACAGCTCCGTATGCTCCTCTAGACCTCCATTGAGCTTTTTCCCACATTCTCAGAGTGTTGTGTGTGGAATGGAATGAATAGAAATGCTAGAATTTGTGGGGGATTTATAGGCCAGATCTGGGTAACGGCGTAATCAATATACGAGTTACGCCGTAACCTTCTATTTCTTCGAATAATGCACTAGATCTGCTGGTTACGGCGTAACCTAAATTGTGGTTACGCCGTAGTATTTAATAAGCTCGTTTACTTCGTAATAGATGCGGTAGTTACGACGTAAGTATCAGCGGCGTGGAACCTTATTTGAACTAATGTAGTTACGTCGTAACCTTTGGGAAGAGATACGCCGTAACCTAATGATAAGTTGGCTTTCTGAGTCACGCAATAGTTACGGCGTAATGTGAGAGACGAGTTACGCTGTAACTTCTTCAAAATAGCATAATGTGATAAATCTTTAGATATTTCTCCAGTTCCGCGTATCTTTAGCTCCAATGCTCGAAATTTACCTGAAAGTGGAAAACAATGGAAAACAAGCGTAAATCCATATAAATGATATAAATTACAAGCATTATCGGGGGAAATTGACACTTAATATTCAGGACTATTTGAAGTTATCAATTATCCCCCCCCCCCCACTTGAACTCTACTTGCCCTCTAGTAGACCTTATTAGAAAGATTCCTAAAAAGATATCTCCCATAACCTAGAAAACATGAATTTCCAAATCCCTTATACTAGAATAAAACAAAGCCAAACACCTCACGAAAGGGGAACAAAACACTCAAATCTCTCAACTATTCTAAGTGTCAATTTCGGGGTGATCACTCAATCGCATAGTCATAGCATGTATTCTATCATAAGCTTGGCGGTTACACAAATGTCCACCACTAGAGTTAAGGGCTAAACAATTCTCGAAGGCAATATGGGTAGACACGACAAAGGTTAAGGGGTGACTCGTCATTACTAACATGTCACGGCGAAGTGGACAAAATCAATGATATATGACCAAATCCTTGGCCAAGACACCAAAGATTGCTCGCTGCATCACCTAGACACGCTTCATGACTAAAGGGTAGGATAAGACATGGGATATATAATTGGTGTAAAATAAAAAACAAGCAGGTAGTCTAAATCTATAACCAAGTCATTACCACTTACCGTCCGCCCAAAGTTCAAGCTTTGAAGTCAAGAAACCGGATCTTGAAATGCAAGGCAGATGTGTCATTAGAGGACGTCGTGATGGGCACACTACCTTTTCTCCAACTGTTGGCATAACTACCAACTCCAATATTCAAATGTGACCGAGGTGGCCTCCTTGATACTAAATCAATAAAGCTCATACTAGAGTGCTTATAAAATTGCACTTTACATAATCATAACAACTTTTTTTTTTTTTTTTTTTCAAATAATTTTTTTTTCAACAATAAACACTAAACATAATATCCCCCCACTTGAGATGAACAATGGGAATTCGGGGGGTCTTCAATGATCTTCAGAAATGTTGTCGATAAAAGCGTGATTTCCGAACCTTTCCACTTGAACCTTGAACTTAGGAAAATGATGACTTCCCAATCACAAATAAAGACTACAAGGTAGGCTAAGGTGTATAGGTGTATCGAAACAATATATCGGGTTAACAAAATGAAAGGAATGGCTCAGAAGGGTGTATCTAGGGGTATCTTGCACTAAAGATGAATGCAACAAAATGGTTTCACATGGGGGTCGAAAAGTCGAGGTGACTAATCGATAGACTCACAAAGGTAGGTTGTTTGGGTGATAATCCTATAATATTGCCTTCTAAAACTGAAAAGTCAAAATACATCGAGCTAACTCAACATACCTCGTCTATGGTCTCGAAATGATGCAAAGGCCAAGTTCTAAAGTTTACAACCCACCGGCACACTCATAATTTGGTGGATTTGGGGTAAAATATTGGAAACGGATAAGGCTAATATCACCATATAATATCAAGGGTTGTATGTGCTCGGCTAAGGTCTAATCTAGTTAGGTTAAGAAAAACATGTCAAAATTTTTAAAAATGGCATAATTTTTCAAAATAAACTAGAAAAATGAGGGCGAAATAAAGTTTAAGAGATAATTCTACTCCCGGTCCCCCCACTTGAGTTGTACAAAGTCCCATTTGTACTAGGCATTAAATAAAGGTAAAGAGAAAGGTAGAATTAGAGCGAGAAATTCCCTGAAATTTGCTCCATAAAGAAGGAAGGCCCACGAAAAAGAGACGTGCCTTCATATAAGCATCATGAACAAACTTCAATCCCTGAAATCACACTACCGACAAGCATAATTCTAAAAAGACAAAATAAAAATGAAAAACAAACCTAACTCACTTTCGTAGGAATCACGGTTGCATTTAGCGAATGCAACAAGCCTTTTGAACCACTTGGTGTCCCAAGTGGACGAGTGAAGTCTCGTGAGGGTTTACAGGGAACACACCCACAAAGTTCATTTAAAATACTAATACAAGGTTACTGTGTTTTAAAATGAAAGAATTAAAGCAGAGGAAGGTTACGTCCTAACTCTTTTTAGGGAGTTACGCCGTAACTGGCAAAACCTGGTATAAGCTACAAAGCGAGTAGTTACGGCGTAACCACAGAGATGGTATTACGTCGTAATTGGTAATGCGTCAAGAATTCTGCTGCTAAAAGGTTGGTTACGGCGTAATCACCAAGATGAGTTACACCGTAACTCTGTTCAGATCAGCAACTGCAGCAGCAATTAGTTCCTCATTTTTTTACAAAAATAGTTAGAGAACACAAAACCCTACAGAAATGGAAATAAAACAAAAGAAAGGGATAATTCAGGTTGTCTCCCGAAAGAGCACTTTTTCTTTATTTACGAGTCTTTAAGTTAGACTTAGAGCCGAGGGGCTTCTATGGGGGCCTTTGGACTTCCTCGACCTCTTCCATGTCTTTCATTAAATTACGCCTAACCCACCCGACATTTGTGGCAGTGCGGAGATATTCTTTGGTTTCAATCTCCCGGATTTTGCAAAAAAAAATTTCAGGTCCCAAGTGGTATCGCGTAAACTCAAATTGTTTCGGCTATAATTGGGTGTGGCCTCTTAAACGGGATGCCAAGAAGTTTGCATCTTCTTTTCTCGTGCATTTCATCATTTGGGTCAATGAACCCGTCTTCGCCTTGTAACTCTAGATAATCAAAATCATCGTCGTCGGAATCAGTATCTTCAAGTTGGTTGAGTATTTGCTTGCATTCTTCTTTTTCTACCTTATACGAGTCCTTGGTGTCATCTTCTTGTTTTCATTAGGAATTTCGTCGTTAGGTTGATCTTTACTCATACATCCGCTCCAGATTTTCTCTTTCATTAACGCGTCAATTTTTCTGTATTTGATTCTGACCCAATCGTTGAAACCGAGAACATCAGGCCAAGGCAATTCTGTTCTTTCAGAATCATTAGTTGAAGTCCATAGGAACTCATCTTCCCCAGTTCTTTCAATGCCGCTTCCCCTGTCACATTCATACTCAAAAGGATTGCAGGAAGCCCAAATGTTTCCGTCACTGGTTTTAATTTGTTCACACCAATGATTTTGAATTCCTTCGTCATTGTCATCTTCAGAAGGAATATCATCGAGGGGTTTAATGGGTTTTCCTCGAAGAATATGTTTCTCATATTTGAGTTCCAGATTTCTGAACAAAGCCGAATTAAGTATCACGTCCCCGAATCTTATCGAATACCAATCTTTAAATGAGAGATTTCCAAAATCAACGTCATGCCTCCCAGATTCGTGTGGGCATATCCAAACCTAGTTCATCACATTACCTCCTCCGTTGCAATATTCACGAAAAGGATTACACGTTGGCCAAGCGTAAGTACTCTCATCTTCCATGATGAGCAAGGGTTTGCAGTAATGATTGATAGGTGGTCCTTCCACTTCGTTAATAGAGAACTTGGCTAATCTATCTTCGTCGTTAAGTGTAGTCCACATGTATCTGTCATATTTTATCCTTTCTTTATCGACTCCACCATCGCAGGATTTCCGAGGATCACACGAGGCCAATAAGCTGTAGCATTCCCCATCGTCAATTGCAATAGCCTTACACCAATGACTTCTCCTTTTAGGGTTGTCGTCCTTGATGCCCGTGTCTTTGCTTGAATTCGGGTTACGCCGTAACTCCGAGGTGGGATTACGGCGTAACTCACTTTCGCCATCAATATCAGATTCATCAGAGTAATTGTTGTTATCAGAGAATACATCCTTACATATAGTAGATTTGCTCTTTTGTTCCCCGTTTCTTCTTTGTACCTCGTCGCCGAGCTTTCCAATTAAAGTTTCCAAGTTTTTAAGTGATATGTCATGGGCAGAGAGGCTCTTGTTTGTATTATCTTGGAAATTTTTAAGCCATTCCTCTTGCTCCTTTTGCCTCTTGGTAGTATCCGCAAGGTACTTGTCAATAATTTCCTCCAGGTTAGCTCTTCTCTCATTACGCTCATAATACGGTGGGGGTCCTCCACGAAACCCATTACGATTATCCCCGTAGAAAGGCCTATTCTCTCCATATTTAGCTTCCTCGATCGCATCTTCCTTGTCAATTTTAGGACAATTTTTAGTCAAATGTCCCCTACCACAGTTTTCGCAGCCGACTTGGATGGCATGAATAGTTTCTCTGATTTTCAGTATATCTCTACCAAGAGTCTCAAGCTTGTTGGTTATTGCTGCAATTCCATCAAAACTTCCACCTTGGTTTCTTTTACTTCCTCTGTCATGCCATTTTTGAGAGTGATCCACCATTTTTTGAATGGCTTCAATTGCAAGAGTAGGAGTCATGTTCGGGATAGGTCCTTGATAGTCTAGCATTTGCCTTGTATTCACGTTAATTCCTTTGTAGAAAATGTTGACTTTCTGCTGGTTGTTCAGATCATTGGTAGGACACTTGTAAAGGAGATCGTTGTATCTATCCCAGGCTTGATACAACGTTTCGTCGTCTTCTTGTTTGAAATTATGGATCTCCAAAAGCTGGTTAAAAATCTTCGATGGTGGACAATATCTCTGAATAAAGTTCTTCTTAAGTAACGCCCAAGTATTAATTGCCCCGGCGGGCAATCTTTCGATCCATCTTCTGGCAGCTCCAGTAAGAGTCATAGGGAATACTCTTAGCATAACAGCATCATGAGACACGCCCGGAATGTTGAATAGGCTTGCGATGTAAAGGACATTTTCGAAGTGCTCATATGCATGTTCGTCCCTGTTTCCTGAAAAAGGGTTAGCGCGAAGCTCCCTCATAAATTGGTCTTTGATTTCATAACGGACATCCGCTCCAATTGCCGGTCTTACGAGACCGGCCCTTGTTCTGCCCTTGTCAACGCCAAGTATTCCTCAAGAGTGAGGTCATCGATGTTAACAACTTCCATGGTACCTGAAAACTTGAAATATGATCGTGAGAAAAGGTTTAAAACGAAATGAAAGACTTAATATCAATCCTAAAATAACTCCCCGGCAGCGGCACCAAAAACTTGATGCAGGTTTTACTGACCAGTTCTTAATATTTATAGTGTCTCGTTATACCTATGGTCTACCCTAGTGCACTAACGGGCAGTGTACCCGGTCGTGTGTAGTGTAGTAATCGGTAAAGCCGAGGTTGTCCCAAGAGCTATGTGTGATGGATTATTACTAATTCTAGTGTCACAGATTAATAAAGGTTTCGATAAGGATTTAATTAATTAAACTACTAAAACAGAATAAAGCAAATAAAATCAAATAAAGGATAAAGGGAAATCAATAGAGGAAAGTGGTGCTAACCTAATTAATCCTCCTAGCTAGTTATGTCTACGTCTACTGTGACAACCCGTACTTTCAGGTCATTTCTCGAAACAATTTATGCCTCACTATTTCAACATTTATCGTAAACTTGGTTTACTTGTTCCAAATTCGCGTAACCTTAAAGGTTTAGCGGCGAATTCATGATCATAACATCACGTACATTTCATATGGACTAAGATTAGTCTACATTTCATTGACATCATTTGCATCACGTTAGTTCATTCATGACATTTCATTTCACATTTAACGCGAAATTTTTATATTAAATAAACGTTATCGCGTGAGTTATTATTTTTAATATTTAATCCGTTACTTTCAAAAAT